>JAKWBJ010000539.1:7462500-7946275 GCA_023159175.1 Wohlfahrtia magnifica
ACATTTTGCATTAACCTGCATATGTCTTGTCGCACACTGTACATTTTACATTTGTCGTACACTGTCGATTTGATTAGATGCCACCCCCCTTATAAACAACATCTCTGTTAAGAAATAAGTTTCCTTTCAATAACAGAATAATACATACGACTGTCAACATTGAAAATGTATCGAAATAAATTGCAAAAACAATTACAATCGTAATAAAAATACAAACTTTTGAGAAGAAATAAAATTAAGAAAAAAAAAGAGAAAACAATCAATGTTTTTAAATTGGGTGGGGATAGGTGGCATAAGGGAATTAAATAACTAGAATGTTGAAAAAGAAAACCTTAACCGCACACAACACCCACACACGCACACACATACAGTCGCAACTACGGAAAAATTAATTAAAACAAAATGCCAATCAATGAAATTTTGTTGCTCTCACATCTGCAGCAACAATAACAATAAGAAGAAAAATAAGGTGAAGTTCAATGATGGCAACTGCAATGACTTTGAATGCTAGTGATCCTAAAGCGGCGATTGGACGAACCATCAAGGCTTGTTAGCACGGCTTGATGGCAAGCCAAACAGCCAATCAGCTCGTGTTTGCGAATTTTAAAAACACGACAAACATGCTATTACATGAGCTAGTTGGCTTGCCATCAATTCGTGCTGACAAGCTGCGCTGGATCGTCTAGTCGCCGCTTAAAGCTAAAATACTTGCTTGAAGTTCTCGTTTTGTTTTTGTAAAATTCGAACGTTTTGATATCATCACACACGCATACACACACACACACACATAAAACTAAATAATAAGAAAGTATAAAATCAAATACAAATAAAATAAAGGGAGACAATGGAAGAGACAATATCATGAAAATAACAATTTTAGGCAAAATGTCAAAAAGTCAATAGAAAAAATATAATCAAATATGTATACAGTCGGTCAAACTCGACTACATATTATTCTAAACGAATCGGTTTCTTTTGAGCAATTAGTGATCTCATTCATAAATGCTAAATGACATTTTTGGATTGAGCACCTACACAATTACAATTATTCTTGGCAAATCTTGTACCATCGAGTCATTTTTTCGAGTTTGAAAGTAGAAAGTAATCTGAGAAGTCTTAATATGGCGAAAAATGTAAGTGTTAAGGCATTTCGTATTTTTCTTCAAGAATGGATGTGTAAACTTGTGCGTTTTCTTAGTAAAATAACATTTCCTTTTTAGCAAATCCGGCATTTTCCATCAACTACATCAATTAAATGTTGCAACGACAATTATACCACACCTATCCCAAAAAGCATACCTCCAACCATAAAGTCTGCCGTTCGCAATAAACAGAGTGGCTTTGGACCAAATCGCTCATGTATATACCATATCAATACGCTGCTTATAATTAAGAACAGTCGGCGGCATTTAACTAACCACTATTCATTATTTTCGTTGACTTCCACAGGTCCTTCGATACAGTATACAGATACAGACACCACCTTGATCTAAAAGTTCCCGCAACTTACACAGAAAATTAAAAATACAAGTTTATTCATCTAAATCTATATTGTCCCCTTCAAAGTAACCCACTTCGACTGCAACACACTTATGCCAGCGCTTGATCCAATCTTCGAAGCATTTTTTATAACCGGTTTTCGGTATGTCCATCAGTGCTTCCTGCGATTTTACCAATATTTTTTCCCGGCTGCTGAAACACGTTCCCTGTAATGGTTTTTTTAACTCGATTGAACAGAAAGAAGTCACAGGCAGCCAAATCAAGTGAGTTAGGTGGCTGTTGGATGGTATTTGTTGCATTTTTCGTCAAAAAAATTTCGAATAATGATGGCACTGCGTGACGGTGCGTTATCATGGAGTAATATCACGAGTTTTCTACCCACAATTCTGGCCTCTTTCTGCGAATTGATTCACGCAAACGTCTCGTAACGCCCAAATAATACTCCTTGTTTACTTCTGGCCTTCTAGCAAAAATTCATGATGCGCTACACCGTTGTAACCCATGAAAACCTTGTCATTGGGATCGGGATTCAGTTTCGCAAATCATGTCATCTGCGACCTCAACACGGTCTCTTTTTTGATGGTTAATTTGCGATTATTGACCAATATTTCTTTTACTTTACTAATGTTTTCTTCCGTCTTCGATGTCGGTGATCTGCCACTGCGTTCATCATCTTCGAATTACTCACGAAAATTTTTAAACAGCTCTAAAAAATCAGCAACACAAATAGAGATGCATGTACTCTTGGCTTTGTATCAGCAACAGATGGTACCAACGTAACAAAAAAAAAAAAAGACTCAGACCGCCACACGGGCGTTATTCTGGGAACTTTATAATGTGGTAGGCATACCGGAGAAAATCATCTTCCATTTCAGGGACTTATACCGTGAAGCACCATGTAAATCTCGCTTAAAGGGGGAAGTTAGCAGACCTTTTTGTATAAATACCGGTGTCAGGCAAGGGTACACACTCTCTCCGGTACTATTTCTGGTCGTACTGGACACTGTATTGCAACAAACAAAAACTGAAGCAGCAACCGGAATTCGGCTGAATCACCGACTGCATGAATCGGATTATACCGACGATATCTGTTTAAAGGACGCTCGAAGGACTATAGAATGAGCCTTATAGACTGTATGAAAATGCGCAAAAGGTCGATCTGAGGGTAAACGTTTCGAAGACAAAATCTATGAGGATTGGAACAATTAATTCTGCCTCCTTGGTCCTAACTGGAGTCTCAATTGAAGACATTGTATGCTTCACGTATTTCGGAAGCATTAATATGGCGTACGATGATGCTGTTGCGGTTGCGGATGCGGATATACAAAATCGAATTAATAAGGCACGATGTCCATCCATATAGCTCACTTGGTAGAGTATGGAACTCGTCACAAATATCGAAACGAGTCATAATAAGAATATTGTTACAAAATGCTGGTTGGGCACCGCTGTCGCTTATTACATTGCTAAAAAGCATGAACACAGGCCACAAAAGCCACGCAAACAACTACGTGCCTGTGTACAGATGATTAAATCGACAACAACAACACAAATAGAAATGATTACAAATAAAAATAAATGACAACAACAAAACCATGCAGAACAAACAACTAGAGCTGAAAGAAGTAGATGTTTACATTCGCATGGCTACATAAGAACTAAAAAGAAAATAAAGGAAATAAATGGAATCTACCTGAAATATGGAGAGGTGAGGTTCTAGAGTTTTCGAAGTATTGTTTACTCAGCCCTATAAAAACTAAATCAATGCAGATAGCAGTCAGTTTATTTGGTATAAACTCAACGAGCCAGTTTATGTTTTAACCAGATTCAGGCAAAGAGCTACTCTTCGCTTTTATTTCCACACGTATGTAGTCCCACGCGTAGGCAAAAAATAAGTAAAGATTAAAAAAATAAATAAAGTGAAAACAAGTGGAAAAATACAGTGCAAAGTGGCCTGAGTGAGAGACTCTCGAATTACTACCATTTTGAAAAATGCATTAATATTAATTTGCCTAATGCTGGCTTAAACTTAACGTGAAGAAATTTTATTAGTTTAAGCTCGATTTGAAGAGAGTTTATAAGGAGTAAACTCGTGAAGTAAGTCGTGAAGTAAAAACCAGTTAAGTTGTAGCTATTTCACTGAAGAGAGTTAAGTTTGGATATCATCTGGTTAAAAAGGTCGAACCTAAGTTGTAACAGAAGTTTTAAACACACGCAGTAATTAAGAATAGAAATTGTTATTGCTTGTGAAAAGGATTTTGATTAAAAACCAAACACAGGATTTATTTTATTTTAACTGCAATCTACGAACTCATAAATAAACCTTTTTAGAAGGTAAAAACGTAACAGTATTGAACTCTTGCATTAAATCTTTGCTCCTATATGTTTAATAAGCATGAAAGGTAACTAACTTCGGTACAGCGAAATTACAAGGGGTACCGGACAAATATCTAAGAAAGATAAAAAATATTCCGACCCAAACGCATATCTAACACCGCATTGCTATCAATTAGGAATGAAAAGCTAATTAGGAATGAAACTCGTTATAGAAAATTGATCGCTCATATCCTCCGCAAAAAAATTGAGGACATTGCAAAAATCGGTCTGCAGTGGAACTCTCGGGACAAGCGTAAAGTGCGCCGCCTGAGAATCACCTGGGGCACATCAGTGGAGACTCAGCATCGGAACAAAAATATATCGTGCTCACAGATCCGTCATATGGCGCAGGACAAAGACAATAGGAAAATTGGATTTTTTTTTTTTTTTTTTGCTAGAAATTCCATCTCTAGGGCAGCACACAGGAAAGTGCAATTAAATAAATAAAAATCCTAAAGAGCAGACGACCGTTGCGCCTGCAATCCACTACTTTGACTGTCCCTTTGCTTAAGAAGGAATCCATGGCTACAAATCGTAGCAAACATTCGGTATCTTCATTTTATTTGTTATATTACACTTTTTGAAACGTTTATCATTTCGGCCAGCTCACGCTCCTGCAACCGACACACAGTGGGGTATCTGATGCATAAAATGGGAATCAATTCGGGGAGCCTTTCTCGAGCACTAAAGTCAATGGATTCCGATCTATTTTGGTTAGAAATGTATAAATAAATAGTTTTTCTTCTCTTTTTTAACTTTTAATTTCTGAATACCTTTATTTTTCTCTTAATAAAAAAATCATAGTATAGCGTGTTTTTTATAGAGGTATAGAACTTTAAGTTGGCATTAATTTTCAAGATGGTCACCGATTTAACAGCTGTCAAGTGATTTATTCTCAGTTTGGTTTGGCAATTCACCGTGAATAGACTGACGCCCGACGTAGATTCGTCGAATGGGTCCAAACCGAGATTACCGTTGTTGCCGATTTTCATAAACGAATTTTGTTTAGCGATGAAGCACACTGCTGTTTGAATGGCTACGTCAACAAACAAAACTGCCGCATTTGGATGAAGGTAATCCTCAAGTGTATATGGAAACACCGTTACATTCAGAAAAACTGACTGTTTCGTGCACTTTATGGGCTGGTGGAATCATTGGTCCCTTCTTTTTCAAAAACGATGGTGGCCAGAACGTTACAGTCAATGGTGATCGGTATAGAGCCATGATTACTAACTTTTTCATTCCTGAATTGAATAACCTGATGTCCAGGAGATGTGGTTACAACAAGACAGCGCAACATGTCACACAGCTCATGCCACAATAGATTTATTGAAAGACACGTTTGGTGACCGCCTAATTTCACGTTTTGAACCTGTGAATTGGCCTTCAAGATCTTGTGATTTAACACCGCTAGACTACTTTCTGTGGGGCTATGTAAAGCCATTGGTCTATGCGGTAAATTCACTAACGCTTGACTATTTGGAAGACAACATTCGCCATGTTATTGCCGATATACGGCCACAAATGTTGGAAAATGTCATCGAAAATTGGACATCCAGATTGGCCTACATCCGCGCCAGCCGTGGCGGTCATATGCCAGAAATCATATTTAAAATGTGATGCCACAAGATTATCTTTTGGATAAATAAAATTCATGTCAATCGAATAATCCATTGTTGTTTTATTGCAACTTAAAGTTCTATACCTCTATAAAAAACACCCCTTATATGAAAAAGATTTCATTCAGTAACGTCGGACTTACGATTATCATTGCCACCAACATCATCATTATCGTCATTATCATCATCATCACTATATTGATGATTTTTTGAATTTTGTTAAAATATTGATAAGCTCAGCGTTTCCTGTGGGAAATTTTCTTTCTTTTAACTTTCTCATATTGGGAATAATAGGAACATTGGACATTTGAACATTTTGCGAAAAATTCTCTCTAAAATTTTTTTAGTCTCTTTTTCGAGCCACTCGTTCTCTTCCGGCAAGTGAAATGATTTTGGTCCATGAATTAAGTAAAGGGTCAGCCATCTAAAGTTTTTTTCAACTAGTGCTTATTTCGTGAGTGGTAGCACTTAGCTCATGTCTGATTTGACAGATAATTATCCTTCCGCTGAACGAATATGGTTGTGTATACGCTTGAACTTCGCTTCGCTAAGTGGGCCTGCGATCGACTTACAGAAAGATACACAGCCGAAACTACACTCGATGTTTTGCGCCCTGTTTTTGAAGATCGCATTATCAGCCGTAGAGCTGATGTGTTTGGCCACCTCGGAGCTGCTATTTGACACCGTTGGACTATTATTTGTGGGGTGCCGTCAAAGATAAGTGTTACGCCAAAAAGCCAGAGACAATTGACGCTTTAAAGGACAATATTCGTGAAGCCATTGGTGAAATACAGCTGCACACAATCGATAACGTGCTTATAAATTGGACCGGTCGTGTAGGCTACTGCATGGCCAGCCGAGGCAGCCATTTTAATGAAATTATTTTCCATTATTAACCGGAAGGATTGTACTTTCAAATAAAAAAAGAAATTTGAGAAAATATTCAGTAGATTTTTTTTAATAGCATTCTCAAAAAAAAAAAAAAAAAAAATTATTTGGCGGACCCTTTATTTGTGAACGGTTGAAGACATATTACACATAATACACCATTTTCACAAAATATTTAGCGGTATCAAGTGCTAACTACCGAAAAGTGAAAATATTTATTTGAAAACCACTTGAAACTGCTATCATTATTACGTGCATTTATAAAATGTCGTCAATATTTGTTATTTGTGCCGAAATATCAGCATTTTGGAAGAAACACCTTGCAGTGTTGCGTCATTGGATTTTCCAAATCATGGTTTTGGCTGATTAATAACCAAACCCATTTGATGCTCAAATTCACTTTATATGCGGGCTTTGTTAATTGAAACAATTTTCTTCTCATCTTCAGAACTAGCGTGCCACTTCATTGTTGGAAGTTTATACGATAAATGAAGAAGCCATTCGAAGAATCGAATCCATCCATGAAGGATTGAATTTACTCACTTAAAGTAATATCATAGTTATCTAGAAAAGGCCCATATGCGTACGAGGTTCATAAATATACTCTGTTATAATTTACAGCAAATACTCGTTGTTTTAATACATATGGTATCTATTTCATGGATCTATAAGCATAAATCAATTTATTTTTAAGAAGAGCAAATATGAGCAGGATTTTTTCACCAATAGTTGATGGAATGTTTGTATTTTTAGGAAAAATAAAAAATTTCGCTTAACTTTGCTTAAGTCGCTACTGTAGGGTAATATATTTCCCAAAAATGACTGATTTATAGTCACTATTTCAAACAACATAAAAAATGTGTACATTGACTAAACATAGAAATAAAAATCGCAAAAATAATCGCAGTAGTCTGAGGTTAATGGTTCCATTATTACTTCTTATCCTTAAAAAACTATAGAAATTTCACTTTGAAAAGTAAAAGGTCTGTGTAAAAACAGTAAAACACTTGCTTTGGAAGAATGTAGTAGCATAACGGAATATGATACCAAAAATATTTTTATGTTTATTGATGTAGAATGTTATCTACTTTAACGCGATCTACAATTTTTTACTGTTTTCTGAATTTTTTTTAATTAATTCCCACTTTCGGTATCAAATACCCCCATGTGCGACGATTATCTGATATCACTTTGTAAAATTTCTTAGCCGTTTCTAGCTGCGAAATCTCAGGTGGTCATTCACTACGGCTCGTACGAATTAGTTTTATAAAGGGTCTGCCAAATAAATCTTTTTTTTGAAAACAGGGCGCAAAGCATCGAGTGTAGCTTCGGCTGCGTGGCATGTAGCGCCGTCCTGTTGAAACCAAATGTTGCTAATATTCTCCTCCTCAATTTTTGTGAACAAAAATTCGTTCAGCATGGCCCGATAACGATCGCCATTGACTGTAACGGCCACTCCTTGCTCATTTTCGAAGAAAAATGGCCCAATTATGCCTCTGGACCAAAATCCGTACCAAACAGTGACTCGTCTTGGGTGTATAGGGTTTTCAATGTATGCGTGCGGGTTTCTTATGCCCCAAATGCGACAATTTTGCTTGTTTACGTACCCGCCAAGATCAAAATGAGCTTCGTCTGAAAATATGATTTTTTTGGCAAAATCGGCATCTTCTGTAAGTCGATCGCAGGCCCACTTAGCGAAGCGAAAAAAGGGTATGCAGAACCATATTCGTTCAGTTGAAGGATAAAACTAATTATCTGTCAAATCAGACATGAGCTAAGTGTTACCATTCACGAAATAAGCACTAGTTGAAAAAAATCGTTAGATGGCGGATCCTTTAGTTGTAAATGAAGAAGCGCCCTCAGCTAGCATAAAATCTAATTATGGTAGGCCGTAATAACTGTCGTAAAAGAAACTAATCATTTACAAAACATACCTATATTGTATGTTGTAGGGTATAAAATGTCCACCCTTGATCGCCGCTGTAAACTATTTTTTTTTTTTTTTTTTGTTATCGAAGTTAATATATCAACACATTACTACGTCTCCGTAATATTTCTCAGTATTACCAAAAATGTTTGTTTTAATTTTACACAGAAAAAAAGTAATGGGCGAGAGGGAGAGATAAAGTAAATAAAGAACAATACACGTAAACATTAAAACAATCTAAACGTTACAAATTAAATGTTATGTTGTCGATACAAAAACAAATAAAACACAATGTGTTTACTCTACCTCTCTCTCCATCGCACTTTGGCTTATACATGAACATATAAGATTCAGTGGACATTTTTAGGCAAAAAAAGTTTCAATTATTATGCTTTACACCAGTATCAGGCAAAAAGCGGCTCTTCTCTTCTGTTTTCACCTATATGTCTTACACGCATAGGAAAAAAAATAAGAAAAAAATAAACAAGAGAACTAAAGAAAAAACAAATGGAAAAATGCAGTGCAAAATGGCTTGAGTGAGAGCTCTCATTATTACTACCACAGTTGTAAAATGCATTAATATTAGTTTGCCGGTAAATGCTTTACACACACAACTTTTTACACCTGCTCATAAACAGAGGGTTCCAAGAGATTTGTTGAAATATTGGTCCGAAATACAATATAACAGTAACTCTATTGCTATCGTTTTTTTTTTTGTTTTTTTTTTTTTTTGATTTGGAAATAAATAAAATAGATTATTTAGTACACTGTATGCTGTTATATATGTACATATGTATACTTTTGGTAAAAACAAGGTAAAAATATTTATTTGTTTGTTTTTTGGTTTGTTTTACTGTCGCAAATAATGCCAAAAAGAGTCAACTGTAACATCACATTAAAACTAAAATTTGATTTGATTTGAAATTTCGTAAATAAACATCAGTAAATTGTAACAAAAAAAAAAATCCCATTTGGCATGAATGTCAACTATAAATATTTATCGACTATTGCAAATAAATGTGTGTGACAATTTTATCCAGTATTTGTAACAAAAGATTATTATCAGTCGGCAATTTTCAAACACCAGATGAATTTAAAGCGAATTCAGCAAAATGTATAAAATCAGTATTCAGGAAATAAGATATGCTTGGTTTTTTGTTAATTAATAAGGATAATACTAATGAATACATATCGACATACATACATGCATATAGGATAGAACCACAATTTTTTTAAATATAAAACACGAACATAAATTGCGAATTTTTATCAGATTCCTTAAATATAATTTAAACTGAAAATACTTTATTTATTAGTTTAATAGTATATATTACGAATAGGGGCTATTCCCAGAATTCCCGGGACTTTTATGAGGGAAACCCGGAAATCTTTTAATCTTATACACTATGCCACAAAACTCTACGAACGACAATAAAAACTGAATTTTTTTAATATATTGTTACGTTGTAACATTTGTAAAACGCTTGAGTTCGTTTAAATTGCTTTAAAATAAAATAAACACCACTTTTTTACTTATAACTTTTATACCGTTCACCTCAATACAACAGTTTAATATTCGTTTATACAACATTTTTATTTCCGCTTAAACAAATCTTTATCTTATGACAGCAAAACGATAAAAAAACGACGTGTAGGTGAAGCAGCCTCTGTATATGCCTACAGTTTGGAATGTTCCGGAAATGTCTCATATCTTCTACTTTTTTTATCCGTTAATTCAAATGTAACGTAAAAATTGTCGATTTTTTAGTGCTGCCAAATACGCAACTAAGTACGGCATTGACAGGGTTATACACAACTACCAAATGCAGCAAAATTTAGGCATTTTTATTTTCGTAACAATATCTATCATCGAAACACTCCAGGTAAAACAAACAATTTTTACGCAATAAAATACAGACTATGTAAGAAAATTAATAATAAATTAAATACCTTTAATTATGTGGTTCACAAAAGTCTGCAAACGGCCGTATTGAACAATGCTTTTCAAATTTTTTAATAACTGATGCAACCTCCTTTTAACTTTACAACCTAATTTAGTATATTAGGCATCGAGTAACCCAATTTTTTGGTTAATTCTAATGAAGTCTTCTCTCATTCATTCGTTAAAAATTACTTCGGATTCTGAACAGATGATGAATTCTTTTCTTGTGCTTGTATCTTTTATATACCCACCGGTGTTCAGTAAACTTAAGTTTGGTAGATTGAAGTCGTTACTCTAACCATGATTGGACGTTATATGGCAGCCATTACCTACCTGATGCAACATTTCGGCGCTTAGAAGAAATTCCTCCTTTAAAATATGGAAATACATATGCGGATTCATTATTCCGTCTATGAACTGTAACCTACCAAAACCGTACATCGACATGCACTCTATACCATTCATTCAGCTTTACCATAGTTTCGCTTTGTGGCACGATTTGTAAGCTCACGCGGCACCCACTTTGAACAGGGCTTTTGTGTTCATGTAAAATGATAAAAACACTACCTTCGATTTGCGATCGTTCATAACCAATTTGTAGACTTTCTGGAATAACAGCCTCATTTGGGCTTATACTTCTCTGTCCATCATTCATGCTGGTAAGATCACGTTTAAATTCAGCAAATCACTTCTCTACCACTTGTCTCGATGGAGCAGAGTTCGGATAACGTTCATCAAGTCATTGTTTGGTTTCTACTGAATTTTAATTTTTTTTTTTTTTCATCAAAAAGCAATGCTTTATTAAGCTCGAAATCCACTTTTTTCCTTTTTTTTCAATAACAAAAGTTTCTTCATACAAAATTCTATAACCCACGTACCAATAGTCAGATTGCTGTCAAATTATACACGTATCGTTTGAAGATTAATACTAAATAAAAATCATACTGACAAAACTCTAGTAACACCATCTATGTGCCATCCTACGGACAAATTGATTCGTTCCATTTTTAGCTCAAAAAATTTAACGAATTATCAAATTTATCAAAATAAAAATGTATTAAGTCACTGCTTACATCGTTTCTTCACTTTAGAGCCAATTTCCAAATCCAATTTCAGAAAACTTCTCGTCTTTTGCGGCGATCCAACTTTGAAGTCGATTTTATATATCTTGAAAAGAAATGTCGGGTGCGGCATTTGATCGTTTCTGACAATCGTTTGGCAACTTTTGCGAAGTGAGCCGAGGGTTTTCGTGCAAAAGAATCAATTTTTCATGTCTGTTTTTGTATTCAAACTAATGAAAATAAGCACTTTGATAGGCAATGCTTGCCTGACATAAACAACTTTACCATAAGCATAGCAAATTCGATTTGGGTTAACTTTATGCGCTCTAGACAATGACAATTTATGGAATAAATCAAATTTTAATTTTATAGAAGTACAAAGCTAAATAAAGGGTCCGCCAAATAATTTTTTTTTTTTTTTTTGAAAATGCTATAAAAAAAACTACTGAATATTTTCTCAAATTCCTTTTTTTATTTGAAAGTACAATCCTTCCGGTTAATAATGGAAAATAATTTCATTCAAATGGCTGCCTCGGCTGGCCATGCAATAGCCTGCACGATCGGTCCAATTTTTAAGCACATTATCGATTGTGTGCAGCTGTATTTCACCAATGGCTTCACGAATATTGTCCTTTAAAGCGTCAATGGTTTCTGGCTTGTTGACGTAACATTTATCTTTGACGGCACCTCACAAATAATAGTCCAACGGTGTCAAATCGCAGCTCCGAGGTGGCCAAACGACATCAGCTCTGCGGCTGATAATGTGCAAAACATCAAGTGTAGCTTCGGCTGTGTGGCACGTAGCGCCGTCCTGTTGAAACCAAATGTTGCTAATATCCTCTTCAATTTTTGTGAACAAAAATTCATTCAACATGGCCCGATAACGATCGCCATTGATTGTAACGGCCACTCTTTGTTCAATTTCGAAGAAAACTGGCCCAATTATGTCTCTGGACCAAAATCCGCACCAAACAGTGACTCGTCTTGGGTGTATCGGCTTTTCAATGTATGCGTGCGGGTTTTCTGTGCCCCAAATGCTACAATTTCACTTGTTTACATACCTGCCAAGATCAAAATGAGCTTCATCTGTGAAGATGATTTTTTTGGCAAAATCGGCATCTTATGTAAGTCGATCGCAGGCCCAGATTCCCAGCGTTGTTCAAGCGTATACACAACCATATTCGTTCAGCAGAAGGATAAAACTAGACATGCGCTAAGTGTTACCATTCACGAAATAAGCACTAGTTGAAAAAAAAACGTTAGATGGCGGACCCTTTACTATACTATAGAATGTAGGTGAAAATTGAAAACTTGTCTATCAAAAAACTGTAACGTATAGGTGAACAAACAAAAAGTGGTAATTAAATACCGTTCATAGCTTTTCTTAAAAATATATTTAACAGTTCTTGTAAAAGAATGAATGAGCCTTGAATTGAGCCTTTTTTTGAACTAAAATTAATTAATTTAAAAATTAAAAGCAAAAATTTAAGAAAATAAAGTCATGTTTCCAGTTTTTATAAAATAGCAACCAGTACCTTGATTATAAGATTTATATTATGGCAAGAACATACACTACACGACTTAAAAACGTTATTGTATTGATTAAACGCTAGTATTATGGTAAAAGAAGGCCCAGAGCATAAACCTAAAAAGGAAATTAAAATTTGAGGCCATTATGAGCACATTTACAAGCAAAGTATTCTTTTCTGCTTCGCCTTAACAGGACTTTTAACTTAAAAAGCGAAATTTTTTCGCCGATTAAAATTAATTAATTAACCACCAAGTTGTCTAAATTAACCAAAAATCTCGTTCCCTGAAGCTTTCATATGTATGTTTTTTAATATCAAATTGAATAATTTTTCAAAAAATACACCCACACATAATTACTTACATACACATTGTCAGAAACACATGCCTACACTCTGTTATATTTTAAATTTTCCTTTAATAAATTTTGTTTTTTGAGCCTTTAACATCCTTCTCTGTGCTCATTTCTCTCACATACAATTTTTATCAATATAAAGCGTTATGTTTAATGTGAATGAATAATACTGTTGTTTTCTATCTCGTGTGTATGTGCATGTCACTGCATGCTGTTTGTTTCTTTTTTTGTCCTTTTTTAATAACTCAACTCTCTATGGGAAAACCAGTTCACTTGTTACACATCCTGTATATGTATGATAATATTAAACATACTCTCACCCTTCTTATTTTTCTCTTCTCTTTCTCTCACGCTTTTCTAAATAGCTAAACATATATATATATATATATATATATATATATATATATATATATATATATATATATATACTCGTATACACCCACACACTATTATTTATAAATATTTTTATACAAATACAAATAAATTTATAATTTTGTCATGTGCCTATGTATTGGAGGAAAATTATGGTTGTGGATGTGCGTGTGTTTTTTTGAAAATAAACCGAGAAAAGTAGCGTAATGTGCTAATGCACCACCACCAAACCTTAATCGTATGAGTCATTTCTTGTGTATGACTGTGTGTGTGTTTTTTTTTATAAGTGACACGTGCCTGAAACCATGAATGAGTGCTGTTGCATATTTCTGTCGTTATTTCGTTAAAACATATAATCAAGGGAAATAAGCAACAAATAAAAACAGCAGCAATTACTAGTTTTATTGTTTCTTCTGTATTTGTTTTATAAACACAATTGTGTGATTGCACACATACCACACACTAAAGAGTAAGAAAAAGAAAGAACTTAAGTGAGTGTGTATGTATGGCAGTATTAAGTTTTATATTAAATCATTTGATTTGTTCTTTAAGGCAAAAGATGGAATATTAAATTCAAATAAATTAAATTGTAAAAATCATTTAAGTCCGACTATATTATTTGCTACACTCAATATTAACCTTAAAATTACATGATTTACTGCCGTTACTACCGCTTCTAAGGAAAACCGCAATGTGGCCCTACGATTTTTCACATGACTATAATTATTATTTTAAAAATGGCTAATAAAGGGTCCGCCATCTAACGTTTTTTTTTCAACTGGTGCCTATTTCGTGAATGGTAACACTTAGATCATGTCTGATTTGACAGATAATTAGTTCTATCCTTCCGCTTGAAAAACGCTAGAAATCTGGGCTTGCGATCGACTTACAGAAGATGCCGATTTTGCCAAAAAAAAATCATCTTTTCAGATGAAGCTCATTTTGATCTTGGCGGGTATGTAAACAAGCAAAATTGTCGCATTTGGGGCACAGAAAACCCGCACGCATACATTGAAAAGCCGATACACCCAAGACGAGTCACTATTTGGTGCGGATTTTGGTCCAGAGGCATAATTGGGCTATTTATCTTCGAAAATGAGCACAGAGTGCCCGTTACAATCAATGGCGATCGTTATCGGGCCATGTTGAACGAATTTTTTTCACAAAAATTGAAGAGGAGGATATTAACAACATTTGGTTTCAACGGGACGGCGCTTCGTGCTACACTCGATGTTTTGCGCCCTGTTTTTGAAAATCGCATTATCAGCCGCAGAGCTTATGTAGTTTGGCCACCTCGGAGCTGCGATTTAACACCGTTGGACTATTATTTGTGGGGTGCCGTCAAAGATAAGTGTTACGCCAACAAGCCAGAGACAATTGACGCTTTAAGGGACAATATTCCTGAAGCCATTGGTGAAATACAGCTGCACACAATAGATAATGTGCTTATAAATTGGACCGGTCGTGTAAGCTACTGCATGGCCAGTCGAGGCAGCCATTCGAATGAAATTATTTTCCATTATTAACTGGAGGGATTGTACTTTCAAATAAAAAAAGAAAAAATTCAGTAGTTTTTTTATAGCATTTTCAAAAAAAAAAAAAGTTTATTTGGCGAATCCTTTAGTAGGACTTAGATCATATAGGTTTGGAGTTGCTTATCGTCAGTTGCAGCCGACATTTCGATTTTTATTAAAACAACTATAAATCGTTTTATATAATTGAATCTACAAGAAGGTAATTCGAGCCAATCTGTGAACAAAAAGGATATATTTGGAAGCTGGTACTTTCATTAACACAAAAAGCCAAAGCATACAGCAAGCAAACAGCTTCATTTTCTTTCCCAGTCGCCTAACATAAGCTACATAGAAAATTTATTTGATAAATTGGACCACCGAGTTAAAAAAAAAATTAACTAAAAACAAATAGTGCTTAAAGAATGCTCTTGTTAAAGAATGGCACAGTTCTTCTACTGAGAGCGCTTTTTTCTTGTTTAAATGTGGTCGTTTTTCCTTGATTGCATCAACCAATTGATCCAATAGTGCACGATAATACTCTCCTGTGGTTGTGGATCCCTTTTCACGATAATCGATGAGCAATATTCCGTGTGCATCCCAAAATACTGTGGCCATAACCTTGCCAGCCGATTTCCCTGTCTTCGCCTTGTACCCACGTTTCGTCAACAGTCTAGGCCAAAAATCAGCAGGATTATGCTTTATCATGTCCAAACACCGCTGTGAAGTGATCTGTCGAACTAATTTTTGTTCAACACTGAGCAAACGCGGCACCCATCTTGCCGATAGCTTTTTCATATGCAAATGTTCATGCAAAATGTTGAACACACATTCAATTTTCAATTTTGTTTACCATTTCAGCAATCTCACATATTTTGACCCGGCGATCATTCACAACGATATCGAGGATTTTCTTGATATTTTCTTCAGTAACCACCTCTTTTGGCCTTCCTGTTGATGGTATTGTTGCAGTGCTTGTTCGGCGCCGTTTAAATTCAGCAATCCAATATTTTACCATATAATCTGACGGAGCAGATTTGCCGTAATGTTTATCAAGCTTTTCTATCATTACACGAAATTCACTTTTTTCCATTTTCCAAGAAACACAAAAGTTGCTTACTTCAAACGACTACAAGAAATAAACTAATCGATGAATTTGGCTAAAATTTTAACAGCTGACGTTTGACAGATCGTAATTTATAAGAAAAAAAAGTTTTTGTGTTTGTGCTGCCATCTAGCGCTAGGTAGCTTGATGAAATACCTTTCCTCCCCAATAGGTCCGATTCTCCCAGAATTTTATCTTTTACCCGATTTTTTCGAACAGTTAATGTGTCTATGGTCCAAAATGGCCTTTTTCAAGGGGGTATATCTCGGTCCACAAGGACTTCTGGGTCATGGGGTAAAAACTTGTGAATTCCTTGATGGAATACCTTTCCACCCCAATAGGTCCGATTCTCCCAGAATTTTGTCTTTTACCTGATTTGCTTAAATTTATTTTATACTATTGTATGCTTTTATAAAACTACAATTTGTACAATAACAATAAATATTTTGCATTTTCTTTAGTAAATATTTTAGAATTTCTTTATTCGCATTACTTTTTTAGATTTTAATGTTTTTTAATTATCTTTCAAATTAAAATATGACACTTAAAAAAATTTAGCTTCGTAAAGTTAAATTCTTTTATTTCTACTGTTATTGAAAAAAGAATATAACTTACGAAGCTAACTTCACATTTTTCATGTTAAATAACAGTGACTGTTAAAATTACAAAAATGTTAAAAAAAAGAATTTAACTTACGAAGCTAACTTCACACCCTTATTTTTAATTAAAAATTTTAATTTTTTTTTAAATTTTTAAATAAAATGTTTTTTTTTTTTTTTTTTTTTTGTGAAAATAATTGTCGCGTAGGATCTCAATATATTGTTTTTGAATGTGAGAACCCTATAAATCTGTGTAAAATTCAGTTTTCGGGAGGGGCTTGTAGACTTTTCTGTGCCACTATATATACATATGCATATGAACTGATCTCTACTAAACTAAATTAAATGACAAATATTTAGCTGAACCAAAAACACTTCACTTATTACTTAAGTCGTTGTAATGAGTTATGCGGGTATTAATCATTTTGGATTCGACTATACACAATTACGATTAGATCGAGGTTTTTGGTTCGTTTAAAATTTGATCGATATACTCCCGTTTAGCTTAGTGGTCACATAGCAATTTAAAAATTGGGTCTTGCACATTGACAAGGACACTTGGTGGTTATTGGGTTATCATATATTACCCGGGTGGGTTTTTTTATTTAAAAGTTTTCGTAGTTTATTTACAACAAAAAAAAGTTTAATTAACGTATTAGGACTACAAATTTAATTGTTCCGTTTTTGAGCTCAAAAAAAAATAATGAAATAATAAATTTATCATATCACTGCTTTCGTCTTTTCCTCACCTCTGGACCAATATCCAAATCGCATTTGAAAAAAACTTCTCATTCAACTTTGAAGCCGATTTTGTATTTCTTTAAAGTAAGTGATTCGGTGACATGTTTATATGGCCCAGATAATATTTGAAAATGTAGGCCGTAAATTGAAATGTCTTTAAACGAGCTGAATATGTGTACAATTTTTGTTAAGAAACGGATAATCCACGGTTTTGTAGCCCTAGAAGGGGGTAATTTGCACTTAAAGCGAATGTGTTCCATAATTTAAACAGGCCGTTTAAGCGAAATACCATTTAAAAAAGCCCGTATAAAGAGGTCTGAGCAATGTTCGCAGAACACGACGGATGAGGCATTTGATCGTTTCTGATAATTGTTTTGAAACTTTTACAGTATGAGGTCGGGTGTTGTCATGCGAAAGAATAACTTACTCACATCTGTCCGGCATGTCTCCGGCCGTTTTTCTTATAATGCATAATTCAAACGAAGTAATTGATTACACCAAGAGTGCAAAATTGCACTACAAATACTAAAAAAATATTGTCAACTTAAACGAAATTTTGAATCAGTTATAAAATCCAATAATGTGTGCCGCTGTGGCATGGTGGGCAAGACACCCGCCTACCCACCAGAAGGTCGTCGGTTCAATACCAGGCCAGATCATCTTAAAAAAAAAGAAAAAAGTTTTTCGACAGCGGTATCAACTCATAACATTAGCTAGTAACTGATTATGAGTATAAACACTATCGAAAACGTTTCTAAATGCATTTGCCGTTCGAAGCCGGCCCTTTCAATGAGTTTAAAAATAGAATCGGGTGCAGTTCATTGACTGAGGGAAGTCCCCATGTTCCTTCATGGAATGTTATGGGAATTAATATATTTGATATAAAACCCAATTAAACCCATCAAAAAACCCAATAAAACTCGGTGAACATAATTAGTACTGGGAACATAATTAATTGATTTGAGGCAAGTATTGGCCAAAGAATCGTCTGAAATACACGACTAGAAGCAAAGTCTCAATATTCTATCATTATACTGCTTAAGAAAATAATATTCGGAAAAATTTTCTTCACCCACTCCATAGCCCAGCCCTTGGCTTGCCAAATTTTTATTTATTTCGATCGATACATAACACTGTCAATGGAATACACTTCACTTTAGAGCCGGATACAGCTTGGTTTTTAACCTCAAAAGATGGGCAGATCATTTAGGCACGAAATCCATATGTAATTTAAATAAATTTATATTGTTAGGTTTGAACCTTTTTAAAACGTTTGAGTTCTTTTAAATTTCGTGAAATAAAATAAATGAAGCGAATTTATTGTTTTATACAGTCTTTATGTCCAAATTAACGTTATACAGTGTTCAACTTATTTAAGCGTTTCAACTTATTTAACTTCCGCTTAATAAGCAAATTTATTCAATACACAATCCTTAATAGGACTTCACTCTATGACTGTAATATTATAACTGACTGAGTAAGGAGAATGCTGGGGCTTTTATAGTTAATTAACATTAATTTCGAACGTTGTAGTACATTCCACAACCTACTACCCAGTTTCTGTTAAGATTAAAATTGCATTTCGGCCTAATAGTGGTATAACAATGGTAGCACTTTTCCAATAAATACACCCTTGGCAGGGTGATCGTAGCCTTGACACCAACCAATAGAATAACTTTCATAATAAGGTTTATATCTTCAAATATTTGTGTATCTATTTTACAATTGTTTCATATTAAACAGACAAAATTTGCATTTTTAAGTTATACACCCCATATTACTGCATAAGGATTTTATTATTAATTTTATTTCTTTTAGTAGATAAGGAATACCCAATAGTTAATGTATGCATATGTATAATATGTAAATATGTAATACCTTTTCAACGAAGAAGAAAAGTGAAAATCTTATTTCAAACAAATCAGGGAATTTTCTAGCTGATTTGCCTCTAAAACAATGGTTATACCGTAACCTTTTGAGACTCGTATTGATTATTTTCATTTTAATGTAGAGACACTTGATGAAATTGTTTATTGCTAAACACTATATAACGTTTTTTCTACGATAACATTCATAAAAAACCTACACTTTTTTCATAAAAGATCCAAATTCCAAGAAATTCTAATAATTTCTTATTTTTGAAAACATTTTTTTTACAGAATATAAATGAGGTAAAAATATTTTGTTTGTTTTTAGCGTTGTAATGTGTGGATTGATTTTAAAAGTAATGACGTCTCGAAGTCCTTAAGAGGAACAGTAATGGGATGTGTCAAAAATAAAAATAAATAAATAATAAACATGTTTAAAATTTGTTGTTGGAATTCTCAAATGAATATTAGATTTTAACGTTTTTTCTACTTTGAATAGATTTTTTTTACAAACTGTACATGTACATACGTATGAAAATACTAAGACATGTGTTTGTAATAAACATTTTTCTTTTTGATAATTTGCTCTTCCCTTTCTTGCAATTAAAAAATATTTTTATATAAAAATAATAATTTTAATTAATTTATTTTTCTTTCATCTATGCGCTAAGCAAAATATCAAGACTTATAAGGACCTCTTCAAGATGATGAAAATAACTTATAGATTAATAAACATTAAAAAGCAAGAAAAGCAAATATAATAAAATAATCATTAATAATTAAAAAGGTGCACGAATGGATTATTTTTGAATTAAATTCATTTTTCAATTAAATTCAAAAATAAATCAAATTTTTAATTGGTGCTGATACCACTACAACTAAAGAATGTCTTGAACAAACTCTTCTAAAAGTTCTTTTAATTTCCCATAATTTCCTTTTTTATAATTCTGGTAAACAGATATTGTTTTTACCCCTACCCAAAGCATGTGGCAAGACGAAGCATTTTATTTTAGAAAACTTTGGCACAATTAAATAGACCTTAACTTTTTGCACCAACATTCAAAATTTATTTTTCATTTAAAAATATTTTCTTTTTTTTTGCTTTTCTTTTCTGTAACAGTTTCAATATGTGTTTCTTTTCTTTTCATTTATTTTTTATTTTTTTTTTTACATATTTTTTCTTATGTTGCCTTCATGTGCAAAAAATATATTCAAAAGAAAATTTAAAAACACACACACTCTGAAAGAGGGAAAAATTAAATAAAACACTAACAAAACTAAAAGAGTAAAATAAAATAAAAACGAAAACAAGTGTGCATGCATATTCATGCATAACATAAGGACAAAACGTAACAAAAAAATAAAGAAAGAAAACAAGCAAATACTCTTACGTACATACATGCATACTCACACATATACATACGCATAAACACACACACATGTATGCATGTTTATAAAAATAATATAGAAACGACAGCAACAACTATAATATAATAAAGTAAAAATAAAATATTAAATTATCAAAATGAAAAGATATAATAAAGCGAAGAGAAGAGAATAAATAAAATGAAATTAAAAAACAACTGAACTGCATTGAAGCTCTTGGGTCTTGTGAATGTACAATAGTAAAATAAAGACAACAACAACAATAACCAACTTAAGTACATGTCAAGGATAAAGAGCGAAAAAAGCAAAGAAAACACTGAAATGGGTGAATAAACAACAACTGCAGCGGCAATAACAGCGCGTTGATAGCAACAATAGCAACAACAACAAAATAACAGCCATGGCATTAACACAAACAGCACCCAACTTTTATTTTGACCAAAAACAAGAACCCTGTATATGTACATATGTATGTATGTATGTATGTCCATATAACACTGAGTGTGTCTATGTAGGTATAAGAGAGAGTATAGTATTCCTGTTTACGTTTAGTTGTACTCTTTAAACGTGTAAGCAAGGGTTTAATGTTTAAATTAAGAATAACGGTATACTTATGCAATATATTTGTTAGTGTGCTGCAAAAGTTTAAGCTGTTAATGCGTACGTACATGTGTAATAGTGTTAGTGCAAGTTTATATACATTTACTTACATCCACACATATCCATACGTATGTAGTATGCCTGCACTGAATTGAAATGAGAACATCAAACCCTCGTTTAGCAGTTCTAAATATGTATGTACATACATATATTTATGAGTTCATAGATTGTAGTTAAAATGAAATAAATCTTCTGTTTTTTTTTTTTGAATTTTTAATTAAAATTCTTTATTTACACGGTTTTGTGTAACACTGCTTGTAAGCTCTTTACAAGCAATAACAATTTCTCTTCTTAATTAATTAATTACTCCGTCTGTTTACAACATAGTAAACAACAACAATTACTCGACAGATTTTTCTACCTAAAGATCTTCTAACCTGATCGTTGTTACAACTTACGTTCGATCACAACCTTTACAATCAGACTTTAATCATACTAAACTCTCTTAACACTGAGTTTAAACCAATAACTCGTTACACTGAGTTTACAACGCATAAACTGATTGTTGTTCGAAAGCTCTCGAACCTCTCCATATTTCACGTAGATTCAATATTTTTCCTTTACTATCTTTTTAGTCATGCGAATGTAAACATCTACTTCTTTTCGCTCCTAGTAATGGGTCCGCCAAATACAATTTTTTTTTTTAAATGCTATAAAAAAACTACTGAATATTTTCTCAAATTTCTTTTTTATTTGAATAACAATCCTTTCGATTAAGAATGGAAAATAATTTCATTCAAATGGCTGCTTCGGCTGGCCATGCAGTAGCTTACACGATCGGCCCAATTTTTAAGTTCATTATCGATTGTGTGCAGCTGTATTTCACCAATGGCTTCACGAATATTGTCCTTTAAAGCGTCAATTGTCTCTGGCTTGTTGACGTAACACTTATCTTTGACGGCACCCTACAAATAATAGTCCAACGGTGTCAAATCACAGCTCCGAGGTGGCCAAACGACATCAGCTCTGCGGCTGATAATGCGATCTTGAAAAACAGGTTGCAAAACATCGAGTGTAGCTTCGGCTGTGTGGCACGTAGCACCGCCTTGTTGAAACCAAATGTTGCTAATATCCTCCTCTTCAATTTTTGTGAACAAAAATTCGTTCAACATGGCCTGATGACGATCGCCACTGACTGTAACTGCCACTCCTTACTCATTTTCGAAGAACAATGGCCCAATTACGCCTCTGGACCAAAATCCGCACCAAACAGTGACTAGTCTTGGGTGTATCGGCTTTATTTGTTGTTGGTTGTTATTGTCTGTGACTTGTTTTCTTTCCTGCTTAATTATTGTTGTTGCCGTTCTATTTTTATTTACTTTATTTCCACTAATGTTTGTTTTTGTCGATTTGGTTATTTGTAAACAGCACGTATAGTTATTCTTGCAGCTTTTGTTTGTTTATTTTAGCGATATAATAAACGCAAGGGGGGCCAACCATATTTTTGGAAGAATATATACCACATATTTATATCTGACATTTTATATTATAGATGAGGATAGCTGCTAGGAGTTTTTCAATTATACTGGTAGCAGACCTTGCTAAGGTTCTGGACTATGGCTAGACTGGCGTGCGCATGGAGTGGCTCCTCCGGATTGCACGGACTACCGTAATGTGAATTCAGCAAGAACCCTTCAGCAGTCTTTCCTGATAAAGAGTCTTGGCAAGGGATTTACCTTCTGGACAGTGACATTAGACTATCATATAGACTTTCGGACGGGTGTAGTGTCTTCCAGGCTAAGGTCTTTACTGTCCCCAGGGTAGCCGAGCTAATTTACGACTTAGTCGCTGTTGGTGATAGTCTGGTCATCTAAGTTGACAGTCAGGCTGCTGTTACTGGGCGTTGCGTCAGCTTAGAGCTGGTTTCACTGTGTAGAAGGTGCCCCACGCCACACCTGGATGTGTGCAGCGTTAAGATTTGCTGAGTTCCTGGACACAGTGTCGTGCTGAGAAATAAGCTTTACGAAAAATAACAAGAGCGGGTGCGACCAAGTATCGGGTGGACCATCTGTCAGATCAAATTTGAATCAGCGGTTATTTAGAATCTGGCAATACTTATGTCAATCTATTCTGTCACAAAATTCAGTAAATTATCTCCACTGAATAAAATGAATTGATTTACGCTTGAGCAACGTTAGGTTTCATTGGAAATTTATTTCCAAATCAAAGACCATCGGAAATTGCAAAAAAATATCATACAAAGTTTGGTCGCACAGAAAGACCAACAGTGCCCGGTATACGCAAGGTTATTGCTAAAGTTTGGGGCTCAGAAAACACAAACGTGGTCTTACAGAAGCCAAGGCACCCATTATGAGCGACTATTTGGTGCGGCTTGTGGAGCTGAGGCATCATTGGCCCATATTTCTTTCAAAATGATGACGGCGCAACCATTACGGTCAATGGAGACACCTATCGCATCATGATAACTGATTTTTTTGTACCCACTACTCATGGTATTAATGTGAACGATGTTCGGTTTCAATAGGATGGTGCAACTTGCTATACATCTCATACCACATTCGATTTATTGCGTCAAACGCTTAATGGCCGTTTAATTAGCCGAAATGGTTATTTCAGTTGGAAGTCAAGAAGCTGCGATTTCACACCATTGGACTATTTCTGTGGGGTGGCATTAAAGACAAGTATTATGCCGACAAACCAGAGACTATTGAGCATTTGAATGCCAACATTCGTAATGCCATTGCCGAGATATGACCCATACACTCGAAAAAGTTCTTGAAAATAAGTCCGACCGAATGTGTGGACAACAGCGGCAGCCATATGAATAAAATAATATTTCATTTCTAACCGGAACAATTGTACTACAAAACAAAAATATAAATTTGGCAAAATTTCAAACCGTTTTTGTTTTATCGCATTTTAAAATTTAAGCCTTTAAATGGCCCACCCAATATATTGAATTGGAAAGGAAGAGTTATGGAGTGGCAGAGAAGACTGTAGGGTCTCAGAGTTGTTTTGACCTAAACTCAACCGCTACAGGACGAAATGGGTCTTTAATCTAAGAAGGAAGCCCTTTAAGACTGATAGAGACGCACGTTCATGTTGCTAGACCAGGGTTTCTTTGGTTGTCTAGGTGAGGTTGCGTCAGTAAGTCTTTGTGACCAGGAAGGTTATATATAGGGTATAGACTAGCTTGCTATAGTAGTTGACGCCCATCATTCTTACTTCTTTCTCTTTTTCTTTCTTTTCATTTTTATCTTTATCCTTTTCTCTGCTTTTGTTTTTTCTTACTATTTTCTAAAGGCTTTCTACAAAGGGCCTTTCTGATATCTGTGTGGAGTGCGGTTGCACTACCTTTTAAACCTAACCTAGCCTATATAATAGGTGTATGCACATATTCTTTCCTACCGGTCGACTCACTATTGCTCTGTTTCATTGAACATATTACCTCCGCCAGCAGAATAAATGACTGCAATTTTCAAGATAGGCAAACGGCTCAAATCCAAATAAGAGAAAATCAAACCTTAAAATACCTTCTATTGTTATTTTTAATATCTCTTTGAGTTTGACTGTACTAAGCGCTTCCTTATATTTATATCATGGGTAAGGTTGAGGTTGAGGTCAGCTGTCATTTGTAGTTTATTCGCATGGACCTGTAACTTAAAAAAATCGGACTGGTTGCCAGTTCTCATCAGCACTACGTGATGCATGCCCTCAAATCAAATACTAGTAGCTAGTAGCTCCGTTCTGTTGCATCCATATGTTTTTGTTGTCTATATCATCCAATTAAGGTCAAAAGAAGTTGCTTGTCGGCAATGTCTAGTGCTCGCAGTTGGCATCAGTTCAGCATATTTAAGTATTACCAATGCGCTATAACAGGGCTAAGTGCATTAGCGCACGAAACCTTTTCTTATTTTCTTCGATGTGACTTTAGTTTTTTTTCGCACTACTTGTCGTCCTTCCATAAGGACTTGGTTACGTTTAATTGCTATTCTTTCGATGAGTGTGCTTGTGTGCGTGAGGGAGAGGGTAACGTACTATTTTTAAATTTTTTTTTATTTCAACAATAAATTGCGGTTATAATTCTCAATATATCCCTCTTTCTCACTCGCTTTAAATGAATTTTAACAACTGCCGCGTGTTTTTATTTTTTTGTATTGTTTCTCTATTTTCTTGTTGTAAGCAACGAGAGAGAAATATGTGTGGAAAAAATTGAAAGTTGTTTCCGTTGAACAATAGAGTTTTATAAAAATTACCCATTGTTTTCTTCTAAAAAATTTTCTACAATAGTTGTTGTTGTTGTTGTTTTTTTTTTTAATTCTTGCACTTTCTTCTTGTGTTATTATAGATGTATTTCAAAAACATAAATGAAATCGTTATCATGTTCATTCTTATCATAACTAACAATTTTATATGCATCGTAATATCAGCTGTCGCTGCTGCTGCTGTTGTTGTTGCGTAAGGCTGGCTGTCAGCGTTTATGTTGTAAACAATTTGTGGAGCATTAATCATGTTTCTCTTTACTCTCGTATGTTACCTCACCAACATTACTACCACCACACCTTTTTGCTTACATTCATTAAGGTGTTGCTTCTTTTATGCTTTCTTTTGTTTATTTTAATGTTGTTGTTGTTTTATTTTTTAAAATATTGTGTTTGCATTTCATATATTTTTGTTATTCTTTTTTTCATGCGTTCTTATATAGAAGAGGAGTTTCTTTATCTTTACCACTACGTACTTATAGAATAATAAAAATCGTATCTTTTCACTTGCATGCTCTTTTTACCGTCCATTGAACAGTGGGCTATAAAATTATAATGCTGTCATGCCGACGCCTAATATCATAAACATGTTAAGTCACAATCAAATTTCTTGGGCTGGCAGATTTACAAGAAGCAGATAATTCACAATCACCTTACAATGTCTGAGCCATGTTGCAATGCTTCAATTTTAAACAATTTTTATTGTGCTGTATTGAGGTACAATAAATAAATTGTTCAATAAAATTCTTTGCAGTCACAAGATTGCCTCCGTGGAAATAAATTTGACTGTCCCATATTTGCGCAAAACGATCAAATGGAAAAAATATCCAACTTTCAGACACATTATTGTTATAGTAATTGCATCAAAATTGGTCAAGTCGTTTGCAAGTTATGATGAAATATATTGACATAACTACCATATTTTGAGCGAATAATTTGCCACGCCCATAAAAAAAATTGAGCCCAATGGAAAAAACTTAAAACGGATTTGAACTAAGCGCATCAAAATTATTATATTTCATATGGTTTTATTTATAGGCGAGAAAATTTTTTGTTTTTTGTAGACCAGTGTTATTGGTGCATTACATTTTTAGCGAGTAAAAGGCGCAACTTTAGTGGCGTTAAATATTCTATTCTCCGCAGATTTATTAACATGGAAAATGTTTTATTTAAGTCATACTTTATACGATTAGCCCATGTTGTATTTGTATTGGTAATAATTATTTTTAGTCTATTTTATCCATTTTATTAGCGTGTCTTCAAATAGGACTTTTAAACTTATTTTATTCTTCTAATATTCCACTTGGGAGCATAAGACTTCAAAAAGAATCTTCCATCTCTAAAAACAAATTTTAATTTCATACCATAATCCAATATTATTTGAATACTTAGGCAGAATCGTTCGACGTCTTGTACTTTTCGGGCATCCTTTCATTTTCTACTCGATATTTGTTGCAAAATTGGTTTTTCATTAGTTAGTCTTCATAAATTGTCATTTCTGATGGTCCCTGACCAAAAATAATTGTCAACACCACCTTGATCAAAAAGATCACGGAATTTATTCAGAAATTAAAAATACAAGTTTATTTATCTAAATCTATATTGTCCCGCTGTCGTATGGTAGGTAAGACACCCGCTTATCAACCAGAAAGTCGTTGATTCAAAACCAGACAAGAACATCTTCAAAAAGAAAAAAACAAGTTTTTCGACATAACATTAGCTAGTAACTAGTTATGAGTATCACTACTATTGAAAACTTCTCTAAATGCATTTGCCGTTCGGAGCCGGCGTTAAGCTGTAGGTCCCTTGCAATGAATTTAGGAATAGAATCGGGTGCAGCTCATTGACTAAGAGAAGTCCCCATGTTTCTTCATGGAATGTTATGGGAATTAATAATAAATATTGTCCCATTCGAAATAATCCCCATCGACTGCAACACACTTATGCCAGCGCTTGATCCAATGCTCGAAGCATTTCTTTTTATTCGGTTTTCATTATGTCTATCAGTGATTCTAGCAAATTTTCTATTATTTTTCTCGGCTGCTGAAATGCGTTACCCGTAATGGTTTTGTAACTCGATTGAACAGAAAAAAGTCACAGGGAGCCAAATCAGGTAAATTCGGTGGCTGTTGTCTGTTATTTGCTGCATTTTTCGTCAAAAAATTTAGAATAATGACGGCATTGTGCGACGGTGCGTTATCATGATGCAAATTCTACGAGTTTTCTATCCACAACTCTGGTCCCTTTCAGGGAATTGCTTCACAAAAACGTCTTATAACACCCAAATAATACTCTTTGTTTACTGGTTGTCCATCTGGCTAAATTCCATGAAAACCGTGAGCATTGCCTTCTTTTTTGCCTGATGTCTGGATTGCGTGTCGTACTCATTAACCCACGTCTCGTCTCCAGTAATGATGCTTTTGATGAATGTGGAATCGGATTCAGCCTCGCAATTAATGTCTTTTGCTACCTCAACACGGTTTCTTTTTTAGCATGAAATTGAGGTCTTTTGACACCAACTTTGCTCAAACTCAAATCATTAAAATATCTTGGATGGATCCATAGGCAATGTTAAAGTCCTTCGCTATCTCTCCGATGGTTAGTATGCGTTTATTGACCAACATTTCTTTTACTTTATCAATGTTTTCATCGGTTTTCGATGTCATTGGTCTGCCACAGCGTTCATCATCTGAGACTTACTCACGACTACTTTTGAACCGCTCGTGCCACTGGTAAACTGACATTATCTTTAGAGAATCAACAACATTTCCAAAGTTCTGGCACCATTAAATACGTTTTTTACGCACAAGTTAACACAAGTTAATCGTTTCAAATTTAAATCCATTTCTAAAATTGTAAAAATCGCCAACACACATAGAGATAGATGTACTCACGCTATGACGCTGAGATTTAGCAGGAATATCAACAATAGATGTACCAACTTAACAAAAAAAAAATAAAAAAACTCAAATAGCATTGATGGGAACGCATCACACGGATTATTCCGGGAATTTTTTGATAAGGATGGTATTCCATACATAATGACATCGATAGCCCTTTCAAAGGTATAAAATAAATCGATGATATCTTATATACACTTTTAATCTAAAGACAGGAAGCACTTAATAAAAGACACTTTAAAATGTTTTTTTCCCAAAAAAAGTATCTTTTATCCCAAAAAAATTTATGAAAAAATTTATTATTCAAACTTTTTTAAAACATGTCTGAAGAAAATTGATTTCTAAACTACAATTTCAAGTATTGCCTTCAAATTCCAACAAATTTACAATAGTTTTTACACAAATCGCAGTTAATTCGTCTAAAATGTTTCTGTACGAAAACATAACAACAACAACAACAAAGTATTTTTTCGTAAATCCGTTTTTGTATTACAAATTTGTTACACTGTACGTGTTATGCATTTCTTGCTGCATACATTTTTGTTCTCGTTGCTGTTGTTGTATTTATTCGTTTAATGCTCTTCTTAATGCTTCTTTATGGCTTGATATGTAAGAAGAGTTTTACGAAAGCATCCCCCTTATGGTTTCTCATGCAACTTGCTCCCTTACTTCCTGGAATTTTATCATCATCCTGTTTGTCTTTTTTTTCCTCTAAAATTGTTAAGAATAAAAAGTATCTCGAGTGTTTGTTGCATCTTTATTTAGATTTTGTTGTGTCTTCGACGTTCTTCCGGAGAATAGCACAAGTGTGTGTGTGAGTTTGAGAACTTGTAATACAATAGAATACAATGATATATGTAAACAACAATACGATAATAACAACAATAACAAAAATAATAATGGGTATATAAAATATATTTGTTGCTGCTACTGCTATTTCAATCATTATTGCTGTTCTCATTGTTGTTGTTGTTGTTGTTCTTGACACTTTCTCGTCTTTTCTTTTTTTTTTGTTTTTTGTTTTCATTTTCTTCTTGTTATTTTTCTATGGTATTAACATGAGCAAATGTGATTGTTAAAATCAACAGCAATAAGTTATAGTTGTATTTGTAAGAATAAATAGAGGATATCCATACATATGTACATATGTGTGTATGTACCTATTGTATGTGTGTGTCTTTTGTTTAAAATAAATCTTTGAATTTGTCTACAAAAGTTGAAATTTTCATCATCCCCAACGTCATTGTCACAGGCAAAATATGCATGGCAGTGCATCATCGTAAAAGCTATCAGCCACAGTGGGACAAAAAAATCAATTAAAAAATTGTTAAATATTTCTGTTATTTTTTGTTAAATTTTATCCGATTGGAAAAAAAACTTTTGAACTGCATCTGCTTTACAGCGTTATCACACAAAAAATTGTCTTTCTACCAAAAATTTTCAAAAATTCTACCAAAACCGTGAACAACCTACCAAATGTTTAAAAGACATTTTCTAAATAAAATCGAAATTTCTATTTTGTTATACATATGTAGTAATAATAATAATAAATTCCAATTTTTAATAATAAACATAAAAATATACATAAAATAACAAAAGGATGTAGATATGTTTGTATGTCTATTAGGGTGGATCAAATTTTATAGATAAAAAAAAGCTAGAAAGTCGTATAGCAAAAATAAAATTTACGCAAAATTTGGATAAACTTTTCAGAAGAAACCATAGGTCTAAAATCAAATCCTATTCTGCTCAAATCTACTTAAAAATGTTCTCTTTCCATTATCCTATTAAACGTACAGCTGTATTAAGAAACACTATCACATCATCCAAAAAATACAAAACGATAATAAAATATTGTATTTGTCTTTCGAATTTAAAATTTTATGTCATGAATGTAAACCAAATAAGTCGCTGAATACAACATTTAGTATACAATGTAAGAAAGACTGCTAGAAATGTATTTTAAACAAATGCAACAAGTAAAATAGAAGTGCTCTTACTGAAAGGATGTTAAATCAGATTTTTGAATCCTTTTTACTCTCCATTCGCGGTAATCTGGTCCGATTTGTCATATTCACTACCATAACATAATCCCTGGGGGTAGCGTGGTGTAGTGGTTAGAACGCACGCATAACAACACAAACGACCCAGGTTCGAGCCCCAGCAGAGGCCATGACGAAGAAAAAATTTAATTGTTGTTTCGAGTGTTTAATAATAAAAAAAAGGCTTCAACTTATTCCCTCCAGACGACTTCATCCAAAAACAAAAAATAAAGAAAAAAAGCCCCCCTGACTCTTCTCGCATACCTCTAGCGATGATGACAAACATCAGACGAATGATTAGGAAAAACACGTCACGCCATCTACTGGGAAAAAATTACAATGCTAAAGTAAACATCACCACCAATTAGCAAGGATTTTCATCATTACACAAAAAAAACATATTGAGGAAGCTACAGCGGATTAATCACCTACTTAACTTAAAAATATCAAACTGATTAAAGAAACTGAAACAAAGCAATAGATGCATTATGGAAAGCCAATATGCTCCCTAGAGAAGAGTGACGGAGAAAAAAAAGCATAGTCTCTATTCTTTGCTATAACTCGTTGTGAAACAGTGGTAAGCAGTTGCTAACATCATTCAGTAACAGTGGTAACATTACTGAAAGTTGTTGTTAATTACATTCTAAGTTAATATTTGAATTATGTTATGTACAAACCAACCAGATTACCAAACTGTTTTTTAAAAACGAAAATCTACTAAGTTTGGTCCAATCGGTCGTGGGAGCCTATGACTTTGGTTCCCACCATGTTACGTTGTTCTGTCTCAGTTCTTGCATAATTGTGCATCTCCAGGTGTTTTGTGGTCGACTACGGTTTCTTGAGCCTTGAATGACACTCTGATGATACTCTCTGGACTATTTGACAAAAAGAGTTTTCCATTACTATTATTTTTTATTTAAACTCAACATGTATTCAATATTTGTTTGTTTTATTTATTTATTTTGGCGCAACTTTATACAACGCAGAAATATACAACAACTTAAAATCAACATTTTTTCATATTGATTTTACACTGAATTTTTTTTTTTTCTGTGTGTAACTCTACAAAATTTCTTTTAACGATTCAAACAAAAGTAATTATTTTACTCCACTGTTATGTCGTATTTAAATCTTGCATTTGCAGCACTTTGTTTAGTGACAAAGTAAATATCAAAATTGAAGCTTTTGTGTCATTAGACTATAATTTGTAGTGATTTTCTAAAGTGTTTTTGCGAAATCAGAAAAAAAGGACCCAAATAACAACAACCATACAAAAAGTACTATAGAAAGAACAAATTTTAAGTTTTAATTAAAATTTCAAGGAAAATGACAAAAAAGTTTACATTTGAAAAATAAATCCAATAACGGAAATACATATGCAAGTAGTTATTGTGGCATTTATTCGGTATGTGATAACTTTTTTTTAATACTTTTAGACAATAAAAAAACACTCATTTGATTTAGTACTCAATACCCCCTTAATTAAATAAAATATAAGCTGAATTGTTTGTCACAGATGTAAAATTTTTACTAAACTTTTCTTGACTTTAAAAGAACTGAAAACCTTGAACGTATAAAAGCAAAGTAATCGAATATTTATCAGGTCACTCAATAAGTGCTTAGAATGACACATAGATGGCGTCACTAGAAGTTTGTCTATATGATTTTTTAATTAGTATTAACCTTCAAACGATCGTGTATAGATTTGACAGCAATCTGAATCCGAACTCTGCTCCATCGAGACAAATGATAGAAAAATGGTTTGTTCAATTTAAACGTGTTTGTACCAGCACAAATGAGACTGTTGTTCTAGAAAACATCACAAAAATCCACGGACTATTTATGAACGATCGCAAATTGAAGGCGCACAAGCTAGCTAACATTGTAAGGATATCAGATGGTAGTGTTTTTATCATTTTACACGAGTACTTGCGTATGTGAAAGCTCTGTTCAAAGTGGGTGCCGCGTGAGCTTTCAAATAGTGTCGCAAACGGATGTAAACGATGGCAAAATTGAATGAATTGTGCTTCAAATTGCTATATCACCCAGATTTAGCCCCCAACGACTTTTCCTGTTTTCAGATCTCAAAAGAATGCTTGCTGGGAAGAAATTTAAATCTATATGGTGAAGTAATCGTTGTTACTGAGACCTATTTTGACGAGAAAGAGAAATCGTACTATAAAAGTTGTATCGAGAAGGTGGAAAATCGCTATGCTCATTGTATCGACCTCGAAGGCGACTATGTTGAATAATAAAATCGAGTTTTGTCAAAAGTTTGTTTTTTCTTACTTATCCTATTATACCGAAATTTTCTCAAATTTGAGGTTTTCGAACTAAATCTTCCATATTGCATGCATTTTAACTTTGAGCGACAATAACTACACAAGACTTTTGGATAATCACGCTTATCATGAATAACATGGAAAATTTCTATTTCCATGAAATTTTCATGGTAAATTGAGTGCAAAATGTAGGTACTATTTTAATTTTGCTGCCATTTTTTTCCACCTGTAACTTTTATTCAAAATTTGTATTTTCAGATTCTAAATGAATGTGCAATTTCGAAAAGGGCACATGTCCGAATGTTTAAAATTCACAGGAAATGAAAATAAAACGAATAATTTTGTAGTTGGCAATTGTAGTATTTGAACATAATATTCTGTAAATTCTGTCGCTATATATTGATTGGGTCTTACAATATCTGCAATTTTGAGATAATTGATAAGTACTTTGTCTCTATGAGCTCGCTCAGCTTGGGTTGGTAAGTTATTGCAAGTACTTTTTACTCTAGTAAGCACAAAGTTTTCCTTAGAGATGTTATTATCTATCTCAGTTGTGCGATTTTTTCTCCCGGAGATTTTGGATCAAAACCAAACTCATATAAGTCGATACTCGAAAACTAACTTTTTGGTTTTTAGATACATTATTTTTATAACTTCTTACTGATAAAGGTCAATATTAGATCAATATATTGTTGATGGGTGAACACACGATCTTCGCTTTGAGCGTTAAATCGCCTTTTTTGTTTAAAACAAATTTCGAAAGCAGCACATCTCGTAGAGTTGTGAAGAAGAAGAATAAAAAAATAACGGCTTTTTGCGTTAAACCGCCTTGTTTTGTTTAACGCGCAAAGCCGTTAAAGAAGAAAAAATAATGGCTTTGCTCGTCAAACAAAAAAAGTCGGCTTAACGCGCAAAATCGTTATTTTTTCTTCTTTACCGGCTTTCGCATTAAACAAAAAAAACGCGGTTTAACGCGCAATACCGTCATTTTTTATTTCATTTTATTATTCTTCTTGACAACTCTAGGAGATGTGCCCTTTTCGAATTTTTTTTAAATAAAAAAAAAAACAAGAAATAACGGCTTTGCGCGTTAAACCGCCTTTTTTTGTTTAACGCGTAAAGCCGTTAAAGAAGAAAAATAATGGCTTTGCTTTTATTTTTTTATTTCATTTTTTTATTCTTCTTTTTAGACAAAAAAAGGCAAAAATAACGGCTTTGCGCGTTAAACCGCCTTTTTTGTTTAACGAGCAAAGCCGTTAATTTTTCTTCTCCTTCTTCACAACTCTAAGAGATGTGCCCTTTTCGAATTTTTTTCTTGTATTTGCCTAACGTCTAAAGTAGAACGAATGCTAAGGATGTTAGTTTGCTTTTTAATCGTAGTAGGTGCACAGAAGCATTTGTGACTCATTGATACGAAAAAAACACCTTTGACAAAATGTGCGAAATGTGCCCTTTTCGAAATTGCATATTCAAATATATTCTGGTTAATTGATATGGGATGTTACTCGAAGGAACAACGAGTTTTTATTATTAAAACTTTTTTGCAAATTTTGCAAATTTAAGAATCATGCCCTCAGGCTGATGATTGAGAAATTTGAAGAAACCTTTAGCATTGTAATTTTTACCAAGTAGGTAGCGGGTTTTCCTCATCATTTTTCTGATGTTTGTCAGGGCTTCTTCTTTATATTTTTAGATAGAGTTGTCTGGAAGAAAATTGAAGCGTCATTATTAAACATTCGAAACCACAATTAAATTTTTCTTCGTCCCATCCTCTACTGTGGCTCGAATCTGGGTTGTTTGTGTTGTTATGCGTGTGCTCTAAACACTGCACTATGCCAGCAGAGCAACCATTACATCCATAAAAAGTTAGGGTATAGTATGGTTTGTGGTCCGCAGAAATCATCGGAACTACAGGGAGATGATCCGAAGCTTTTTGTAGCTAAAAATTGATGATTTAGACGTAGAGAATATATGGTTTAAACAAGATGGTGCCACTTACCACACAGCAAGGAACAAAAGTTCGAAAATCGCATTATTTCTCATAGAGAGGCAGTAAATTGGCCACCAAGATCATGCGATTTGACAACGTGAGCTTTTTTGTGGTGCTTTTGAAATCGAAAGTGTACAACAGTAATCCTGCAACAGTTCAAGAGCTTAATACCAACATTATCGAGCAGATAGTATTTATTGAAAAACGTGATTGATAATTTTGGTAAAAGATTTTGAGCCTGACGTACCAGTAGGTTTGGTTAGGTGACCGACAATATTTCATTCATAAACTGAAATAATAATATTTTGAATATCCGAGAAACAGTTTTTTTTATTAAAATTAAAATGATACCTCAATTTTGAATACCATTTATTTGAACAAAATTCAAAAACAAATTATTGTGCTACTTAGTAGAACCCATCGAAAAAATAGTATCACTTACATAGCATTTTTTTTTTTTATCGCATAGTGTAATCCACACTTTATTGATCGATTATATTTCTTTGAAAAGATGTTTAATTCAAACAAAAACAATCAAATCTAAACAAAAGCAATATATTGTATTGTATTATTTCATGGGGTGTTTTTTTACAGTTATTTTTAATTTTTAATATCCATGATTTTAGTCACGTGGTTGCCAGGAATGGCGCGTACAAGGCGCCATCTGGAACACCAATTGTCACATACACTTCGCAACATATGTGGCCATGCTTTGTCAATAACTCTTCCAAATGTTGATTTCTAGTTATTCAAGTGTCTCTGATTTATCGACGTATACAAATGGCTTTACTTAAACCTAAAGAAGTTAGTTCAATGAGGTTAAGTCACACGATCTTGGTGGCCATTGTACGAAATCACTCTATCGTCAAAAGTTTCTTTGTATAAATCAGTTGTAGAGCTCGCTTGGTCAGCAAGATTAATTGCCAGCTAATTGAGGTATGAAATAATTTTTAATGGTATTCTTATACCGTTCACTATTGACAGTAACATTATGACCATAATCGTTTATGAAGACAAGCGTAAAGAACCGTAATTTTCACTGGATATAATAGTGTTTCGGAAAAAGCTTGTTTATTATCCTCACTCGCAGCAATACTATATAAAAAACGCAAAACTAGATTCTGAAAATTGTATGGAGAAAACATAACATTACCGTCGAAAACAGTATAAAGGGTGGTCCAACCATAAATCACGAAGTTAATTGTGAGCAATTACAGTGAATTTTGTGGAGGTGGTGTGGTGTAGTGGTTAGAGCGCCCGCATAACAATACAAACGACCTAGGTTCGAGCCACAGCAGAGAGGACATGACGAAGAAAAAATTTAATTGTGGTTTCGAATGTTTAATAATAAAAAAAGGCTTCAACTTCCCTCCAGACAACTCTATCTAAAAAATAAAGTAAAAAGCCCCCCTGACCTTCCCGCATACCTCTGGCGATGATGGCAGACATCAGACGAATGATCATGAAAAACACGTCACCTATTGGGAAAAAAATTACAATGCTAAAGTAAAGATCACCACCAATTAGCAAGGATCTTCACCACTACACACACAAAAATTAAATGGAGAAAGCTACAGCGGATTAATCATCTACTTAGCATAAAAATATCTAACAATGCAATATATACTTTGTGAAAAGCCAATAAGCTCCCTAGAGAAGTGACGAAAAAAAAGTCAATTTTGTACGCTATCGCGAGATGATGACAATTTTCTTGTGATCAGAAATTGAGGATATGTACTGGCAATGGCTCTTTTGCGAGAGAAATTCAATGGCAGTATTATCTCATGCCATGGCGATGTTAATTGGCCACCACGATCATGTGAGTTGACATCGTTGTACTTCTTTCTTTACAGATATTTAACATAAAAAGTGTACGTCAATAAGCCAAGAACAATTCAAGAGCCAAAGGATGAGATAATTCGGCATATTAACTACATTGGTATGCCACCGAAGCCGTGATGAGCATTGATATTTTGTTTCACACATAATTGTCATGTATGGATCCTTCTATCATAATACAATATATTAAGATAATTCTCTGAAAACGTTTTATTTTATTTGCAACATCGTGCCACCACACCTCACATATTACCCAGATATATAACACACTACAGAATATCTCAACATCTATGAACAACTCTAATTCTACCAAAAACACAACAGGAAGTAACGCACAAGACAACATAACAGATAATGAAAACGTCATAGGTATTGGAAACGTCAACTACAATAGTCCACAACTATTTGGAACAATACAAAGCCAGCGCGGTTATAGCATTGCAACTAAAAGTCTATCTAAAGATCTTCAGGTAATTAATTTTAAAAACATTTATGCAACACTATGCAACATTGGTCAAAGATTTCTATAATGACACCAGATTTTTAACACTATAACACTATAGAAATTGTTGAAAATTAAAACAAGAATGTGTTCACTAATTTCTCTTCTGGTGATCGGTCTTGTTACAGTGCGCACATCTACCTAGTGTGGTTCTCACTCGTGGGTAAGAGGACGAGGTACCTTTTTTGGATCTACAAGGGGCATATATATTTTTTTTTTTTTATAAGAATTTTAGTTTTTTGTATGGTTTTGCAGAAATCCTTTTTTTTGGCATATGGGTCGAATCATTCAAGTGAATATTACCTAAAATCCAATCAAATCTTTTCATAGGCATTATATTTGATATATAGCGGTCGTTTAATTCTGGGCGGTATGATCAATAGTCTCTATAACTGGAAAGCTTTAATTTCTATGGCATTTGTTGGAATATAGCGTCTACCAGATTGTTGAGCATAAAAGTTCGTTTAAAACACAATATATTCTTACTTTAATTTAGAAAGGACTTAACTAACATTTTAAAAAATATTCCGGAGGTAAAAAATGTAATTAAATCTGATACCAATAGTCGGCAATTTAAGACTTTTGCTTATTTCAAGCTACTGCCTTACGCATGTGAATGTGGTATCGAATTGATGACTAGTAATTACAATTCATTAGTTTGCTTTGTGTCAGATTATTAAGTTAAATTTAAATATTTTTTTTTTATTGACAGAGAGAAGTTTACTATCTTCCAGTTTTCCAGTTTTCGGCATACTATGTTCCTATTGTCGGCATATCTTATTTTAGTAACTAAAATAATAAATCGAGATTGATTTCAAACTGTTACTTATTTAAAACAAATGTTTTTCACATTCTCTACGTTCAATAAGATCAATCAGGCAAGAAAGATAAATTTATATCAGAAAATCCTCAATATTATTTGTGTATAATTCAGATTTTGTATATACTCGTAGGTTACATGTTAAAGCTAAGAACGAAAAAAATAGATCACAAAGGAATATAATATAGGGAATTCTATAATATGGCTTTTGATAGCTAACCTTTAAAACTTAAGTCTACAACTGATATTTCAAAATGTGTCAGGTTTTACCAAGGACCGGTCACATAATGAGCATCCTTTTTAGCCGCTCACTTACAGGCTTTCAAATCAAGAACTCTGCGATATCCTCCTCGGAAACAGAAAGTCATAATGCGTAAAATAAACATTACGCAAAAGTTTAAAGATGTAATACCGGACACTTGCAGAAAAATTCAAACGCCTTTTGGAAAACTGGATGACAATTTTGTCAGAAAAACTTTGTTAAGGGATGAAAAATGTAATAAACAAAATGAAGAGATGTAAGCACTATAGTCTAGGGAAGTATCTGAGCCCATCCCAAGCGTCGAAAATGTAATCCAGTTTACTATGAGGTCACCGACTTGCATTTCTGTTTGCAAGGGATAAAAACATTAGCCAAAGTTTACCAAAAATCCGTTTTGAAAGTGGTTATGAAGCCACTTTATCATTTCTTTTTCCAAAACCAACTGTAGATTTTACAACAGGTTTCGAGACTACCCATAAGGCTAAAATGACGCAAACGCGGCTCCCAAAAATTTGTCAACTGTAGTAGCCCTAATCTGGACACTCTGTATTACATGTTTTAATACATGTCATGTTTTGATGCAAAATAAATCCCTACATTAACTGTCTTAAGATTTCAATGGCCCGTGACGAGGCCAGATTTTAATTTGGCTGTCGTGCGCACAATTATTGATCATTGGCCAATGTTACTTAAGACGAGGTTGAAAAAGATATAAATATCGGGTCCGCCATCTAACGTTTTTTTTTCAACTAAAGCTTATTTTGTAAATGGTAACACTTAGCTTATGTCTGATTTGACAGGTAATTAGTTTTATCCGTCCGCTTCGCTAAGTGGGCCTGCGATCGATTTACAGAAGATGCCGATTTTGCCAAGAAAATCATCTTTTCAGATGAAGCTCATTTTGATCCTGGTGGGTATGTAAACAAGCAAAAGTGTCGCATTTGGCCGATACACCTAAGATGAGTCACTGTTTGGTGCGGATTTTGGTCCAGAGGCATAGTTGGGCCATTTTTCTTCGAAAATAAGCAAGGTGTGGCCGTTACAGTCAATGGCGACCGTTATCGGGCCATGTTGAATGATTTTTTGTTCACAAAAATTGAAGAGGAGGATATTAGCAACATTTGGTTTCAACAGGACGGCGCTACGTGCCACACAGCCGAAGCTGCACTCGATGTTTGGCGCCCTTTTTTGAAGATCGCATTATCAGCCGCAGAGCTGATGTCGTTTAGCCACCTCGGAGCTGCAATTTGAAACCGTTGGACTATTATTTGGGGTGCCGTCAGACATAAGTGTTACGCCGACAAGCCAGAGACAATTGACGCTTTAAAGGACAATATTCGTGAAGCCATTGGTGAAATACAGCTGCCCACAATCGATAATGTGCTTAAAAATTGGACCGATCGTGTAGGCTACTGCATAGCCAGCTGAGGCAGCCATTTGAATAAAATTGTTTTCCATTATTAGCCGGAAGGATTGTACTTTCAAATAAAAAAAGAAATTTGAGAAAATATTCAGAAGTTTTTTTTTATAGCATTTTCAAAAAAAAAATTATTTGGCGGACCCTTTATTTAATAAATTATTATTTCTAGAAGTCGTAACGTATCTTGAGATCTCAACCTTAACAAAACTAGTAGTAAAAACCACTGCCGACCATAGAAACAAGAAAGTTTCAGTGGTGTTCTAGTAGTCGGCATTATAGTGCCTACTACTGAAACATTTAAAACTTTTTCGTTCCTATTGCCGGCAATGCTTAAAATTATAGAAAAATGATTTTTTTCAGCTCTTCTTTATAGTCATATTTCAGCAGTTTTCTACCTTTGGAAAATATTCATTTTCAAGTAATTATTGATATTATTAATCCGGCATTCCCACTAATTTTTTGTCAGAAAAAAAAAACAACAATTTTCGGAAAAACTAAAAGACAGCCACAAATTAGAGGAAAATACTGTCAAAAATACTTATTTAAGCCCAAATTGTTTTTAACATATAGAAAGTTGAGAATATTTATAAATTTAATTTATCTTTACTTTACAACCTAATTACTTTTATTTTTAGTTATTTAAGTATAAATACAAAAGTTGCTGACTACTGGTACATGCCGACCTTAGGTGCACTCACCATATGAGATTTTTAATTAAATTTATAGTTATTTGTTTTGAAATTATTTTATTATGATAAGAAAGATTTGAATTATAAATCTGTACACAAAGAAAGAATTTGTGACACTGTACTGCAGATAAGCTTAAGAGCTTCGAGTGTTTTATATAAAATTTGTAAAAAGAATTAAAAAACAATAAATTCAAATGTAAAAATTCTGCTTATTTACACACCCATTCAACCAAAAATGTGCTTCATTTGAAAACCAAATTTCAAATTTTGAAATTTGACGAACTAAACCATTATTTTGAAAAATTAAAAATAAAAAATTCAACCATTTGCAAGCATTGCTCTGGTGTAAGTCTATCCATAATAAAATGTCAAGTCAAACTATACAAAAAGCAACAATCAGCTGTTAAATCAGTTGTCAAATAAAACACTGTTGTTAACTCAAATTTGTGAACCTCTAAAATAAAAACACCCGATATTTTGTCTCTAAAATCAAAACGGTTCTATTGAGTGTTTTACAGGGTGAGAAAGAGACATCACTTTAAAATTACAACAACAAAAAGATTTTGAATGGGATTTATTTTTTATTTCATTTTTTTATAGAAATAAATGTATTTACTTTCAAACAAAACTTACCTTTTTACTTTGATTGATCAATGAATATCCGTAACTTTGCTTATAATAGAGTATCGTTTACAAGAATATATTTTCAACTCACTGAAGCAAATATTTTAAATGGAAAAATACTTTTTTTTATTCAATGAAGCATTACAAATATTATAGCCATTCTCTTTAAAATTTTTCAATATTTTTCCATAACGCACATACACAAACACATAGAAGCACTAACATAAATATATATGTTGTAGAAATATTTTTTTTTTTTAATAATTTAAATTGAATTTAAAAATTTAATTCGTAATTTTAATAGTAATTTCCGTTACGTACAACTCTACTCTGACAAATAGAAATGAAAAAACACATAAAAATTTAAATACAAAACAGATTTAGAATATAAACCACAAAATTGTTATTTTTTAACAAAATTTTATAAAGAAAAAAACTATTTTTTGTCACTTAATAAAAAAAAGAAAAAGAAAAAAATTGCCACACTCGAAAGAACAACAACGCAAAAACAATGAAAACTTTTTGCCACAAAACCAACAACAAACACTTTTTTGTCTTGTTTTTCTAATAAACAACTATAACGGTTAAACCATAACTTTTTTCTGTTGCTGTTGTTATCAAACATAAAAAACACGCACTTAGAAACACGTAGATGTTAAGCGAAATAAAAGTGGGGAAAAACAGTTTTTAAACATTTGTTTCTTTTAATTTCTAATCTAATTTCTAATCAAAACATTTTTAACTTATGTATTAAATATTTATTTTTTTGACGCTTGTATTTTTTTTTTAATTTTTAAAGTTTTATTTTAAATTTCTCAAATTTAAGTGATTTTTAAACCTTTTTATAAAAATAATAAATTTTCTTTTAACCGTCATTTGTGTTCAACCCGCAAAACATCACTCGCAAAACTGATTAATAAACTCACCATTATTATCACAAACAGTAGTTGTAGATAGTAGAAGTGAACAATTTAATTGTTTACATTATAAATAAAAAATTAAAAAAGAGAGCAAACTTTCAATGAGCACCAAAGAGTATGACTAAACAAATCTGGGCAAGCGTACATTTAAAAGCTTTTGTTTTTTATACTCGTGTTTATATCAATTACCATTGACGTTATAATCAACAACAAAAACTCACCATAAACAGTAAAATGAAAAAAAAAATAAAATAAAAAATATCAACACTAAAACACCCGCTTTTTACTCACCCACCCATATATAGAAAAACACCACCAACATCACCACCACCTTTATCACCACTTCCATCAATTGTATAAAAAATTACAACAACAGAAATAACACCAACAATATGTTATCACGTCACATTTATGCTTTATATGGGAAAAATGCACCACCAACAACAACTATACTAATATAATATTTCAATTGATGAGAGCTATATGAGATATGTGAGTACAACACTTACATGCAATAAGAATAACAAGTGAGAGTACGTAATATGAGCAGTATTAAGAATGAAGAATAACGAAATTGAAAAACCAAAACAAAAACAAAATTTAACCAGCGTTTGTATGTTTTTTGTGCGTTTATTTTATTGTTGTTGTTGTTTTTTTTTTTAAGTACTTCTATTTAAGGTACTAGTTGTTGTTGTAGAAGGTTAACAACAATAAAAATTAGAAAGAAAAAACCTAATTTTTTTTTCTATTGTTTTTCTCCATAAGTTTAAGTTTGTGTTTGTTTATATGTATATGCATGTGTTTTTTTTTATTTACACTTAAATTGCTGTCATTTTTTGTCAAACTTACCATTACAGTATTAGAGATGTTGTATTTGTTTTTGTTTCTATTATGTTTTTAAATTCATTTGTTATCTTTGTCTCTCTGATTTAGTTTTTATTTTCCCATAAACACTTGTCAACCCTCATTTCATCACTGTAAACTGTCTTGGCAACTTAGCGCTTTTACAAAAGTATTCAGGAAAAGCTATAATTTTATTTTAATATTAGCACAGACCTGCGTTTTAAGAAAGTCTTACAAGAAATACTCTAATGAGAAAACCACGCACGATATACTATATATACCACCTTGATCAAAAAGATCCCGGAATAACCCCCGTGTGGTAGACTCATCGTTCCGATTTGTTTTTTTTTTCGGTCGTTTAGCAATGGCACGAGCGCTTCAAAAGTGAGTCAATCGAAGATGATGAACGCAGTGGCAGGGTATCGAAATCGAAAAAAGACGAAAACATTGATCAAGTAAAAGGAATGTTGGTCAATAACCAACCAGAGAGATAGCAGAGGTCTTGAACATTGCCTATGGATCCGTCAAAGACATTTTTGTTAATGATTTGAGTTTCCCTCGTGTAGCTGCAAGGTTGGTGCCAAAGGACCTCAATTTCATACATGATTTGAGAGGCTGAATCCAAAGTTACATTCATCCAAAGCATCGTAACTGGAGACGAGACGAGGATTTATGAGTACGACACGCAATACGGATATTAGGCAAGTGTATGGCATTCACCAAATGAACCGTGACCAAAAGAACCACATCGTTTCCAGTCAAAAAAGAGGGCAAGGTAGTGCATCATGAATTTTTACCAGAAGGCCAGACAGTAAACAAAAAGTATTATTTGGCCGTTATGAGACGTTTTCGTGAAGCAATTCACCGAAAGAGCACAAAATTGTGAACAGAAAACTTGTAGACTTTGAAATTTGAAATTTTTTGACGAAAAATGCAACAAATACAGCCACCGAATTAACCTGATTTGGCTCCCTGTGACATCATTCTATTCAATCGAGTTAAAAACCATTACAGGGAAGCCGTTTCAGCAGCCGAGAGGAAATAATGGAAATATCGCAGAAAGCACTGATGGACATACCGAAAACCGAATGTAAAAAATGCTTCGAGGATTGGATCAAGCGCTGGCACAATATAGATTTAGATAAATAAACTTGTATTTTTCATTTTATGAACAAATTCCGGGAAGTTTTTGATCAATGTGATATATATGTGGTTAGTTCTTCTTACCTTCATGCCGAATATCCAATGAGTGTTTGGCATATAGCGCTGTTCTGTTGAAAGCATATGTCGTTAGTGACAACATCATCTAATTGAGATCAAAAGAGTAATCGTCGATCTATAGCTCTCAACGTTGACGACGATGGCCTGGCACATGTTGCAAGATCAATATCAATATCAATTTTTTTTTAATATTAGTTGGGATATAAATATTTCCTTATCAACCTTATAGTCCAGTTTTTGCCTCGTCCGAATACCATTTGTTTTGATTAATGCATAATGCTCTTGGTGGAATACGCTTCACTTTAGCATAGGGTGTACGAAATTGTCTTAAATCGTTTTTGGCCTTAAAAGATGAGCAGTTCTTTTAGTGCAGAATCCATATGTTGCCAAAAAGAAAGAAAAAAAATCATAGCTAAAGATGCCAGCCCTTATTCTGCATGGTTTATTATTTAAGTATAATGACTATTTGAAGAAAAGTCTTTTGTTTAAAAATAGCGCTTTTCTTAAGTAAAAAGTTTGCAGCACTGTCATAAACTTTTGTGTAAACTTTAGTTGTAAATGCTGTTGCTTTTATGTTTAATACATTTATCTTAGTGTTTGTTGTTTGCTTGTTTTTATTATTATGGTTGGCTTAGTTTTAATGACCTCAAGTCCAAATAATAGAAAATGTTGTTTTGTTTTGTTTTTTTTTTTAACATTAATTTCGGAGAATTTAAGCAATTTGGGAAACAAAAAAAGACAACGGAAATGTCATAAATTAATAAAAATGTTGGCCAAAATTATTACAATGATTCTTAGAATTTTCAAGACAAAAAGGTGAATTAAATATAAAAAATTAAAATTAGTAATAAGCTTAGTTGGAATAGTATCTTCTGCCACTGTATACATGCATGTGTCTACTCTTAAGAAATTTATTAGAAAATAAATTTAGAAAATAAGGAAACACAAGAATAGAGAGAAAGAAATACCAACAAAATTCCACGTTTCTTCAATTATGACGTTTTAAGCAAAAACGCAAACTGACTGACATAAGAAGAGTAATAATGTGAAGTAGAGTGAAGCTAAACTGTCATAATTTGTTGCATTACAAAATACTATTACACTCTAATATATACAAAGAAACACAAAGGCGAGCACATAAACTTTCAAAAAACAAACTCTGTACAGTGGTAATAAATGAACGTTAAGTGAAAAATTGTTAATAACTAATAAAAACTTAAACTTAAATTGCGTGTCTTAAAGTAGGCACCCACGCCGTGACTTGGCTTTGTTCCAACTAACCCAAGAGCTGAAAATAAGCGACCATTAAGAACAAATTTTGGATTGATTTAGATGATGTGGACACCAACGACATATGGCTTTAACAAAACGTTCACAGTTCTTATGGGGATTTAGATGATATGGACACCAACGACATAAGGCTTTAACAGAACGTTCACAGTTCTTATGGGGTTTCTTAAGTCGCAAGTCTACGCCAATGAGCCACACAGCCAACATACAAATCTTATGTCATCTACAATTTTCTGCCCTATTTACGCGCTAGAGTCATGGAAAATTACACATTACGGATGCGCACCACCTGATTGTATGATATAACATACATACATATATTCGTTACTTTATGTCATCGATAGGCCTTTCAGACGAATAAAAAATGTTAATGAATTATTTACACGTAAATATAGGAAACGATTAATTATCAAAACTGTAGCTGAGTTATATCATTTATTTGTTATTCTCCACACCACTGTGCTTTGTTTTATAATACGAAGAAAAACTGAAGCCAAACAGAAAAAAACAAAAAGGAAATATTTTACGCATCGCTGATTATTATAAATCAACATCATAAACAACGTCTTTCACTTCTTTTTTGTCTCTATCTATTGCTTTTTTGCTTCTTCTTACCTTAACTGAAAATTGTGTTATTGTTGTTGTTGCTCGTCTTGTTTTCCGTTTTGATAACTCATTCTGTCTAATTGTTTATGACGTACAACAAAAGAAGCAAAAAAAGAAAGTGTTTACAAAATAAAGCAATAAAAAAAGTTAAATTCTCTTGGCGCATGCTCTATGAACAGATAATGACGTTTTGATTATCCTTGTTAAACCTAGTGGTGAATACAAAATGTTTGCAATTTACTCTGAGTTACGTGTTTGTATGAGTGCATGTGTATGCGTGAGTGTGGGTGGTTACTACATACTCGTACATGCTCAAAAGGTAAAATTCGGAGTTTGTTGAATATGTTTTCCTTATGTCTACTTCGATTTCTAATTTTTTTTTTTTCTTATATTTTTACGAGTACGTCTCTCTCAGTATTTATTAAAAGCTCCTGCTGTGCCATTGAAAGTGGCCGATGTGTGGGGAGGGGGTATTTTTGTTTGGGTTTTTATCACATGGGGTCACTGATATCATTTGTGATTTTCTACCACAACAACCGTTATTATTAAGATGTTGCAATCGATTTTTATTACATGTTGCTTTTCTATGATATTTTCAATAATGACTTGGGGTTTTATTTGCCCCTCTCTCACTCTCCTTCTCTTTATGTTTATTGAAAATTTCTGTTATATTGCATGTACTCGTATGTATTGCTTTAAGAGTTTTGTTTTATTTTCTAGCGTGTTTGCTAGTTGCTTATAAATTGATTTATTGCGTATGAAAAGATTTTTAAAATAATTTTTTTTGGTTCATTATATGTAACACCTGCATGATATTCTTTCTCTATTAATTTGGAATAAACTAAGTATCCGAACAGAAGGGAACAACAAGTATCAACATGTCTAAGAGCAACAGAATTAGCAAAATATTGCTCCGCATTATATCAAAATAAAGTTAAAATAAGCTGACATCGATAAACTAAATCATAATCATTTATCCCGCTATCATTTATCCCGCACTCTTCATTTTATAAAGTCATCAATATAAGCATGTCACGTAAGCATCAATTACACTGGTCTACAAAAAACAAAAAATTGTCTGGCCTTTAAATAAAACTATATGGTATATAATGATTTCGATGCGCTGAATTTAAATCCGTTTTCAGTTTGTTTCCATCAGGCACAATTTTTTTTATGGGCGTGGCAAATTTTTCGGCCAAAATATGGTAGTTATTATACAGCAAATGCTTACAAATAAATTTTTCTGTAAATCACATGAACAAAATTGAAACATATTGACATAACTATCATATTTTGGGCGAAAAATTTGCAACGCTTGAGGAAAAAAAAACTGAAAACGGATTTGGATTCAACGCATCAAAATCTTTATATTCCAAGTAGTTTTATTTAAAGGCTCTTTTTGCTGTGGACCAGTGATATTTAGAACATTAAAATAAAACCGAAGCCCGAATCGGTGCTTCTCATTCTTCTTTTTTTTTTCAAAAAATAGGGAAATACATCCATACAAATATTTATTTTCCTATATCACTTAAGCGGTAACAGTAAGGGTCACTTAATTTAGTCCTAATAGTACAAAATTGGAATATGAGCATGGTACCTCCCATAAACACTAAATATTGATTTCTTCTAAACGAATTTGTAGTCAATACAAATCCGCAGTAAAAAATGGGCGGAATTTGATATGTATGGGCGTGGCATTTCCCATAGTATCTATTAACTTTTGTATATCATGAGATCGATAATATAGGGTGTTTTTTATAGAGATATAGAACTTTAAGTTGCAATAAAACAACGATGGATTATTTGATTGACATGAATTTTATTTATCCGAAAGATAATCTTGTGGCATTACATTTTAAATATGATTTCTGGACGTCCAATTTTCGATGATTTTTTCCAACATTTGTGGCCGTATATCGGCAATAACACGGCGAATATTGTCTTCCAAATGGTCATGCGTTTGTACCGCATAGACCAATGGCTTTACATAGCCCCACAGAAAGTAGTCTAGCGGTGTTAAATCACAAAATCTTGGAGGCCAATTCACAGGTCCAAAACGTGAAATTAGTCGGTCACCAAACGTGTCTTTCAATAAATCGATTATGGCACGAGCTGTGTGACATGTTGCACCGTCTCGTTGAAACCACATCTCCTGGACATCATGGTTATTCAATTCAGGAATGAAAAAGTTAGTAATCATGGCTCTATACCGATCACCATTGACTGTAACGTTCTGGCCACCATCGTTTTTGAAACAGTATGGACCATTAATTCCACCAGCCCTTAAAGTGCACCAAACAGTCAGTTTTTCTGGATGTAACGGAGTTTCCACATACTCTTGCGGATTAGCTTCATCCAAATGCGGCAGTTTTGTTTGTTGACGTAGCCATTCAACCAGAAGTACGCTTCATCGCTAAACAAAATTCGCTTATGAAAATTGAAAAAATTTAAAATTGAAAAAAAAATTCACTTATGAAAAATGAAAATTACACTATTTGCAAGCGTTGTTCAGGCGTGAGTCGATTCATGATGAAATGCCAAGCCAAACTGAGAATAAATCACTTAACAGCTGTTAAATCAGTCACCATCTTGAAAAGAAATGCCAACTTAAAGTTCTTTACCTCTATAAAAAACACGCTTTAGTAGAAGTTTTTAAATTTAGTTTAAACAACTTCTTGGACAGAGCACAGCAGCTAATAACCGATTTAGCAAAAAGAAATCGAGAAGTGTCTTCTGATATGTACACACACTTTTGTGATGTTATGTTTTTCTCATATAAAATGTGTGCTTTTCTTTACATGCTTATGAAAAATACATTTTTTTCAATTTTTTTTCCATATTTTTCATGTTTATAGGCGTTTTTTGCACTATTTTATACAAGTTTCGTACTTTCGATGAATTAATTAAGGAATCATATTAAGTTATGATTAAAAAGAGACTTACAGCTTAGAAATCTGATGGAAATTGACGAATTTGTTATATATTTTAGTGAAGCAACTTATGAAAAAATCATACTTTTATTACAAAGTCTTACTTGGAAAAAAATTTTCAATATAATAAAAATCATCACTTTGCTGAAAATTATATGACTTTTCCAAGTGTTGCATAACGAAAAAGCTTAATAACTCCGTCAATTTCCAACAGACTGAGTTTTAGCGTCATAGCTTGGCATTTGAAAAAGCGGCCTAGCCAAGAGTACATCTATCTATTTATCTCTATGTTTGTTGGCGATTTTTTACAATTTTAGAAATGAAATTTAAATTTTGTGTAAAAAACGGATTTAGTGGTGCTTGAAAGTTGGAGATGTGGGAAAAGTGTTTCGGCAACGATTCGCTAAAGAAAACAGTAGTTTACCGTCAAAATGGGTCAATCGAAAATGATCAACGCTGTGGCAGTATCCGTCGTGTAACAGCAAAGTTAATGCCAAAATACCTCAATTTCATGCAAAAAAGTGACCATGTTAAGGTTGCAAAAGAACCCACATTCATCAAAAGGATCATTACTGGAGACGAGACATGAGTTTATGAGTACGACACACAATCCAGACATCAGGCAAATTAATGGCGTTCACAAAATAAGCCGAGACCAAAAAAAACACGTCGTTTTTGGTCAAAAAAGAACGCAAAGCTCAAGGTTTTCATGGATTTCAACAGTGTAGTGCATCATAAATTTCTGTCAGAAGGCCGGACAGTAAACAAAGTGTATTATTTGGGCGTTATGAGACGTTTGCGTGAAGCAGTTCGCCGAAAGAGACCAGAAATGTGCGCAGAAAACTCGTGGATTTTGCACCATGATAACGCTCCGTCGCACAGTGTGATTATTATGCGAAATTTTTGATGAAAAATGCTACAAATACTATCCAAAAGCCACCGAATTCACCTGATTTGGCTCCCTGTGTCTTCTTGCTGTTCAATCGAGTTAAACACTGGTGCACATGCGGGAAACTGAATATAAAAAGCGCAGGCGTAAGTGTATTGCAGTCGATGGGGATTACTTTGAAGGGGACAATATAGATTTAGATGAATAAGCCTGTATTTTTAATTTTCTGTATAAGTTCCGGGAACTTTCTGATAATATTGAAGACACTTACTTAAGACTACTGAAGACATCTTAAAAGCAATATCTCCATCGTTCTTCAGAGTAGCTTTATGCCAGTGTTTCTGTTCTTTTTTGTTTACTAACAGTAAACTGAAATTATTTGCTTATCCATTATATTTAAAGATTTCTCCTTCTCTTCTATTCGCATTTACTCTGTAGTCCTTATTGTCCATTAAAAAATTGCAATAGATTTTATGACTTTATTTGTGCCTTTATTGTTATGCACTATCGTGCTTCTTTTTTGTCCAACTTCTTTTCAATATCCCCACTCTTGAACTTGTATTGTAGCTGACTTCTTTCCACGATACTTCATACCATTTTAAAATTGCTGACATTATGTCTGCTGTTATTATTCTACTCGTATTATCATCCTTCATTTTCTACCTGCACATTTCATTTTAAGTTTAGTGAAAAATGAAATATTTTTCTTTCTCTGGTTCTTATAAATGTCATTTTCCATTTTTGTTGGACTTACTATGCTCTTTTTTACATTATTCGAAATTAATAAATTGATATAAAATTTTATAATTTTTTTATTTCTTTATTTTGTTATTTTTGTAACTCATCTTACTTGACAATATTAAACATGGCAGTCAGTGGGTTTCCTATGCCAGCTACTCTTAGAATTTTTATTTGTTTGTTGGGTACGTTTATTTGCCTTTGGCCAGTTATTTTTCCTTTAGACAAACATCCAGCCATACAACTACCCATCAGCCACCTACAACTTGGTCATTTATGACGTTGGCTATTTCCGTTTACTATTGTAGTTCAAATTTAGTTGACTTTGCCTTGGTTTAGTACACTGTTTAGTTATGGTGTACTCGTGTATTTGTTTCTCTCTCCCTCTCTCTCTCTCTCTCTCTCTCTCTGTGTGTGTATGTGTGAGTGTGTTTGTAGGTTTTTGAATAATTTTGCCCTGTCTAGTGTTTGTTTATGTCTCCAGCAGTAAATGGATTTTTGTGCTCATCCCCATAGCCTTTACCATATGCTACCTCTAGTTAAAGTTCTTTAAGTTTTACTAATAAAGGGTCCGCCAAATAATTTTTTTTTTTTGAAAATGCTTTAAAAAAAAATACTGAATATTTTCACAAATTTCGTTTTATATTTAAAAGCACAATCCTTGCGGTTAATAATGGAAAATAATTTCATTCAAATGGCTGCCTCGGCTGACCGTGCAGTAGCCTACACGATCGGTCCAATTTTTAAGCATATTATCGATTGTGTGCAGCTGTATTTCACCAAAAGCTCCACGAATATAGTCCCTTAAAGCGTCAATTGTCTTTGGCTTGTTGGCGTAACACTTATTTTTGACGGCACCCCACATATAATAATCGCAGCTCCGAGGTGGCCAAACGACATCAGCTCTGCGGCCGATAATGCGAACTTCAAAAACAGGGCGCAAAATATCGAGGGTAGCTTCGGCTGTGTGGCACGTAGCGCCGTCCTGTTGAAACTAAATGTTGCTAATGTCCTCCTCTTCAATTTTTGTGAACAATGGTATACACAACCATATTCGTTCAGCGGAAGGATAAAACTAATTATCTGTCAAATCAGACATGAGCTAAGTGTTACCATTCACGAAATAAGCACTAGTTGAAAAAAAAACGTTAGATGGCGGACCCTTTACTATGACTGACTAGTTATACATTCTGTCATAAACAGCGTTGCCAAATGTGCAGATTTTTCAGTTTTGAAGTTTTTTGTTTAAAAACGAAGTTTTTGTGTAAATTGTGCAGATATTGCAGCTTTTAACAAATTAGTTTTTTAATTTTAATTTTTTTATTTAATAATAATTGGACTCTTTCTTAACTAATGATATACCCAATGTATTACTTTATGATCAGCTCTCCGTACCATGCTTCTCAAGACACGATCTTATTTTTATGGCCTACAATTTCGAGATTTCGAGAATATGGACATCGGATTACTTAAACGCGAATTTTTTGGATTTGAATGGGGTAACATATATTTTCTAAATTCGGTAGATGGTTTTCAACTAAAATAAAGGAATCCATGATTGAGAGGGATATTGCGTACGACAGTGGAAGAGACTTAAAACCATTGAATTATGTGAGATTTATCGTTCCTTGAAAAGAAAAGTTAATAAACGGATCAAAAGGGCAAAAACAGAATTTTATGAGAAAACATTTCTTCGGCGCTCAACTCTAAGAGGACATGGCAAACCATATGTGAAATTGGTATTGGCAAAATATCTGCACATGAACCTTGCCTAACTGATGCAGATGTTATAAATGAAAAGTTTTTAACCATGCCGACAGTTGGGGCTAATCCCCATCATTGCGATAATCGTCCCGACAATAACACTGTGACAGATTTTTCTTTTGAATCGGTAGATGACTGTGATGTAATAGCTAGTTTTTTGTCGGTTAAGCCTAATGCTGTTGGTGCGGATGGCATTAACTCAAAGCTTCTCAGAGTTCTACTACCTCCATTGCTTCCATATATTACTTTTATTTTTTGGAAAATTCTTACGAGCAGTCAATTTCCTTCGAACTGAAAGATAGCCAGAATTGATCCTATACCCAAAACCAGTTCTGAGTATAGACCGATCGCCATTTTGCCATTTTTGTCTAAAGCCTTCGAAAGAATTATGCATAGACAGTTTACTCATTTTCTGAATCGGTACAATATGCTGACGTAAAGTCAGTCCGGTTTTAAAATTGCTGAGGATATTCGCAGACAAGTTGGTAATGGTAATACCGCCTTTGGTACTGTTAGATCACTCTAAGGCTTTTGATACCGTGAAGCATAGCACTCTTACTACAAATTAAAACACTTCTTCTGTTACAAAGTTATTATCTACTTATCTTTGCAAAATATTCCAATACACTTAAGCACATAATGGAAAATCTAAAACTCTCCCTGGATCAAGGGGAGTTCCACAAGGTTTTATAGTAGGCCCTCCCAACCGTATTAGCAGACTGCAATATTAGTATGTATGCAGATGACGTTCAGCTATATATTAGTTGCAAGAACGTGATGATAACGCATTGCATACGTTTATTGAATCGGCAGCTGCATCAGACTTATACCTGGGCTTCTGAAAATGGTTTGGCGATAAATCCAGGGACATCTAAATGCATTGTAATTCAGAAGGTAAAATAATTCAATTGATAAGTATACCTGATGTGAGCATAAATCAGAGAATTGATATAATGACATCTGCTAAAAATCTTGGTGTGTTTTTTAATAGAACTCTTACCTGATCTGATCACGTCAATTATGCATGTGGACGTTCCTTCGCCATGCTAAGAACTTTGTGGACGTTTCAATACTGTACCCCATTTTAGATAAGAATTCTTCTGGCAAAGACGTATTTAATTTAATTGAATGGTAACACTTGGCTCATGTCTGATTTGATAGATAATTAGTTTTATCCTTCCGCTGAACGAATATGGTTGTGTATACATTTCGCTAAGTGGGCCTGCCATCGACTTACAGATGGTGCCGATTTTGCCAAAAAAATCATCTTTTCAGATGAAGCACAATTTGATCTTGGCGGGTATGTAAACAAGCAAAATTGTCGCATTTGGGGCACGCATACATTGAAAAGCCGATACACCCAAGACGACTCACTGTTTGGTGTGGATTTTGGTCCAGAGGCATAATTGACCATTTTTCTTCGAAAATGAGCAAGGAGTGGCCGTTAGTCTATCGCGATCGTTATCGGGCCATGTTGAAAGAATTTTTGTTCACAAAAATTGGAGAGGAGGCTATTTGCAACATTTGGTTTCAACAGGACGGCGCTACGTGCCACACAGCCGGAGCTACACTCGATGTTTTGCGCACTGTTTTTAAAAAAAGAATTATTTGGCGGACCCTTTATATGGTTTGAACAGACGTACTAGAATGTCCATGTTTTCATACCAGTTGTATGGAATTTCCTTTGATCTTCTTCTCAAATTAAGAGTTTTAGTTTTGATGCACAAGGTAATATATACGCGCCAGCCCGAATATAATAGATTGTCTTTCGCGGAAAATTGCAGAGGTAGAAAGGTTGTGGTCCTCTGGGTACAAGAACCTAATGTCTAAATGGCATTTCTATATATTCGCAACATCTCTCTGGAACTCGATTCCCTATAACTGTCAGTTATTAAGTAACGCACGACAATTTAAGGCACAACCTATGAAACTGTTCGCTATGTAATTAGTTGCTAAATGTTTTTAGTGGATATGTATGTAAATTTAAATTTTTTATTTTCTTAATTTCTTTTATAAGTTATTTGTAAATTTATATTGTTATTTAATTATATAGGCATACCTTCTTTTGTCTTACTTGCTATTCAGTTTCATACGGCGATATAAGAGACAAGGTCTTGTGTATGGAGCTACACAGATAAATAAATAAATAAATAATAATTTCTGAGATAAGAATTTCACCACATTTGCTTAATATTATTGTGGTGAGGTTTACTTGTACCCCTCTTAATGCGACAATGTTATTATCCCTTTTTTTGACACTGATCACAGAGAAAGATAGAATTTGCAACTTGTGTGATACTCTCATTAAGGTGTAAGAAAGTTGCGTTTTTCTGCGCTGTCATTACAGAAATATATTTTTTTTTTTGGGCAAGAGAACAGTGTAATAACCTTACTACTACTTAAGTAAGTACACTATTGGACAAAATAAAGTGCAAATTACCTTTGTTATATTTCATCATAGAAAAAAGAGACAAACTCAATATTATTGTTAAAAAATTATATGAATTTCTTAATTCCGTTTACATTTCAGTGTAAAAAACATAAAAACTTAAATATTTTAATTAACTTTTTCCGGCAAAGCCACATAAATTAAAATGCTCTCTGCCAACGGTTGGACAAAATAAAGTGCAAGTGCAAAATATTGGATGATAACAGCAGAAATCACAAAATAAATGGTCCGCCAAATAAATTTTTTTTAAATGCTATAAAAAAAACTACTGAATATTTTATCAAATTTCTTTTTTTATTTGAAAGTACAATCCTTCCGGTTAATAATAGAAAACAATTTCATTCAAATGGCTGCCTCAGCAGGCCATGCAGTAGCCTACACGATCGGTCCAATTTTTAAGCACATTATCGATTGTGTGCAGCTGTATTTCACCAATGGCTTCACGGATATTGTCCTTTAAAGCTTCAATTGTCTCTGGCTTGTTGGCGTAATACTTATCTTTGACGGCACCCCACAAATAATAGTCCAACGGTGTCAAATCGCAGCTCCGAGGTGGACAAACGACATGGGCTCTGCGTCTGATAATGCGCTCTTCAAAAACAGGGCCCAGAACATCGAGTGGAGCTTCGCCTGTGTGGCACGTAGCGCCGTCCTGTTGAAACCAAATGTTGCTGATATCCTCCTCTTTAATTTTTGTGAACAAAAATTCGTTCAACATGGCACGATAACGATCGCCATTGACTGTAACGGCCACTCCTTGCTCATTTTCGAAGAAAAATGGACCAAAATCCGCACCAAACAGTGACTCGTTTTGGGTGTATCGGCTTTTCAATGTATGTGTGCGGGTTTTCTGTGCCCCAAATGCGACAATGTTCTTTGCTTATATACCCGCCAATATTAAAATGAGCTTCATCTGAAAAGACGATTTTTTTGGCAAAATCGGCATCTTCTGTAAGTCGATGGCAGGTCCAGTTAGCGAAGCGAAAACGCATTGGATGGTCAGATGGCTACAACTCCTGAACCAATTGGACTTTGTATGGCGTCTTACCAAGGTCTTTATGCAAAATTCGTCTCATTGATGTCTCCGAAATGTTCAATTGTTAAGAACGACGGTGAATTGATGTTAATGGCGCTTCACGCACGCCTTCTGCTACATCTGCAATTTTCTTGGGTGTACGCACTGTTTTTGGCTTTTCACGTTTTGGTTTATCGATGAGGATGCCAGTTTCTTTCACTTTTTTCACAAGATAACGAACATACGGAGCTGACGGTGCTTTCCCTCTTCCAAAATCCGTACGCAATTTTCGCACACATTCTGCAACATTACCATGATTTTTAAAGTAATGTCGCAATATTTCCCAGCGTTGTTCAAGCGTATACACAACCATATTCGTTCAGCGGAAGGATAAAACTAACTATCTGTCAAATCAGATATGAGCTAAATGTTACCATTCACGAAATAAGCACTAGTTGAAAAAAAAACGTTAGATGGCGGACCCTTTATTATATTTTTTTATTCTTTGACGAAATTGCCGAAAAAATTATCATTTCCTCAGCCATCTACACAGGACATCAAACTGAAGCCGTTGTCGAAAACTATTATGAATCTGTTAGTATAAAATGGTAAAATGAATTGGAATACAAAGAATTGCCCAAAAAAAGAACATATTCAATATCAGAAGTAAAAATAGCCCTTGAGCTCTGTAGGATTCGAAAATCAAATGAAGTTTTAAAAATGTCTGAGAGAAAGCTCAAGACTACAAGGCGTACATATAATTCTATAATAGTCCTAGAAAAAACTAATAACTATTTCCTTCTTCTAAGAAGATTTAGGAAAAACTAAATCTAAGTGTTCCGTGACTACAGTATGGAGAAGGCTTAGCCAGAGCAGTCATCAAAGTTTTACATGAAGAAAAAAGCATTACAACGACACGCAAAATTAAATGCACAGAATCATATTTGAATCGAATGATTTGTCCAGATGCATCGAATGATAAATATATACTTACTAAAAAATTCAAAACATGTAAAAAGAGTACGGGTGTAAGGCATCAAAAACTTAATCTAAACACATTGAATCTAAACACAAAATATGTTGGAGGAAGTTTTATAGTGTAGGGCTGGTCGGGTCGAATAGTCAGAACTGAAACAAAAATGATGGGCTTGTGAGACTTTATGTTCCAACAAGATCACAAAGAACGACTTTCAAGAAAACTATACCAAAACACTGGAATGACCGGACTAGAGCACCGAATTGAATGCCATAGACGTGAAACCTCTATAACAAAATAATAATTTATCAAATCCCTGCTTACATCTTTTTCCACCTCTGAGTCAATTTCCAAATATCTTCTCAGAAAAACTTTTATTCTTTAAAGACGCTCCAACTTCCAAATCAATCTTATAAGTATTTCTTCAAAGAAAGTCAATTGGTGACATGAATAAATTAATGTTGCGTTTGCTTTTCTAACATTTTTTGTTAAAAAAGTGAGAATTTACGGTTTTTTGGCCTTATAACGAGATAATTTGCGCCGTAAAGCGAATGTGTTCCTTAATTCGAGTAGGCAATGCCGTATAAGGATATATATGTATGTTGCATCCGTTGCAATAGCCAATAGTCAGACGGAGCAATATTCGGAAAATACGGCGGTAGCTGTATTTGATCGTTTATAATAACTGTTTTGATAGTTTTGAGATATGGGACCAGGCGTTGTCATGCAAAAGAATAGTTTAATCATCTCCGTCTTTATATTCCGTATTTGTATTAACAAACAAAAAATATTGTCGACTTGAACAAAATTTGGAAGCAGTTTTAAGACCCAATAAAACGAAAAAAAAACCATCAATAAACCCAATAAAATCCGGTGGGTTGTGTTTTTTTTAGCCCAGGTTTTTGCCAACCCTGGTTTGTAGACTATCGAAGATGCTACTACACAAAGGGCAGCATTCGTTGGAAAGTAACTGCACATCTAATTAAAAATAGTGGTAGTAGTAGTAGTAGGAAGTAAAAATAGTATTATCTTACTAATCTACAAACAGTACGTTTACTCTACGAAAGATAGCAGAAAGCAGCCTCTGTTACCTAAGATCTTAATGACCATGTTATCAGAATTTAGTCTCTGGTAATATGCCAGACCATTGTCTATTTATTTGGGTACCATTAATAAGTATCTCTCCAAAAGTAAAACCAACAACTGATCCAACGAGGCAGGAAAACAAAACTTGAGTCTCCTCGTATAGCCACACTACGTATGGGCACTACGGGCACTTTCAGACGCTATAGAACTACACCCTTGGACTGCAGTCAGGTACCAGTTCAAAGAAAGTTTTAGGTATGAATTATGCAAGGACCTATCGCTACATTTAAGGCCATCGGCAGTGCAATAAAATTGTATTTCTAGCCTAGAAAAAATGATCTACGAAATTTTAAAGCATTCTCACAACATCTAATCTTGTATAACTTGCTAAAATTGTATTATACTTACAAATTATAGTCTTCTAGCCTCTAATTTTAAACCGTCCGTATGAATCCGGAAATAAAGTCGGTTTTAGCGGAATTCATTGTCCCATTTATTTAGTATTCATTTGTTTGTTTGTTCATATTGTGACAGATGAATTTGCATAATTTATTTTGACATTCATCATCGCCATCATCATCATCATCGCCGTCATCATTGCCTCCTTACTCATTCTCGTTATCATTAGCACTGTAGTCGTAACTTTGAAAAAAATAGCGTCCTTTTGACATTTTCAACATTTCTTTTGTGCATTTTACAATCGAAATTTTTGTTGCATTTGGATTTTATGAAATCCAATATGGCTTCTATACGGATCAACACAAAAAAAAGAAAATATTTTTTCAAGTGCTCTCTTATGAACTATTGTTGGTTGCAACATTAAGTCATTTCGTAACATTTGATACTGTTGCAAATGGTAAAATGTTTTATAACTACTAGAGCTTCAGAATAGAAACAAAAAATTTGTTAAAGTTTAAGTGATTTAAGAGATAGGGATCAAGTTGAAATAAAAATCAATTATAGTTCAAAAGTTACCCCTTAAAATAAAGAACATTTTTATAAATTTATCATTACTAAATATGAGAGATTTATAAAGTTACTGAAAGTTAGAGAAACTAGAGAAATCCTTATAGAAAGTCCATCCCATAACATAAAGCTTTAGTAATAGCACGCGCTGGGATATCTTCCCTTCGTAAGGACATTCCCCCAAAAATTGTTTTATCGGAATCCAAGTTAATTGTTATATAACCTAAATAGTACATAGTCTCCATAATTTCTTTACTCCTATATGGATTCATATATAACCCGAGACTGATATAATGCATCGTAGTCTATTTGTGATTTTAGAGGTGACTTTTTTAACTTTTTATTCGTTTTTTAATGCTTCATATGCTTCTTGCCACAGCTAGGAATTGTAAGCAGCTTTTTTATTAGCCATTTTATTAGCTTTTGTTGTGACTTTTTGCGTACGTCCTCCCTTTATGTTTTTTCCGTAATCGGATTTATTTTTTTGATCTTTTTTTTTCGCAATATTCCTTTAACTTAAACCAGTTCCAACAAACGCTGTAATTTCGCCTCTTTTTCTTCTTTTAATGGTTGACCGTGAACTAATTTCAAAGAAGTGCACGTAAGAAGTTAGTTCCAAGACGAAAGCGTCTCCGCTTTAACAGCTTCAGAATAAAACGACCAGTAACGCATTGGCCGTAACAATACGCGAACAATTACAATTAATAAGAGGAGATCTCACAGCAACATATTGTTACAAAAATAAGGCTGGACACCACTGCGTTTATTACATTGCAAAAAAGAATAAACAAAAGTTGCAAAAACAACTATACGTGAAGCTACACTCGATGTTATGCGCCCTGTTTTTGAAGAACGCATTATCAGCCGCAGAGCTGATGTCGTTTGGCCACCTCGGAGCTGCGATTTGACGCCGCTGGACTATTATATGTGGGCTGCCGCAAAGATAAGTGTTACACCAATAAGCCAGAGACAATTGATGCTTTAAAGGACAATATTCGTGAAGCCATTGGTGAAATACAGCTGCACACAATCGATAATATGCTCAAAAATTGGACCGATCGTGTAGGCTACTGCATGGCCAGCCGAGGCAGCCATTTGAATGAAATTAATTTCCATTATTAACCGGAAGGATTGTACTTTCAAATAAAAATAGGACTTTGAGGAAATATTCAGTAGTTTTTTTTTTATAGCATTTTCAAAAAAATTTATTTGGCAGACCCTTTATAAAAAGATATAGACGCGCCTACAAGGTGTGGTGCATGAGAGAGTTAAATAAATTGTTCGCACAAAACATACTTTTAAAGAAATTAAAATAAAAATCTTAAAACGTATGTACATAATCAAGTAAGCGGAAGTGCATATCTAACCCTTAACCGCTATATCTATGTAATACATAGACAGCCCCCATACTGATTTTTATACATGAGACTTAGTATTCAAAAAATTCTTATTAAATTTGATTTTTTTTATGAAAATAAATATTCGTTTTTAAACTCTTTTAAATTGAAATTCAATGCATAGATATGCATTGTAAAATTTTAGAAAAAAAATTAACTTCCTTTGTTTTCGGCATAGTCAGATAATTATAGACAAAAACTATTTTTGGTTTAAAATATTTATTATCTTTTACAAAAACTAAGTCTATTGAAAATATTTCCTTACATTGATTTCAAATCTTCTATGAGGCTTAAATATATCTGATCATATAGAGAGTTGGAGGGTAATATGGCAGAGATGTCTTAAAATTGCTTTCGTATTATGCAATTTTTAAATAAATACAAATATTTTGCAGTATTTATTTAATATTTTAAATACTAATCAAATGTTTAAAATTTTTCAAATTTAAATTTCTCCTAAATGCTTGCACATATAAGTCAGTCAGTCTGTGTGCTCACCTTTATTTTAATCCATTCACATGTGTGTTAAAATCAAGCAACAAAACATTAAAAACATGAAAAGTAAAAATATAAACGGTCAACTACAAAGTTATGATACCCTATACAAATGTTAACATGATGTTTAAGAACATTTATAAAGCGTGTGTTTTATAGATGTATAGAACTTTAATTCATCATGAATAGACTCACGCCTGAACAACGCTTGTAAATAGTGAAATTTTCATTTTTCATAAGTGAATTTTTTTTTCAATTTCCAATTTTTTCAATTTTCATAAGCGAATTTTGTTTAGCGATTAAGCGCACTTCTGGTTGAATGGCTACGTCAACGAAAAAAACTGCCGCATTTGGAGTGAAGGTAATCCTCAAGTGTATGTGGAAACACCGTTACATTCAGAAAAACTGACTGTTTGGTGTGCTTTATGGGCTGGTGGAATCATTGATCCGTACTTTTTCAAAAACGATGGTGGCCAGAACGTTAGAGTCAATGATGATCGGTATAGAGCCATGATTACTAACTTTTTCATTCCTGAATTGAATAACCATGATGTCCAGAAGATGTGGTATCAACAAGACGGCGCAACATGTTACACAGCTCGTGCCACAATAGATTTATTGAAAGGCAAGTTTGGTGACCGCCTAATTTCACGTTTTGGACCTGTGAATGGGCCTCCATGATCTTGTGATTTAACACCGCTAGACTATTTTCTGTGGGGCTATGTAAAGTCATTGGTCTAAGCCACAAACGCTTGACCATTCGGAAGACAACATTCGCCGTGTTATTGCCGATAAACGGCCACATATGTTGGAAAAAGTCATCGAAAATTGGACGTCCAGATTGAACTACATCCGCGCCAGCCGTGGTGGTCATATGCCAGAAAACATATTTAAAATGTAATGGCACAAGATTATCTTTCGGATAAATAAAATTCATGTCAATCGAATAATCCATCGTTGTTTTATTGCAACTTAAAATTCTATACCTCTATAAAAAACTTTCGTATCAGCAACTGAAGCTTAAATTAATTTTGGTTAAACGTTATATAGGGTGGGCTTTTAAAAAGTTTGAATTTAAAAATACAATATAACAAAAACGGTTTGAAATTTTTACAAATTTATTTTTTTGTTGAGAAGTACAATTGTTCCGGTTAGAAATGAAATATTCAGGGGTGTTACAGAATCCAATAATGTCGGAATTGGATTTGAAAACGACACAACAAGATATTTGGCGTCATGAAATCCAAGATTACCGGTTTTGTTTTCGAACTTGAATAAGTATCGAGTTTAGGTGTCACAGAATGTCATGTTATTGGTTTTGATATTGGAAATAAATCAAGCAGCTAAAGGCAATCTGCTTTTAAATGTATGTACGTTTATATAATAAAATAAAGGATAACGCATAAGTATATTTATTTATATATGAATATGTATGTCTAAACATGAAAATAAGAACTCCATAATCATCGACATTATGGATTATATCCAAATTACGAAACAATCCTCATAAGGATGTGAATGGATAATGGATACAAAACGTGTTCCAGAAATAAAATTTTTAAATTGTAGTTTGTTCTAGAAAACTGAAATCATATCTAATGTCTCGATTATGAGTAACAAACGAAGTTTAGTTGCATTGCTAATTACCGAACATTGTATTCCGTATAGTAGCCGGCAACTGAAAATCTATTCATTTCTATACAGGGTATTAAAAATTTCTAGTTGCCGTTCAGCAATGCAACTAAAGTTCGATTAGCATTCAGATTCAAGCCATTAAACCAAACTAATCGGTAGAGTACCTTTTTCTAAATATTAGCTCACAGATATTGAAGAGCATTCGAACTCTGTAGATTCCTATGGTGCTGTATTTACATAGAATAAGCGAAGATGCAGGTGCTGAAAGTGAGATACAGTAAACCTCGTCAAAATGTCTCTATTTTTAATAAGCAACACACTAAAAAGGCGCGTAAAACAGAAAACACTACAGTCCGACGTTTTTTGATAAAGACGGTAGGAGTAAACAGTTATCAAATGAAAACGTGGATGAGCTGTTAAAATTTGTAAAATAAAAACATCAGCAGCTTGCGGCAGGTTAAAGGCAATGAATCTTAGAACGGAAAATTTATTCTTTTGTTGTGTCTAAAGCCTTTAAAAATGCGTATTTATTTTTTTACGACAAACGTCAATTTTCAATGAATAGATTTTATATTTTATCAAAAAATAAAATAAATAAATAAGAGGTATAATAAAAATTGTAAACAAGAGCTGTTTCGAAGATTGGTTTTATTTTAATTCGAAAATAACAAAACCGACTTGGTTTTGTGACACCAAACGAATCCAATATTGGTTTTCAAAAACGACAAAAAGCAAAACCGACTTGGATTCTATGACAAACCTGATTATTTAATTCATATGGCTGCCTCACAGTACTCCATTCGATCGGACCAATTTTCGAGAGCCGTATCACGGCAATGGTATCATGAATGTTAGCCTTCAAATGCTGAATTGTCTCTGGTTTGTCGGCATAACACTTGTTTTTAATGTCGCCCTAGAGAAAATAGTCCAACGGTGTCAAATCGCAGCTTCTTGGCATTCAACTGACATCAGCATTTCGGCTAATTAAACGACCATCAAACGTTTGACGCAATAAATCGATAATGGCATGTGATGTGTGGCAAATTATACAATCCTGTTGAAACCAAATATCGTTCACATCAATACCATAAAGAGCGGGCACATAAAAATCGGTTATCATGGTGCATAATGGTCTACTGACCGTAATGATGACGCCATATGGGACAATGATGCCTCTGCTCCACAAGACGCACCAAACAGTCACTCATAATGGGTGCATTGGCTTCTGTAAGACCACCGATGGCTCCAAAATAAATGACTGTGTTGGTGCTGGTGTTCATGAATCCTATCGAAAGTTATTGATTGCACTGGGAGGTTGGTTGAGATCATGGCCATTTCTAAATGTGCGAAGAACAATCTTGACAGTGGGCTCAAGAGTAAACTGTTAATATATTCTCCGACAGCCAAGCAGCCTTAAGGGCACTTGGCTTAAATCATATCTCATCCTGACTGGTTAAATATTACTGCGATACGTTGCAAGGGCTTTCGCTTAGAAATAAGGTCCAATTGTTTTGGGTACTTGGACACGGTGGAATAGATGGTAATGAAATAGCGTATACATTGGCCAAAAAGCATTCCATGACACCCTATATCAGTCCGGAACTTTGCTGTGCAGCACCACTTACCACCATTACCAATCTAATCAAGGCTTGAGAAGTTGCCAGATTCTTAGAACACTGGAATACTCAAGGGTGACTTCGTTATTCTATGGCGGCGATCAGTCAGCAACTTATCGTCGCTCAGAGATTCTTAAATATGGCAAACTGTACTTGAAATCCCTAATGGAGTTTCTTACGGGACACTGTAGACTGAAGAAGGAGATGGCGATCACAGATGTGGAACACATATTGTTGAATGCAGGGTTCTTGATTGGTTTAGGTTGAAATGTTGAGGTAGACATAGGGTCTTACTGAGTGACGTATCGACCGTTAGGCTTCCAGATCTGTTGGTGTTCATTAGATTACATGGGTCGCAGTGTCTTACAAAAGTGTCTGGTCGATATGATGATAATGATTGAGTCAGAGTGGAACGATTTTTATCAAATTTAAGGCAATAGTAGGAGTTTACAAAGGAGAAAACAACTTTTGGCCTCTAATTATTTTACGCTTAAGGTTTAGTTACTGACCGATACTTGATCCCGGGTCATGTAGGAATTAGGGGGAATGAAAGGGTCGATGAACTGGTAGCTGGTAGCTGGTGGGGCCAGAGCTCTTTTGCGGACTGGAAAGGCACCATATTCAACGAAAATGAGGATAATGAGAGGCGGTTACTCTTCTCTGGACGTATGCGCCTTATACAATCTAAACTTTTGTTGGGTAACTATAACAGGAGAAGATTTGAATCCAGCATAGGAATGTTCAGAGACAAACCAAGGATTCTCACCAGGCTTTTGACTGATAACTGCAGACTAAGTTGAGATCTAAGGTTTAGTCTCAAGCCCAATGTGCAGATTCTGTTATGAGGAAATCGGGTCACCAGAGCACACACTGGATACATGTGAGGAAGTATCTATATTATACCCCAAAAATAATAAAATGGATCGAACATTATCAAATTTATAGCGGTGGTAAAAGATTTACAACTGATATTTGGAGATGTTATAGTTGTTGGTAACCGAATTTTGGGTTTTATAGCTTAGATTTGGTTGTGTTGATTACTGGTAATTTAGCGAGCTGCCCCTGAGGCCTGATGTCTCATAATGTTACTTTAAAAAGCATTTTCATGCAGACAAATTTTATTGAATTAGACAGTGTCCTATTTTTGAGAAACTCCCCTTGCCAAGATGTCTTAGCCTTAGAAATATTTGTAACGATTCTTCGTCTTCTTCATCTAAACATTTTTACAATAGTCATAAAGTGGATAAGCCATATGTTGCCAATAGTTATAACCCTAAGAAGCTCAATTGAACTTCTACCAAAAGTCATGGGAATCTTGTTCTACGCCAGAGCATGTCAGAGCGTTTTGGATATTCCATTGCGCTGAAGAGATTCAGGCAGCGTTAAAACCATGCACAGTCAATTTGATAAAAAATTAATACGTTTTATGTCTAATGATTCTTCTGGGATTCCTTATGGTTCAGATAGGGAACCCTGAGGTTTCCACTAAAGAGTACTATAGAAGTACTGATCACATTTGTAATATTTGGGAAGGTAAGAAAGAAGAGCAGGCATTTATTAATTTCCGGCATCTCCGCTATACACTTTCTATGTAAAAGGATGATAAGTTTTAATGTTCGGTAAGGTTTTGATTCAATTGATAACACAAACATAATATACCCCTATGACATATAGCGTTTAAGGATGTACTTGTAATAAAAATTTGCATCTAAAAAAATACTTCATATTCTGCTCACATTTTCAACAGTCTTACACATGAGTTGTTTTGAAATTTTTATTTTATTCATTTTTTAGAATAAAAAAACCAAAAAAACTAAATTAAAAACCAAAATCTATGTACATGAAAACAACAACAACAACAATAATACAAAAAAATATTGCATTTCTATTTAACAGCCGTGGGCGTAATGAACATGTTCCGTGTGTGAAGGGAATAAATTTTAGAAAAAAACAAAAAAAAATTATTCAATTTCTGTTATTGATTTTTCAAAATTATTTGAGTGTTTTATTTGAACAATTCCATGAAAACATGATATTTATTGGTTTTATTTAAAAATCTCGAATTTAAACAAAAATTTAACACATAAATTGAAACGATTTATTCGGCTTTTTTAATAAAAAAAAACATAAAAGAATGAGAAATATACCCATTGACCAATCCAACGATATGGATTTTAACTCAAGTTGGTTTGATAAAAAAATTTAATTTCTCTTCTTAAAATTCTAGGAGCTATCATTCGATTTGCCAGGCCGAAATTTATGTCTATGAAGAATCGTTCCACTATCTCCAGTTAATTTTCGAAAGTTCATAAAAGCGAACTTGGGGTAACCGTTAACCTGAGTTTCACTAATAATAATAATAAATATTGAAGCGAATTGTAATGAAACTGCACGGTTGAGTGTGTAGCTTTAATCTCCATTACTGTAAAAACGTTTCACGATAAACACCCATAATTTGCCAAAATTCCGTATATTCTGGGTTTTTTCCGTTACCCTTCTTGGAAGCACATGGCTTCCACGAAGCACCTCCATCTTACGCGGTTTGCCACCGTTTTCTTTGCCTCTTTTTATGTAAAATTGTTTTTCCTTAGTTCTTGGATTATTGTTCATCGCCAGGTGCTTCTTGATCGACAGCATTTCCTTGATCTTTGAGGATTCTACTCAAATGCCATCGTTGTAATACTTTGGGGATTTTTCATTAAGATATGACCACTCCACCACCACTTCTTTTGCCTTATCTGCTTCAGTATGGGCTCTACATGTATCAAATTCCATATTTTTATGTTGCTTATGGTGTTAGACCATAATGTCTTACATATGATTCTAAGGCATTTGCTGGTGAATACCTGTAGCTTTTACGTGCTACTGTTAGAATTGACTTTACACATGCGTTGAATATTTTGAACTTGGTTTGCCTGGATATGAATGAGCTTCTCCATACTGACTGCAGTCGTCCGAATACCGTCGTGTTAAACCTATTGTTAACGTCTGTTCTCGCATCGCCATTTTCTATTGTGATTCCCAGATAGCAGATGCTAATTGCATACTCAAATAGTTGGCCATGAAGCATGATGCTTTCTGTGCTATCGTTGTTAATTCTCATGGCCTTGGTTTTCTTTCTATTTATTTCAAGTCTAACACTGCTACCCAGTCTTCTAATTTTGACTGCACATTGGAGACCCTGTGTGAGAGTAGATAAATATCTTCGGCATAATCCAGGTCCTCAAGTTGTCATAAGAGACTCCCGTTCATGATCTCATCCTTTACGATAGTGAATAATAGAGGTAAAAGTAGTTATCCTTGCTTTACTCCAGCGCTAGTGTGGAATAGTTGACTGATGCTACCGTTGTGAAGAGCAAGTAGTTCTGCATCCTCGTACATTGCATTTGAATTATTTTCTGGGGTACTCCGTATCTTCTCAATATTTTCCATATGACAGTCCGTTTGATTGTATCTAAGGCTTTCTTGAAGTCAACGAACAATAAGTTCAGGGGGGTCCGCTAATTAAGAGACTGTTCTATTATAATGCGTAGATATTGGCCTAGTCTAAGCAACTCCTATTCGGCCAGAAGCCTGCCTGTTCATCTCGAAATATGTTCTCTATTCTGCTATGAAGCCTTCCCTGTACTATCACTGCTAGTAATTCCTCTCCAGTTATTGCAATCTTTCAAGTCGCCACTTTTTGGTAGCTTCACAACGATGTCTGTGTTATAAGTTAAGGGCAGCCTTTCTACCTTTCATGTTGATGTGATATGAGGCCGTAGTAGTTCATAAGGCCTTAGCCAACTTTACTATTGGCTCTTTTGTTTCATTTAAGCTGGGAGGGCTACATGCTATTATTATTATCAAATTGAATTGAAGAGGCCCAAATGGCTATGGCACTGCGACCTAAAAAGATCTATTGCGCCAAACACTCCGGGGTCATACCTGCCAGCGTAATGACGGACGGAGATAGCAAACCAATCGAGTCAATACCCCTGAGTGGATGACTCTCCGATCAGTCTGGAAGCACCAATCGGAACAGTTTGCAGAAGAATACCCACTAACTTGTGTATAAAAACGGCTATTTCTCCAATAGGTAGCTGACGAACCGGCTCTGGTCCAATAAAGAGCTCCATAACAGTTCGTCTTCGAATGTTTTCCAAAGCAACACATTTACAGAGAATATGCTCTGTCGTGTCCTCCTCTTCCCTATACAGGCGACACTTCAATTCAGCCACCACCCTGTGCTAAAGAGGTGATACCTAAGATTGCCATGGCCTGGCAGGAAGCCAATTAGTCTCCTAAAAGTTGTCTTGCCCATGTGGCGCAACTACCTGTTATAGGTTAATGGTCTCATTAGCCGCTATGCCTGCCTCAGACCTAAAAATTGTACCCAGTATGACGAGCGCAGCACATGACCCCCTGGCCGTTGGGCAGCTAACACCACAGTACGGTTCTGGTCCCACGAAACCAGTGGATGAGCCCTCCTTACCAGTTCATCAGCGAACTTGTTTCTCAAAACACCAGTATGCCCATGGACCCAACAAGCCGTTGTTCTGCTCCTCAATGCCAATTTATTGATTTTTGTAAAGCACCCGAGTACTAGTCTCGAGTCTATAGAGTCCAAAGAAAGTGCCCTTAGTTTCGCTTGACTATCGGAGTATATATTGATAGAAGCGACCTTAATTCCACTCTCTATATAAGTACCTGCACATATGGAAATAGTCTGGGTCTCTACCTGTAAAACAGTGGTCCATTTGCCCATGTGTTTCCAGACGTTGGTATTGGGTACCCCCACCATTATGCATTTTAAATCCATCTGTGTACCGTTGTAAACAGCCGAGGCCCCACTCCCCACGAACGTATATAGCAACTTTCAAATTTCAACCGAAGCTTAAGCCACCAGTACACACGTCACTCCTGCCCAACAGTTGCTTAAAGTCGGTGATACGCCCTACGATGCCCATGTTCCTTATGGTCCCCAGAGTTAAGACCACCACGTGACATGCACCTGTTAAGGCCAAACAGGCCTGCCTCTGAAGCTTCATGCACCTATTTATGCAAAGTCTCTGTTCAGATTTTGATCACCGTACAATCGATGCATAAGCAACTATCGGCCTAAATATCATGGTATACACCAAATAGATGATCCCAGATCCTGCCTATAAGACCACTTCAAGCCTAAATTGTCCATGTAGCCTTACCTAGAACGGCACTACAATCTCCTGTCGAAGGTCCCCCCAGGTATTTCACCTCTTTTAAGTGAAATAGGATAGAAATTTCAATCTCGTAGTGAAAGGAACAATTGTCGTCCCTACGCATCACACCACGTAGATATAAGGATAAGGGATTGTTGCAAGATGACCGACAACACAATATCATACTTGTCAACGACGATGACAGCTTGGTTAACCGCGCATCTAATAGCGCCATAGCCACACTCACGTAGATCTAGATGGCATGTTCAATGTATATTCTATAGGGCTGTTAAGGTATATTTCGATATCTTTAGCGGTATCTGTGACGTTGCTAATTTCCTCCAAATGTTTGCTCCATCATTGCATCCGTGCTTCACTATTCGATATTAATGTGTCACCACGATCAGTAACTGCCTGATTCCTGCTACACTTTGTATTTGTGAGATAGGCTATCGTCTGGTGTAGTTTCCACATGTTATTCTGTCCAGCTGCTTCTTTTGCTGTTGTTGCTAGCTATTCCAGTCACTTCTTTTTGGCACTTGTTACAGCTTTCTTTACCTGTTTCACCAGCTGTTAGTAACAGCTGCCTCGTAACATTTTTGTTGTTTAGCTGTAACTTAAGTTCCCTGCTAAGTGAGATCAGGTGCCAAGAACCGTCTGATATCCCTGTTATCTACTCCTGCGACCTGATTATATGTTGCTGTGATATCTTACTATATGTGGTGTTGGTCTGTTGGTATATGCTTGCCTATTGCCATAACTTATAAGTTCCTGATCGTATTATGTTGAAGCTGCTGTATTCGGAAACGTTTTCGTCTTGTGTCTTGCGATAATTCTTCTTTGATATTTCAGTTTAAGCTTGATAAGCTTGTGGCCACGGCCAATGTCAGCGCTTCTTCTATTCCTGACAGCCGCCAAAGATCTTCTTCATACATATACACCCCATAAATATGCACAAATATTGATATTTCGTATAAAATCTCTTCTGTTTTGCAGTAAATTTAATTTTATTTCATAGGCAATTAAAAACTTTAAACAGTTCGCCTGAAAATTCGTGCAACTAAATGAGAAAAACTGCAATATTCCAGTTTCTTTCTGAATTAGTTTAAAAAAAAATATCGGTAATTTTTTTTTTTTTTTATATAAGACCAGCACCCAGGGGATGGCCCCTACTTATGCAGTGCATTGTGCTGATACTAGGAATATATGGACGTTAGATTTAAATTTACTCATGTCGTAAGTGGCAGGAAATACTTTCGCTGGAAGATTATTTCACAACCGAACAGTGCGACCAAAGAACGAATTCTCCCTGTAATGCGTTGTGCGATTTACTGGACAATCAACTACAAAGGGATGCGCTCTACGAGAAATACGAGTACTACGTAAAAATATATAATTTTTGGGAATTAATTCCTTAATTTCGTTAGAACACATTCCGTTATAGTACCGATAGAACAATGAAACACACGCCACATTGCGACGGTGCTCCAATGAATCGATAGAGTTGGCTACCCTACCGTCATTGATGAGCATCTTCGCCCTCTCCTGTACGCGGTTGAGAAGCTCCAAAATAGACTTTGAAGCACCGGCCCATACATGAGAGTTGTAATCCATTTTGGGACGGATATAGGTCTTCTAAATATTAAGGAGATCAGATGGGGTGAAGTATTTCTTGCACCGTCTCAAAAAACCAAGGCACTTGAATGCTTCTTTCGACACTTGAAATATGTGATCATTCCAACGACGTCACAGTGAATTCTCATGCCCAGAACATCAAGAGCATCTGATTCCTCAATATCCACATTACCCATTGACACAGATGACAGCACACCACCACGCCTGTGTGTTAAAAAACAACATTGAGTCTTTCGTGCATTAAAATCGACGCTGTTCGCACGACCCCACTCAGAGACCTTCACCAGGTCACTTGTGAGTGTGACGTTCATATTCATCCTTCTTACCCCAACCTCCAAAAGGCTCGGTCTACGATCAAAGGAATATGAGTGAGAAATGTTGCTGTCATCCGCAAAAGAGTAGATAGGATTAAAAGTGAGAAGAAGAAAGTCGTTAAGAAATATTAGAAAAAGAGTAGGAGAAAGAACAGAGCCTTGCGGTACCCCTGACTTTACCCTGAACTCGTCGGATGAGACCCCATCTATAACCACTCTTATAGAGCGATCTCTGAGAAAGCTCGATATAAATAGAAAAAAGTGACTACCGACACGAAAAGCATTAAGTTTCGAAATGAGAGCCTCGTGCCAAACTCTACCAAACGCCTTTGAGATATCCAGAGCCACAACCTTACTCTCGCCAAAACCATGAATGGACTTGTTCCACTTCTCCGAGAGCAACGCCAGCAGGTCACTAGTGGAACGGCCCTTTCGGAAACCGTACTGACGATCGCTAAGTAAATCGTTGGTCTCCAGATATCCCACAAGGTGGTGATTAATCATACTCTCCATAACCTTGGAGAGTATGGAACAAACTGCTATTGGACGGTAGTTCTCAGGGTTACTAGCCTCGCCCTTTTTGGGGATTGGCGTTACATTAGCAACCTTCAAGCAAGATGGAAAAATACCGGCGCGATATGACGCACTGATAAGGTGAGCTAATGGACGCGCAAGTGTCGAAGAGCACTGCTTCAGGACCAGTGCTGGTATGCCATCCGGCCCAGAAGACTTGTTAATTTTAAATTTTACTAAATATGTCCCTGTATTAACCCTAAAACGCTGATGTATCACCTATGGTAAGAAACTTTTCTTTTTAGTTTTAATATGAGAAAACATGCTTCAATATTACCATTTGGTTTTAATGCAAACAAAACCAGTTAATAGTTAAAGAATTATGTGTCCTAAGGGTTAAATCTCCTGCTCTTATTTTTCTAATACTCATAAGCAGGGATTTAATTTTACTTTTTTTTTGTTTAATTTTAGCAGAAAATAGGAAAAAAGGACAAAAAGGACGTTTAAATAAACAAAAGATAAATACTTAACACATGTTGTGGTTTCAAATACTCGCATTTAAGTCTTTCTGTTACATTTTTATCATAACAAACTTTAAATGTGCATCCTATGAAGTACGAGCATGAGCATGAGCATGAGCATGAGTATGAGTTTTGAAAATTTAATAATAAAAAATTGCAAAAAGTCACGCATAATAAACGTGTTACGGTGGCATAAAGGTGGGATGAGCTACCAACACTGTTATTAATAACAGCATGATAATAATGATGTTGATAATCATTATGTTTCCTTTTTCTATAATAAACTTAAAATAATCGCAAACTATACTCTCTTTCTCTCTCTCCCCTTGTCTCAGTCTACTCCACTTCAATTCAGTTTTGAATAAGAGTATTTAAGGTAGTCAGTCTATAGACTGCATGCACTTTAAACAACTCTGATTACAACATATATCCTTATGCTTTGGTAAGTGTGAGAACGTTTATTATGCAACTGGATACCGAGGAAGACAGAAATGTGAAGTTTGATAAAGAGAAGAAATAAAGTTTTCATTTTTAAGCACAAGTGTTTGGTAGATATCCCAGTGAAAACTATTAAATGGCACATAAATGTATAAAGAATCTGAGCTGCCTTTATTTTTTGTTAAGAGATACTTGCTGGTTTAATAAGAAATTTTATTATTTTCTTTACCAATTTTGTTGTCTGCAATTTCAGTACGTATTGTTGTTAAATGGCTTAAAGCCTTTTGTATAACAAAGTTAAACAAACATGTGTTTTTGAAACTCGTATTAAAAGTAACTTAAAAGCAAGGCAAAAAAGCAATATTATTCTAGACTTTTGACAATATTGAGACAATATTGATTTGAAACACAAGCTAGGCTATTAATCGTAGAAAGAAACTGCAAGAGTGCAAAAATACCACCTTGATCAAAAAGTTCCCGGAGTAATCCGCGTGTGGCGGTCCCAACGTTCCTATTTTCTTTTTTTTGTTAGGTTAGTACATCTGTTGTTGATATTCCCTTTAATCTAAGCCTCATAGCTTGACATTTGCAAAAGCTACGTAGCCAAGAGCCAAGAGTATATATCCATGTGTGTTGGCGATTTTTTACAATTTTACAAATTAATTTAAATTTCCAGCAACGAACTTTTATTAAATTTTGCGTAAAAAACGAATTTAATAGTGCGCGAACGTTGGATATATTGGAGAAGTGTTTCGACACCGATTATCTAAAGAACGCGATCGTTTACCAGTGGCACAAGTGATCATGATTCAATCGAAGATGATGAACGCAGTGACAGGCCATCGACATCGAAAACCGACGAATGCAAATTAATAAGGTAAACGAAATATTAGTCAGTAACCGCAAGCTAACCATTAGAGAGAGGAGAACCTGAACATTGACTATAGATCGGTCCAAGACATTTCGGTCTATACAATTCAACTAATCGTCTTTCCAACGATGAGCAAACAACGAAATATTAGTCAACAACCGCAAACTAACCACTATAGAAAGGAGAGCCTGAACACTGGCTATAGATCGGTCCAAGATATTCAGGTTTATGCAATTCAACAACAAATGGTGCAAAATTTTCAGCTCGAACCATCGATGAGCATGACTAAGAAACTCATTCGAAAAATCGTGTTTAAGAGCAGATAGAATGACACTTCCTATGAGAAAATGTCACGGGGTCAACGGATTGACATTTGATGGGTTGTCAGTCATTGGACTAAGAGTTCTCGTATTCAGACCAGCCTCTATTCTCTTCAAAGGTGAATCTTTGGGCATGCGATATCTTCTTCTAGTGGGTCTTAAAGCTCTTTACACCGGCCTCCCAGAGGCCACCCATATGTGGAGCTCCAACAAAGTTGGTGCCAAAAGACCTCAATTTCAGGCAAAAAAAGAGACCGTGTTGAGGTCGCAAAAGACATGATTTTCGAGGCTTAATCCGAAACCACATTCATCAGATGGATCATTACTGGAGAAATTCAGACATCAGGATATCAGGCAAGTGAATGGCGTTCACCAAATGAGCCGAGAACAGAACCACGTCATTTTCAGTCAAAAAAGAAGGCAGTGCTAACGGTTTTCATGGATTACAACGGTATAGTGCAATATGAATTTTGTCAGATGGCCAGACAGTAAACAAAGAGTGTTTTTTGGGCATTGTGAGACTTTTGCTTGAAGCAATTTTCCGAAAGAGAATTGTGGGTAGAAAACTCCTGGATTTTGCACCATGATAATGTACCGTCGCTTAGTGCTATCACTATTCGAAATTTTTTTGACGAAAAGTGCAACAAATACCATCCAACAGCCACCGAATTCACCTGATTTGTCTCCTTGTGACTTCTTTCTGTTCAATCGAGTTGAAAAACTATTACAAGGAACGCGTTTCAGCTGCCGAGAGGAAATAATCGAAAAATCGCAGGAAGCGCTTATGGACATACCAAAAACCGAATATAAAAAATGCTTCGAGAATTGGATCAAGCGCTGGTATAGGTGTGTTGTAGTCGATGGGGATTACTTTGAAGGGGACAATATATGTAGATGTGGATAAATGAACTTGTATTTTTAATTTTCTGAATAAATTCCGGTAAATTTTTGATCAAGATGGAATATGTATAACATTCTCGTAAGTATAGTCCCTATGTCAAAAATCTCTATGCATAGGACTACGAACTGCTACTGCATAAATTGAATTCTATAAATTTATACCCTTGCGGGATCATAGTTAATACAAAGACTTATTTAAGATGCCATGAGAAATCTTTTTATTTCGGGGAAATAAAAAAAAAACGATGAATTTTATATAATGCGCTAGGTCAGTTTGAGAATTAAACGCTTTTTTATATACACTCTGGTTCAACAGGATAGAACCAGGCGAATAACAGATACTTTAAATGATAAATTTAACTCAAGAAACAAACCCAAGCTCACTCTTTTAGTACCTTTGTTTACATTTTTCTAGTCAAGCACACAATTATTGGTAAATTTTTCTGTTCAACAGGCTTAAACCACTTTCATTATTCGTTGAGATCGTCTGTTGCGATAAACTTTTATAAAAACTGAATAAACTTAAAGCTAAAGATAGTGACTACAGTTTAGTAAATAAAAATGGGTAGAAAAAGCACATAAAACTCCTCGGAAATGGTAAAAATTAATGTTTATCACTTTAAAGAATATTTTCATCGGAAAATAGCTAAAAAAAATCCGATAGAAACATAATGTGGGATAGACAGGGTGCGCAGACAAGCTGCCTTCTTGATCACCAGTGCACTTCGCTCCACTCCAACCAAAGCCTTATTTGCTATACTTAACTGTCTTCCCACCGATCTTCTTCTGAAGCAGAGGGCTAAGCTGATGGCGGTAAGGCTAAATGCAGTTCACTCTTGGCCTAATCTAGATTTTGGACATGCTGCAATAATTGGGGATCAGACATTTTCGGATCGGTTACATGGTCCTTCATAGCTTTCTCGATAGGAGATTTGACTTTGATCATTGCAGTATATTTCAGGTGGAGGTCTTGGCCATACTGATGACCGTGTTGGATGGCGGGATTTTCGCTGAGATTCTTCCGATCTGACAAATTGGCCAGGGTGGGTACTGAGCTCTATACTTTCGTGCGAGGGTCTATCATTGGTGTCCAGATTGCCTCGATTAAGCTGTATATTCTCCAGTCAGTATATGTTCACGCTCAATATCGTGTTAGTGTCCGGTCCTTAAAGAAAACTATACAGCAAAAGTAAGAAAGCAAAGGCAAAGGTTAACAATTTTTGATTTGCTTAAGTTTTTAGGTTCAAATTAAATAACAGTGTCGCTGAATGTTTACTGAAAACTTTAAAAAGTTATAAGCAAAAAAGTAAAATAACGAATAGTGAATTCAATAGCAAGGTTTTTATTTATATGCGTTGTTAGAGTGAACACCTTTGTAATAAAATATAAAAATACACATAAAAGTAAGTTGTCCTATGTTCGTCATTTTTTAACTCAAGAACCACCAAATCCATTAAAACAGCAATAGATGCATTGGAAAGGTGTAACTTTACTGAGGGCTTCCGATCAACTGGATGGTGGCATGCCCACAATAAAATTTTTATTTATGGATCTAACTTTAAACAGTAATAGTTAGAGTTTCTAAATTTGTGGTCAATAAACGTCATCAGGTAAAAATTAATAAATCAGTGTGGAACCTCTTATACGAGTACAAAGTAAATATTGATTTTTCTATATCTAGAGAACGGTAATAGTGAAAGTTTCTAAATTTGGTCTAAATAACTTTCTGCTCAATACACATCATCAGCCGAAATATGGGAGAAATTAAATAAGTGGATGTGGCACCTTCACCTTTTAGAATGGCAGTTTCTAAGCTTGGACCTTTCAATTTTTCTTATGAGGAATACATTTTATAGCAATACAACACAAAGCCTCCCAGCAACGCATGAAGGGTTCCTCTAGTATACAAAACAAGGTTTCCTATGTGCGTCATTTTATAACTCGAGAAACACTAAACCGGTTTACAAAACCAATACATACGATGGAAAGGTGTATTTTCACTAATAGTTTTGTTCAACTGGGCGGTGCCACAACCATATAAAATTTTTATTTTTATCTACAGCTTTAAAACGGCAGTAGTAAGGTTTATAAATTTGGACCAAATAACTTTGTGGTCAATACTAATCATCAGTCAAACTGTGCATAAGTAGGAGTGGTATCTGCTATACAAAGTAAATATTGATTTTTGTATATCTATGGAACGATTAGAATGGCAACCCGCCTCTATACAAATCCATCTAAAAAAGCCCACCTGAACTTCCAGCGATGATGACAAACATCAGACGAATAATAAGGAGAAAATGCCACCTACTGGGAAGAATTACAATGCTAAGTAAGGATCACCACCATTAACACTTAGCGGCACTATTAGCGGAGGTTGAACCTGCATCACCATCTTAGCGGTCTCCTGGCTAGCCTTTTTCTTGCTTGGCGTCCCGCTGGGGTGCTGACGGTTGATGTGTTATGCTGCTTGCTGTGATTGTCTGCTGTTTGCTGTTTCCCGGCCTGCTGCAGCTTAATTTGTGGCTGCAGTTTTGGGTGTTGTGTGTTTGTACTGGTCTGCTTTGACTGGTTGTGTTCTTGTTTTTGTGTATTGTGTCCGTGGCGCACGATTTCACTTTGAGTTCTCCCGTGAGGGTGGCTCCGTTTATTGTTGTGTTGTTTGAGTGTTTCTTATTTGTTGTAATTACCATCTTGGTCACCAGTCCGAAGTTGTTTGGGACTTACACTGGTAGTAGCATTTATGCTACGAGGCCTGACCGGAGGCTTAATTCTGGTGCCACGGGTGTCGGGAGCCCCAGGAATTTCGGTTCCTGCCCGACTATGGTGAGGCCCCCTTTGTGGAGCAACGTGGTGGCTGTGGTTTAAACCCAAATCGCGGGGAGAGCTATGCTGGTCGGTAGGAGTTTAGATAGTCTCCGGCACCTCACCAAGGTGTGAGGTCATGTCCAAATAACATGGCTTTAAATTGGTACTCACTGGTGATTTTAATCATAGGTGGGGGCGTTGGTGGACGCATTGTATTCACTCGTGCTTTGGCACCGTGAGGTAACGTCCTAGGGCAGGTACTCACGTTAAACCACTGACTTAATTACCACTTAGCAAGGATCTTCACCACCACACACAACAATTTGAAGGCGAGCTACAGTTGATTAATCATCCAGCTTGAAAATTAACTTGATTACTGAAACTGAAATAAAGCAGTGGCTGTTTTTTAGTCTTGATGCTTATGTTTAAAAAATGTTATGCTTAAAAAAATACATTTTATTGCCTATTTTTCCGTATTACAGTTCAACACAATATATTTTGCTGCAAAAACCGTTCTAGGTAATACTGTTGTCAGCTATGCAGTGCTGTCAATTGTATTAATACATGGTTGTTTAATTTATAGTATCAAGTGATGCCAAAACTTTAACGGTTACAGAAATTTCAAGAAAATAAGCATATAAATGACGCATAAACAACAAACATATCTTTTATAGTAAAATAAGTAATTGTTTTAAACGTGGATTTCTATCATAACCATCATATCTTCATATGATATCCTTGATTTCGATTTCAAATTTTTTGTAACTTAGGGCTTTTTGGATTTCATATAACGATACATATTACTTCTAAATTGAGATGCCAGATTCTGGAGAGGTGAAGAGAATACAAATGGTAAAAAGAGTACATTTCTAAGTATTCAAATGAACTGATTTTTCGAATTATCCAGAATCCAAAAAAACTAACCAATCAGATTAATTTTCAGTTGTAGACACCTGTACAAATAGCTTCGAATTAATTTTACATCCAGTGAAAGCAATTAATCATTATGTATACACTGTGCGTCATCAGGGTAGCGCACCCCCTTTACTGATGGTTAATGTTTAATATTATCTGAACGAATTGTGATATGGCCTTAAAATTTTATATAGTAGACTCCTATCAATTCCCTTTAAAATAAAACAACAACGAATACTTTACTTTAAACAGTATTAAGGATAATTAGTAATGCGTGGGACGTCGTTTGTTTGAAATATCCTCGAAATTTCGATTGGAAATTGAATTGTAAAATTTTTCAATATAATTCAACGAAATTGTGGGCCAAGTGTTTATGACATTTTTGTATTGTACTGTCTTTCGGACTCGTATACTTTCCTAGCCACCCGTTTTTTTGTTTTTGATCAAAAAAGAGTACTTTTGAGACTTCCTTCACATTTTTAGAGTGTATTTATTTATTTATTTTATTTATTTTGTTGCTTTTATTTCAGTGTCTCATGCACAAGACCTGAGTCTTATATTGCAGTATGAAACTGAGCATATGTTTAGTACAATATCAAGAAAGCAATAACATCAACAACTTAAAATTAATAATTAAAAATTAAAATAATGACTATAAAAATAAAAAATAACGAATAATCACAAATTTAAGTATAAAATTTAAGAAATTTCAGTATAATCCAAAAATCTTAGTACAATTTAATCTAAATTTTAGCATAAAATTCTAGATTATTTAAGTACAAAATGAGTATATAATTACATGAAATATTCCAAAATTAGAACATGGACAAAAATGTCACAAGAATAAAAAAAATAAAATATTAATAAATTTATATAATCATGTCAAGGCAATTGCGAAAAATGACATACAATATATTTCCTAAATATGTGCGTTACTAATCACCTGCAATTCATAAGGGATTGCGTTCCAGTGGCTGATGGCATGAACAAAGAAATGATATTATAACATAACTCTTTCAAAAAAGAAAGTGACTAAATTATCATTTAAATTGAACATGGCTGATGTTGTATTGGTGATAACAAAGATTGCACACTTTAAGCCGGCCTTAATGCTCGCCGCAAATAGGGGGATTCGAAACCTCGTTACACCGACTGCCATATTGCCACATTATAAATTTTAAAAATAGGAAATTGCGTGCCAACATATGCTCACTGAAATAATTTAATGGTACAAAATATAGCTATACGTCACCAGGTAGCATTGGGACGTTCTGCCCACCCGACCCGATCATAATGAAAAGAAAACCAGTGATTATTCCCCATAATGATCCCAAAAAAAACTTTAAGTTGTGACCCCAAATATCAACATCAAACAGAAATTATTATCCTTAGGTAGACATACTTATATAATTAAACTTTCATTTAAATAAATACTAATCATTATAGAAACAAATCATTATAGCCTTAATAAAAAAAAAATATTTTTACGAATTATAAATTAAATGAACAACTTTAAAAAAATCACCAGCAAAAATAAATGTGTAATAATTATAAAGTAATTTCATGCAAATGTAAAAAATCAATTAATTTTTACTGGTTACCCTGACAATTAAAAAAAATTTTATATATAAAAAGAACAGAAATGATATAAACAAAAGAGAAATCAACAAAAACAAAAAGAAACTTACATCATTATATGTTGTTCAGCCATCAAAAGATCTTTGGATGCCGGTATGATGTTGCTGTGTCTCATGTTGATTTTTCCCAAAAATGTTGCTAAGCAAATGTGTATGTGTAAATATACAAATTTTGTAAAAACTCTTATAAATCACAATATCTTTAAATGTTATTACATGAAATGTTACCCAAAGCAAAAATTAACACAAATGAAAAATGTTATGGAGTTGACAATGTTAATTACAGTAATTGATGAAATTGTTTTTGCTTTGGTTAACAGAAAAATAACTTAACAAATCAAAAGTTATTGCAAAAACAAAATTATAACGGAAAAAAAAATACTGACTTAGTTATACATATAGACATATAAAAAAAATTACACTTATATATATATTTTTTTAAAACAGACAATTTTTCATAAATATCACCATTCTATAACACTTTTTCATATTTTTCAATCAAGTAATTTTCACGCTTTTGTGCTCCTTTTTATATTGCCACTTTTTCTCTTAAACATGTTGCTTGGCCGTCCAATGCCGATATTTTAGTCTTGCTTTTCTCTTTAATCTACCACAACTTTTATCGTATTGTGGCATATGCGTTTTTTTTTCAAAATTTTCGGATTTAGATGTTTTTTTTTATATTATTGTCCTTTCCTTTTTTTTGTAACCCTCTAAAATTTCATTTAATACCGGCTCGAGTTATGGCATTCTTATTCACGACAGTTTTCTTACTAAATTCTCATCATAAATTTGGAACGCAAAAAGGTGGTTGTTTTTAACAGGCAATGAGAGCAATTATTTTAAAAGCTCATGTTAGAAAAAAAAAACTGAGCGCTTAGTGAGAAATAAAAAGAATTAGGCGCCAAATCTGATTAAAATGACAATTAAAAGAATTTTATAAAAATCATAATAAAACAAAGTCGAATTACCCAAAGGAGATGGCACCAAAGGGAGAAAGGACGAAATCCCGGTGAAAAAAATGCAATTAAAAGAATTTCCCATCCAAAAACAATCCTATTTAGGAAATTTAATAGTTTTCATTTAATTTAAATTTATAAATGGATAAAGACTAAATAAAATTACCTGCAAACAACAATTTCCACAATTTTAGAGAGAAAACGATTTTATCCTAACACAATGATGTTAGCAAAAATTATCCTTTTTCGATGAAACAAAAATTTCAAACTTATTTTAAGCAAATGTTATATGTAATTGCACTCTCAAGTCAATAATATTTGTACTGTTTGCACTTTAAAATTAAAACACCATTACTATAGATCAGTAGATTCTAAAATGCTAGAAAATGTTTAATCTATCCTAAAAGAAACCTTGGGGAAGCTATTATTAAGCAGCGCGCCGAAAAAATTTACCTTAACATTCCAATGGGAAGTATGACATAAAGTAATAAGCAAAAGGTAAACGTCAACCTGACAAAAAAAATACAGGTAAAAGTTAATTTCAAATATAGATGGCACCATATATCACTGTATGAGCATAAAAATAACGAAAAAATAGAATTCAAATGCACGCATATTACAATATCGAGAAATCAATGTTCAATGTCGAAATGTAAGAAGCCTTCTACCCCTTCCAAGCATTGAAAAGTTAAAACGCGCATGAAGATGATGAGGTTGACGTTTATATGTAATTTTATGCAAGAACAGTAAGATACGAACTCTTAAATAATTATCAAAACTCATGCCAAAAAACGAGCTTACATAGGTAGAAATATGATCATACCTACGTAGACCATAAACCTAACGCACAATATTATTAAGCGCCAAATTAAGTTTCATTCTACTCTCACCATCACAGCTGGCAAAAAGTTCGCAGTCATACAATAAGATCAGTATTAAAAACGATTTAGCAATTAGGGTTCTAATCCTAATTGGGGTACAATGCTGAGTCTGCCAGAGTTTTCTTAACATCGAGAACGTCCGACCACAAACTATATTAATATGGTTTGTCCAAGTAAGAGTATATGCCAAGATTTGTTTCAATTGACCGGCCGTTCAATTTCAAAATTGGGTGGTAATCAAGTCTCAATAACCTCTTCCTTACAATTAGACACTTGGACTTTGTGGTATTAATTTGCAATCCATTAGCAGTGGCCCACTCATAAGCACGAATTAGCTCCTAGATCAAGGTCCTTACACACTCCTCAATATCATTGTTGCTACAGCTGATATCTAGCTGAACATCGTCTGCATACACTCTGACCTTACAATGTTGAAATCCAGTCTGAAGATCATTAACATATAAAGAAAACAGCAGAGGACCTAAGATCGTGCCCTGTGCAACACCTTGACTCAATGGCAAACATTTAGACTGTGCAGTAGATGTCTGAACATATTGGTATCTATCAACTAGATATGAATGAATCAAGTCTGTAGCAGTCTATTCAAATCCAAACATCTAAGTCTCACTCTATTTATTAAAACACTGTGATTAACGGAATCAAATACTCTGCAATGATCCAAAAGAATCAGAAATGTGACGTTACCACCATCAATCTACTGTCGCAATACAACTTTTATTTTACGAAAACCAGATTGCCGATCAGTAAGCAAACTTTTAGCCTCAACCTTTCAAAAACTTTTGATAAAAATGGCATTATCGCTATCAGCCTATATTCAGAGTTCGATTGGGGAATAGCAATAACTTTCGCAAGGTTCCACATGCTACGTTAGCAATTAGTAGTAAAAATTCTGTTAAAAACAAAAGTAATGAAAGAAAGAAGTTGTGGGGCGAGAATCTTTAAAAAACTGGGATTAATATCATCTACGCCAATAGCATTGTGTTTTATCGACATTATAAAGATAATACATCACACTGTGTCACACCAACAAAGCGAAAATTATTGTTCGGAGCATTGTCACAGAAATTATAGTAATCAGGTATTAGGCGTACATTAGCTGTATTCACGAAGCGCTCATTTAGAGCGTTAGCATTCACTGTGCAGAGTTCATCAATGTTATATCTACCAATGCCAAACTTTCGAATTGTCCTCCATGTTTGCTTTGAACCTACGGCAGTAGAAAATTTCGAAGCATAGTAGTCTGATTTGGCCTTCTTGATAAGTCCATTGGTTGTTCTACGTGATGCTCGGTATTTTGTAAAAAAGAGTACGTCTACGCTTTAAAAGAGCCAGTACGACGACTTTATTTCTAAAAGGTGTCTTTTGTCGTTTACAAATACCTTTCTCACTACTGCATGTTGTTGGCAATGCAGTGTTTGTTTTATCAAGTGTATTAATACAGTGCCGTTTAATATATATATAGTGTCAGGCGATGTTAACCGTTAAATTGCCTTCAAGGAATAAGTGCACAAGTAGCTGCTTTTGAATACTTTCCGTCATCAGATATATTATTTTGAAAAGAGATTTTGAGGGTTGCAAAATCCTTCTTTGCTACTACATGTTGTCGACAATGCAGTGTGTGTTTTATTAGATGTTGTAATATATGGCCGTTTCATATATGGTTGAGATGATGTCATCGACCGGCATTGCAATTAATCTCCTACCGAGGGGTCGACAATCATACTCAGTTTTAAAATACGTGTGCATGTCTTAGACGCTTCAGTCCCATCATTTCGCTCTCACACAAAGAATGCCCAACTCTCTCTTAAAACAGATCTAATCGTTTGGGATGATATTTCAATAGTACCCAAATGTGCACTAAGCGATGTCAATCGCCTTTTAAAGGTCATTATGAATAAAAATCTTCCTTAAGTAAAAAAAATAGTTATTTCTCGGGAAGATTTCATCATTGTTGAAAATAAGTTAAAAAGATCGACATTATGATCTTATGGCTTAACTAACTATGCTCATTCAAAATGTGGGACCAAATGAATGCTAAATAATAATAAATGGTACAATATTAATCTTAACATACCCGGTTGAGTACATCATTATTGCAAAAATTATTAATTCCGATAAAACTGTGCTCATACCCCGAATTAATCCTATACCTTCTGATCCAATAGAGTCTTTTCGGAAAATAAGAAAAAAATCTCCTATAAAAGTTACCTTCTCTATAACTATTAACAATGAGTAAAATTAAACTCTTCAAAAGGCAGGATTGTATTCGTATTTACCCGAACCAGGCAGGATTGTATTCGTATTTACCCGAACCTGTTTTTTCTCATGCATATTTATACGAAGACTTTCACGTATACGTGCATTTAAAGGTATTTCTGTTTCTGTTAAAGATTCGTACGGGCAAGAATTGAACAATAATCCTATCATGGCCTCAAAGATTATTTTTAAAGAAATAAAGGGTCCGCCAAATAAATCTTTTTTTTTTTTTGAAAATGCTATAAAAAAAACTACTGAATATTTTCTCAAATTTCTTTTTTTATTTGAAAGTACAATCCTTCCGGTTAATAACGGAAAATAATTTTATTCAAATGGCTGCCTCGGCTGGTCATGCAGTAGCCTACACGATTGTTCCAATTTTTAAGCACATTATTGATTGTGTGCAGCTGTATTTCACCAATGGCTTCACGAATATTGTCCTTTAAAGCGTCAATTGTCTCTGGCTTGTTGGCGTAACACTTATCTTTGACGGCACCCCACAAATAATAGTCCAACAGTGTCAAATCGCAGCTCCGAGGTGGCCAAACGACATCAGCTCTGCCGCTGATAATGCGATCTTCAAAAACAGGGCGCAAAACATCGAGTGTAGCTTCGGCTGTGTGGCCCGTAGCGCCGTTCTGTTGAAACCAAATGTTGCTAATATCCTCCTCTTCAATTTTTGTGAACAAAAACTCGTTCAACATGGCCCGATAACGACCGCCATTGACTGTAACGGCCACTCCTTGCTCATTTTCGAAGAAAAATGGCCCAAAATCCGCACCAAACAGTGACTCGTCTTGGGTGTATCGGCTTTTCAATGTATGCGTGCGGGTTTTCTGTGCTCCAAATGCAACAATTTTGCTTGTTTACATACTCACCAAGATCAAAATGAGCTTCATTTGAAAAGATGATCTTTTTGGCAAAATCGGCATTTTCTGTAAGTCGATCGCAAGCCCAGATTCCCAGCGTTGTTCAACCCTGTACACAACCATATTCGTTTAGCGAAATGATAAAACTAATTATCTGTCAAATCAGACATGAGCTAAGTGTTACCATTCACGAAATAAGCACTAGTTGAAAAAAACGTTAGATGGCGGACCCTTTATTATAAAATTATTTTATAAGAAATAAAAATTAATATTATTTAATAACGATTGACTTTATTACTATTTTTTATAATAAAATATTTTAAAGTCACCAATATTCGCATTTTTTATTTTCACTTTATTATGTTAGAAAAATAACCAATAGGAGTGAGAAAAATTCGCACGGGTCATCTAGTTTTGAATAATTCTGTTAATGTTTCTTATTAAATTCCCTTGATAATCCCATATTGTATATTCGCACATTCAAAATTTGTTTTATTAAAATATTTTTCAGCTTAAATTAAATAAATTGTGTAGTTTTATTGAAAAAAATGATAATTCTGAAAGCTTACAAGCAAGGTTTTGTAAAAATTTATCATTATTTTATAAAAAAAAAAATTCAATGATTTTTAAAAACTTTTCTACCTCTGATTAACCTAATTTTGGAAGGATTTTGTTACGATAAAAACAGAAAACACATCAATTGTGCTCTATTTGTGGTCACAAAACATATAAAATAAAAAAATTACAGAAAAAAGGGAAAGTATCCCATATTTAAAAATTCAAAATTCAATTTGACTTTTACTACAATTTCAAAAATTCAAAACGAATTTCTGCTCTCTACCATATTTTTTTCCCTTTCTCTATCCCTTTCTTTGATAGTTAAACGATGCCAGCAAATTGAAACACAAAATCATTAATCATCTGTCGTCCGATATTTGAACTTTTACGTTGAGAGTAGTGAGTAGTGAGTGAGTTTTTGTTTGTAGTAGTGCTGCTGCTTGCAAAACAAATGTGTTGCTAGTAGAGTCAATCATACTATAATAGTTTTAATTTACATACACATTCATACATAAATACTTATACATATTCATCAGGATATAAAACCCTATAAATATACACACATACGCCCACGAATAGATTTGATTTAAAAAAAAGGCATTTGCTCTTGTCAAGAAAAAATTGTTTAATTTTGTTTTTTTTTTTATTAATCTGCAAACAAAAAATTGGTGAAAAACTTGTAAATTTTGTTTTTCAACAAAATGTTTGATGTCATGTTGCATGAAAAAACTCCATTACGTTTCAGTTGGCAAATTCATATGAATTTCAATAGAATAATAAAAACAAAAAACAAAAAGCTTCTTTCTACACACAATCATAAAATCATTCATTTTTTATTTGCTGCAGTTGAGTTCTTTTTTTGCAATGAGTTTGTTGTTGCATGAATTGCGGAGCAAAAAAAAAATCAAATAAAGCAGCAACTGTGCCACTATAAAAAGAATTAAAAACGGAAAAACTCATTTTAAAATCAACCAACTGGATGTGTGAGCATTAGCACCAGCAGTAAATGATACCACAATACCTACACGGATCTATGAGCATGTGTGTACACATGAGCACGAGCATGAATTTATGTTCTTAGACGATTCTTCAAGTAGAACGAGGGGACTACTGTCAATGAATGAGCTGCAACCGATTTTAACGCAGATGCATTGTTTAGTGAAGTCATTCATAGCAAAAATACTCACAACCAGTCGCTAGCAATGTTATGAGGTGATATGGAACCCAGGACCTCTTGTTTGGTAGGCTAATGTTTTACCTACCATGCCACAGCGTCACTCATATTTATTATTTGACTTATAAGCTTAAAAATGAAATTCGTTACTTCACTTTAATACCATTTAATGTAGATCGGTCTGCTGGAAAACACATCCCAGATTAAAAAAAAAAATCGTATCGAAAGCAATTATATTTGATTATGCAATCATGCTGTGTGCCGCTGTGGCATGGTAGGTAAGACACCCGCCTACCAAACAGAAAGTCGTGGTTCATTACCAGCAGTATCACCTCATAACATTAGCTAGTAACTGGTTATGAGTATAAATACTATTGGAAACTTCTGTATATGCATTTGCCGTTCGGAGCCGGCTTTGAATTGTAGGTCCCTTTCAATGAGTTTAAAAATAGAATCGGGTGCAGTTCATTGACTGAGAAAAGTCCCCATGTTTCTCCATGGAATATTATGGGAATTAATATAATATATATGTAGTCATGTTTTCGGGTGGGCCAATCATCGGTTTAAATTTGAACCCGCAGTTATTTCGAATCTGCCAATATTCTATTCTGTCACAAAATTTAGTATATTATCTCCACTGAACGAAATGAATCGCTTTACGCTTGAGCAACGTTGGGGTTGATTGGAAATTTATTTTCAAAACAAAGACAATCGGTCCGAAATTGCAAAATCATTGAAAGTAATCCTTTCGGATGAGCCTCATTTTTTTGTTGGTCGGTACGTTAATGAGCAAAATTTCCTTATTTGGGTCTCAGCAAACCCAAACGTGGTCTTACAGAAGCCAATGGCACCCACTACAAGGGACTGTTTGGTGCGGTTTGTGGAGCGGGGACATCATAGGTGTCAACATAGACACCTATCGCACCATGATAAATGATTGATTAATTGTTCCCGCTCTTCATGGTATTTATGTAAACGATGTTTGGTTTCAACAGAATGGTGCAACTTGCCACGCATCTCATGCTTCAATCGATTAATTGCATTAAACCTTTGATGGCCGTTTAATTAGCCGAAATGATGATGTCAGTTGGCCGCCCAGAAGCTGCGATTTAATACCGTTGGAGGCCGGTGGGGCGCCGGTAAAGACAAGTATTATGCCAACAAATCAGAGACAATTGCCATTGCCAAGATACGATCCCATACACTTGAAAAAGTTTTCGAAAATTGTTCTAATCGATTCGGGTACTCTGAGGCCAGCCGCGGCAGTAATATAAATGAAATAATATTTCATTTCTAACCGGAACAATTGTACTTTACAACAAAAAAATAAATTTGGCAAAATTTCAAACCGATTTTGTTTTATTGCAATTTTAAATTTAAACTTTTAAGTGGCCCACCCGATAGCTTACGATTTGATGCTATTTACTAGGAAGGCAGCAGATCTGCTGAACAAACTATAGACCTACGGGGCACAATAAATCCTATGGATCGCAGTGTCTGGTCGATATGATAATAATAATAACAAGGGCACACCTAGGGATAGGTATGAAGAGTGTTTGACGACCTAGCGAACGCTAGTCAAAAATCCAGGCGCAACGTTTCCCAGATTGATCCGCTCCCTTTTCAGTCATGGAGCAGCTGCAACTCACTCACGTGTCCTTCGGGTTCGTGAGCCCCCAGGGATTAATTGCGACCTATTTTTAATGGTGAAAGAATAATGAATTTGAATGATAACGAAATGCGATTGGCCAAGGAGGGCAGCCCTACTGGAGCTGGTCCTGAAACGGGAGTGAATAGGAGCAGCCAGGGAAGCAATCTACAATCCGGCCAGGGAAACCCCGAAGCACAGTCGACCTACAACCAGGACTCCGCCTGCTAAAAGTGTTGCTCGAAATACTGATGAGTTCACCCCAGCAGGGCTGTTACGGCGTAAACTTAAATTAATGAGTCCGTCATAGAGGTCTATTATATGGCAACAAATTACAGGCAGCAAATACATGAAATTTTTATTCAGGAAAACCCTCATCTAAGTTAGCTGACGCAACGAATCCGGCTGACAGAATAGCAACTATATTTAGAGATAATTTAATACTCCCAGCAATAAGGGAGGAAATACGATTGCGAGTAATTAATCAGCTACCCCAACAGTTTTTACAAATAATAAAGGGTCAACCAAATAATTTTTTTTTTTTTTTTTTTTGAAAAAAAAGCTACTGAATATTTTCTCAAATTTCTTTTTTTATTTGAAAGTACAATCCTTCCGGTTAATAATGGAAAATAATTTCATTCAAATGCCTGCCTCGGCTGGCCATGCAGTAGCCTACACGATCCGTCCAATTTTTAAGCACATTATCGATTTTGTGCAGCTGTATTTCACCAATGGCTTCACGAACATTGTCCTCTAAAGCGTCAATTGTCTCTGGCTTGTTGGTGTATCACTTATGTTTGACGGCACCCCACAAATAATAGTCCAACGGTATCAAATCGCAGCTCCGATGTGGCCAAACGACATCAGCTCTGCGGCTGATAATGCGATCTTCAAAAATAGGGCGCAAAACATCGAGTGTAGCTTCGGCTGTGTGGCACGTCCTGTTGAAACCAAATGTTGCTAATATCCTCCTCTTCAGTTCTTGTGAACAAAAATTGGTTCAACATGGCCCGATAACGATCGCCATTGACTGTAACGGTCACTCCTTGCTCATTTTCGAAAAAAATCACTCAATTATGCCTCTGGACCAAAATCCGCACCAAACAGTGACTCGTCTTGGGTGTATCGGCTTTTCGATGTATGCGTGCGGGTTTTCTGTGCCCCAAATGCGACAATTTTGCTTGTTTACATACCCGCCAAGATCAAAATGAGATTCATCTGAAAAGATGATTTTTTTCTTTTTTTCATTCTGCAACATTACCATGATTTTCAAAATAATGTCGCAATATTTCCCAGCGTTGATCAAGCGTATACACAACCATGTTCGTTCAGCGGAAGGATAAAACTAATTATCTGTCAAATCAGACATGAGCTTAGTGTTACCATTCACGAAATAAGCACTGGTTGAAAAAAAAAACGTTAAATGGCGGACCCTTTAGAACACCAACCGAATACACAACATCTACTGAAATGTCAAATCCAATGGTAACTAACAGTAATGAATCAAATCTGCAGAGCCTGGAATCTAGCCAGTCAATACTAGACACCTCAATGAGGAGATTAACCTTAATTTGAATATACTTACGGATATGCAAAAGTCAATCCCTATTGGGGCAGTCACTATCATGAGGGGGACAATACAACAACAATTATAGAACAACAGAGCGTAACCTATGGTCTAACCCGGATTCCAGCGTAGGCTGAGGATGTATAGTTCTGAATAATAATTAATTAAATTTGTGGATCAAAACCGTTACATTTGTGAAATTTACAATGGCGCCATTGTTATGACTATGCAAAGTGCTTACATCTGTTAAGATAATGTTTCTACACATGGACAATGTTCTCCTACACATGGATTAGCAGAGATCTGCAAGCATAGCTTCAAACCAATGACCCATATATTGTTGTTCTATTACAGAAATTGATAGTCATCGAACTTTATCGTCGAAATTAGTTTTCTAGGAAGACAGAGATAAAATATGTAGTCCTTAAGGGTCCACTAAAGACTTAACAGTTTTATTTTTGTAGTATTGAGGCAGTTCTACTTACGTAAAAAGTATCAGTATGTATTTGATTAGGATGTAAAATTATCTATATATTTTCTCGTTTTTCTCAAAAATAATTAACCCCATGAATGGTTTTAATTAAAGCAAATAAGTTCAACAAATAGCGTATATTTCATATGTGCAAGATATGTGATTTATATGTGATTTTTCTTTGTGCCTATATGTGTAACAGGGATTGGCTACATTTCAAAATAAAATGCATTCCCACCTTTAGTCAGTCACTTGCTCCTTCATTCATTCATTCATTCATTGCGGCGTACAATTCAATGCATTCATTTCATATGCATTTCAATACCAATAGCATTGTGTGTGATTGTTTGAGTAGCTGTCCCAAGTGTAAATTAAACTTATTAGCATAATTGTATGTAAATGGTCAAATTGAGATCGAGTGAGTGGAGGGTAAGTAAATTCTATGTATGTATGCATATATAAAATCTACATTCATAAACACATACATATAGAGGTGAGGGGGGAAACTGTATATATACTACTTATTCATATCCCTTTCATACAAATAAAATGTGTTCTAATGAATGTTTTTACGCTTAAAATGTTTGCCAATGTATTTCTGTATGAAATATTCAAATCTGTATGAATGAATTGCATAAAAGCTTATAATGGATAGACAATTTAAAACATTATTTGTTTATCCAGTTTACCGCTGCTATTCACCCCAACTCAATTCAACTCATCTCTATTTATTCAGTCACTCTTGCCATCCCCTTTTTTTTTTTTTGTATGACGTTTTGTAATATTAATTCGTTTGAAAATGTATTCAAGAGACTTAATTTTTAAACGAAAGTACGCTTATTTGAATACACTCGTATATGTACTATATATGTAAGTATTTTTGAAGTATTTTTTTGTTTTTATTCTTAAAGCCTTTATGCCAAAAAACATTTTAGGTCAAGTGACAGTAACAGCAAACAAAGATAGCAAACAAGATGAAGAGGAAAATGTAAACGAACATTTGTTAGCCTCAGGTTGGTTGAGTGAGTACTTTTCAAACACAATGCAGGCAGGGCGGTGGAGTGGTGGCTTGTTATTCTTTTCATGTCAAAGCGCTTTCAAATAGTATATGTTTTTATATTTAAACTGCAATTTTACCATTTTACGAAGGGCCAGTAAATAAATGCGAGTGTATATGTTTTATAACAACAACAAAAATAAACCTGAATTAAAGGGTATAATCCAATCCGTACAATAAAAAAAACCTAATGCCTGGACTTAATTCAACGTAGAAAATAATTTATTACACAAATTTAAATACAGTCGACTTCCCGAATTTACAATAGAAAGTTGCAAAAAGATAATTGCATTAAAAGACATGCTTAATTGCTCATACGTAAGTATAACGGCAGGCAATAATAACACTAACGACACCGTTCAATTTTCCAGCTAAGATATGACTCAATATGTACAGGTTCTAAGTTATAGTTCTGCTATCTTTGAAGAAAACATATTGAAATGCTAGATTTTTGGCATATATTGGTTTTTTAAAATATTGTTACGATTTAATTTTTTTAAAGCTCAAAGCTCTTTTTTGCATCAAAATAAAATAAGCACCACTTTGTTGTTGTTTTACAGTATTTCTTAACTTTTCACTTTTTACGCTATACAATTATAACTATACAGTCTCCCACTTATCTATCTTGCACTTAATATTCATTTATACAACACTTTTATTTACGCCTAAACACGACTTAACTTAAGGACTGCAAAACGAAAACTAACTCAGCATACTTTACTTTATACTTTACTTTATTTATCCAAATATTCTGTTCTTACATAGTTTATCTTAGACTAACTAATTATGTGAATACTTATTCTATGCGTACTGATATTTATCATAGAGTTATAAAACTTAAAACTTAAAGTAGTGCAGAATAGCTGCAATTCATCACCAAAACAAACCAACTCTTATATTATATTCCGCAAATTGAAAAACGAAAACACTTATATACTTAAAACTAACTTTAAACACTACTCAGAACTAATTCACATGAACAGGGCACAGACATTCACCTCACTGTGTAGTGTTATACACCAGGCTGTCCAAATCTAGGGCATTCAACCTCCTGTAATAGAATAGCAGCCTTCGTTGCCATAGAGCAGCCCCTCGGCACTCAACGGTAGGAGGTCTAAAGGCTGATCTCCATCTCATTCTCCAGAGTAGACGATCGCTCCAAAAGTGCCACCACACTCCTTTGGAGAAAAACGTCGATCCTCTCGAAACCCGCACGGTCATAAATGACCCGACAAGCTCCGGAACGAATCTTCGGGGAACTGGCGAGCCCAGATAAGTCGACAAAACACGTCCCTCCCAGACCCCAAGCCTTTCATCTGATGGGACGAAATCCTAAGCCAGACAGGGAAGACATAAGACATCATTATCAATTTCGAATATTCCTGTAGTTACTAGAATTTTCTATTTATAAATTCAAAAGATGTAAAATTATAATACACAAAAAGGAATCGAACTAGCAACACTGTTCAACATGTGGTAGCACTCTGAATAGCACAGACAATTAGGGCAATAACAGATACAGAGCTTTGACACAAACCAATAAAGTTTATAGCTAAAATCTCACCATAAAGTCCCTGATGTGGTGTGTTTTCCTCTTAAGCATTTTTATTTTGGTAACAATATAAATCTATTTGAATATTGGCCATCGTTAACTCTCTTTCCATCTTTCTTCCAACATACAAAATCCACGACAAAAAAAAGTAACTTTTTTGGAACGCATTTTTTGCACTTTGGGTTTCTATATAGAAGCTCAAGCTGGCTTCGGCTCTCTTTCCGATACCATATCGGGTATCCTTGCGAATTACCCGAACAGTGAAATTGTTGTTCCTGGTGATTTCAATGTTCATAGTTCGTCTTGACTACGCCATTCAGACCGCTCAACTTCAAAAGGTAAATACGCTGAGTTGTTTGCTGCGCATAATCACCTTGCGCATATATCGTGTGTAGATCGGTACCAAAACAAAACTCTCGAACTTTTCCTCGCTTCACACATGAAGTTGATTTTTTTGCATCTCTCGGTAATTCCACGATCTGCCGATCTTGATATTGTATGGTAACTGGTCATTTTTTAACCAGTTATGTTTTTGTGCTTGTGTTATGACACTTTGAGTCCACCGTTGGGGGTGGCTGCGTTTATTGTTGTTCTTTGTTGTTTTTCATCACGACCACCAGTCCGGAGCCATTTGGGACTCCCACTGGTAGTAGCATTGCCCGTCTCTGACCAAGCCCCAAGGACCAACGTGAGGGTTGTGGTTTAGACCCAAGTCGCGGGGAGAACTATGCTGGCCCAGTGTGGTGTTACAATCTTAAGCAGATGCTGTGAGCCCTAAATCGGTAAGAGTTTAGATATCTCCGACACCTCACCAAGGTGGAAGTCATGTCCAAATAATATGGCTTCGGACTGGTAATCACTACTGATGTTAATCATAGGTGGGGACGTTGAAGGATGCATTGTATTTACTCGTGCTTTGGCACCGTGAGGTAAAGGTCTTGAGCAGTTACTCACGTGAAACGACTAACTCAATGTGGGAAAGATTTTATTTTTAATATTTCTTAACGACTTTCTTCTTCTCACTGTTATTCCCATCTACTCTTTTGCAGATACAACGAAATTCCTCATTCATATTCTTTTGACTGTAGGCCGAGCCTCTTGGAGATTGGGGCGAAAAAAAGGAATATTAACGACACGCTCACAAGCGACCTGGTGAAAACCTCCAAGTGGAGTTGTGCGATCAAGACTGACTGACATGGGTAATGTAGATATTGAGGAGTCAGATGCTCTTGATGTTCTGGGCATGGGAAATCATGGTAATGTTCAGTGGAGCGATCACATATTTCGAGAGTCGTAAGAAGCATTCAAGTGCGTCGGTTTTTTAAAACGGCGTAAGAAATACTTCACTCCATCTGATCTTCTTAATATTTACTAGATCCATATACGGTATAGAAAAGGTATGTGTAGGCCGGTGCTTCGAAGTCTATTTGGATGCTTTTCGACTGCGTACAGGAGAGGGCGAAGGTGTTTATTAATGATGGTAGCTTATTGGCCAACTCTATCGATTCGTTAGAGCATCGTCGCAATGTGACGTGTGTTATGGTTCTATCGTTACTATAACGCAATGTGTTGTAACAAAATTAAGAAATTAATTCCTAATAATCATATTTTTTCACTTAGGACTCGTATTTCTCGTAGAGCACATCCCTTTGTTGTTGATTGTCCAGTAAATCGCACAACGCATATATGAAGATCATTTTCATCTTGGTAGGTACGTTAATAAGCATATTTGGCGTATTTTTGCACAGAAAACCCAAACGTTGTCTTACGGAAGTCAATGCAGCCATTACGAATGACTGTTTGCTGCGGCTTTTGAAGCGGAGGCAATATTGACCCATATTCCTTTGAAAATGTGGACGGCTCAACTATTACGAAGACCATGATAACTGATTTTTTGTGCCCGCCCTTCATGGTATTGTGTGAACGATGTTTAGTTTTAACAGGATGATGCAACTTCTCACAAATCTCATGCCACAATCGATTTATTGCGTCAAACGTTTGATGACCATTTAATTAGCTGAATGGTGATGTCAGTTGGCCGCCAAGAAGCTGCAATTTGACACTGCTGGACTATTTTATGTGGGGCGCCGTTAAGAGCAAGTGTTATGCCGACAAAACGGAGACAATTGAGCATTTGGAGGTCAACATTCATGATGCCATTGCCGGGATACGACCCCATACACTCGAAAAACTTCTCGAAAATTGGTCCGATCGAATTGGGTGCTGTGAGGCAGCCAAATGAATGCAATAATAGTTCATTTCTAACAGAAACAATTGTACTTCACAACAAAAAATGAATTTGACAAAAATTCAAACCATTTTTGTTTTAGTGCATTTTTAAATTGCCCACCCTATAGTTTTCAATTGGCTTCATGTTTTTTTTCAGCCAAAGCTTCCTTCTAACCAGATTTCAACAGTTCATAACAGATGTGACCCTTCTAGACCAACCAAACCAATCTTAATAGGCAAAGCTCGAAAACAACAGTAACCAGCTGATAAAGATGGAGATGATTAATGGAAGCCAGAGGTATAAATAAATTATTGTGTAGGATATCCAACAGTCGGGATATATGAATATTATGAATATTTTATTGCATTAGAATATTTGCAATCTTAAATTCCCTTTTGTCTTGGCGTGTAATATTATTACGCAAATATTCATGATCACGTTCATAATTTATTTTTTTTTTCATCAACTTTATGACTTTTTTGTTGTTGTTTTAGCCAACAAAGTACACAAAACTTAATTACACCGCCAACTCAGTTTTACCAAATAAATTTTTATGCTGTGGTGTTGTTGTTAGTGGTAATGTAATTACCAAGTTTTTTTTGTCAAGTGCGTTTATTAACATGTTTTAATTGCAACTGACAACAACATAAACAAGACAAATAAGAACAACAACAAACAACAGCAACAAAATAATTTAAAATTTGACACTAAGTCTGGTTATCGAGTTGAAAAATACTGAATGTGTGTAAAGTTTGCTAGTCGTCATCAGTTCGTCAATGAGTGAGTGAGTATAGTATGTGCGTAAATGCTTTTTTTGTATTGACGTCATTCACTTTTATTTGAGTCCATAAAATGGCAACCAACAACAAGCCAACTGACAACACACATATTCGTGTTGCATATATTCGTTTAACCAAAAAAAAAAAAATCACATTGAGCATACACATACAAGTTTACTTGCGTTTGTGTTCAATAGCAGTAACAGTAGCAGCAACACGTTTATGATCATGTCTGTTGTCCCTAAAATGGCAGTGGAATGAATACACAACATGAACGTAATTTGCTCCATTCTCTTCTGTTCTGCTCCGTCTCATTCTATTCAGTGTTTTATATACCAAAATTGGTGACTGTTAACGAACGCATACAATTTCGTATGCATACGTACATATTTTGAAACGCATTTCATTCAATCAATATGAATGGAATTGATGTTGGTGGCGAGGGATCTTTTAATGAAATAATTATAAAAATATACAAAAAGAAAAAAACTAGTAAGATAGTTGCAGCTGGTCAAGTTCGACTTTATGATGCACTGCATACCCTGTCGGATATATACAGTATTAAAAGATGAGAGTTCTTTTCGAACCTAATCTCAAGATACATTACAAGTCAGTTCTGCCAATGAATTGCACGCATGATACAATATACAATGCCTGGATGGCTCCCTTCGAGAATACTTATCAAGCAACAGGCCAAACTTAGAGCGGTGGGACTAAACGACCTATCACGCTGGCATAAAATCTTCTCTATTCTATCTGAGGAACTCCAAATACTGGGTGATATCAACTATGCCTCATTTAAACCAGAACTTTATAGGGAATTCCTTGTTATGATTCCTAGTTGGGAAAATTGGGCCCCTAATTAGGGTTGGCAACCCACCAGGTAACCCAATTAAACCCATCCGCTTTACGCTGGATTTTATATTTAAAAAAATCCGGGTGGGGTTTTTTATATAAAGGTTTTCGTAGTTTGTTTACAACAAAAATGATTAAAATTTACGTATTGGGAGTATAAATTAATTCGGTTTGTTTTTTAACTCCAAAAAAAAGCTTAAGAATAAATAAATTTTTCAAAATACAAATTTAACATATCACCGCCTACCGACACCCTGTTCCCGCCTCTGTCAATATCTGATTCATGTCTCGGAAAAACTTTTCGTTTTTGGGGAAATCCAACTTTGAAGTCGATTTTATATTTCTTTAAAATAAGGAATTCATGCCAAAAGGTGTTGTACTCATCGACACAGCCAATAGTTAGAAGGAGCACTGTTTGGAAAAAACGGCAATTGCGGCATTTGATCATTTTTAGCAATTGTTTGGTATATTTTGGTATTTGAGGCCAAGTGTTGTCATGTTCATAGTACACAATTTCGCCTTGCTCCCACCAAGAGTCCAAAACTGTATTATAAATACTAAAACAACATAATGGTACTAAAAAATAAAAAATATTGTCGAAATTACTGAAATTTGAAAGAATTACAGAACCCAATAAAACCCAAAAAAGCTTCAAAAACCCCAATAAAACCCGGTGAGATACGTTTTTGCCAACCCTGCCTCTAACTCTATCATTTTTTTTATTTTATTTGATTTTATTTCATTTTATTGGGTTTTACAAGGTGGCCAAATTTGAGATTAGGAAGTAAATTGGCTGTCAAATGATGAAACGTCAGAATTGAGCTGTCATTTAGTAAAAAATTGGGAAATTTTAACTATAGAATGCTACTCTCGTGAACAAAGAATTTTAATTGGGAAAATTTACTATCAATTTTAGTGTATCATAGTGTAGTCGTAAAATTCGACCAGCTTTCCTTCGTAAACAAGCTCCTTCTCTTAGTGGCCGTAGTGATGCAAACATAACCGCTGTACATTGTAAAAAAATCGCCAATACACATCGAGAAAGATCTACTCTTGGCGTCAAGCTATGACGAAAAAATTTAGCGGAAATATAAAGAACAGATGTACTAACTTAGCAAAAAAAAAAATCTCAAACCGGAACGGTGGGACTGCCACATGGGGGTTATTCCAGAAACTTTTTGTTCAAGTGCAATGCTTAGATGGCTTTCTTCGGAAATACTTGCCAAGCAACGGGTCAAACATGCCCTGAGGAACCCCTGATAATGGGTGATGTCGACTATACCTCATCTGAACCAAAATTTTATAGGGAATTCGGTGTTATGATTCCTAGTAGGGAAAATTGGGCCAATGGCTCAATTATCCCCAGCGACTCAGTGGATGTCTAGACGGACGGTTCTACACTAGAGAATAAAGTAGGCAATGGAATTTTTTTCTTAGAGGTTAAACTTTGGTGTTTCTCTTCGCCTTCCGAATTCCTGCAGTGTGTTTCAGGTCGAAGTAATGGCCATGTTTCATGCTGCAGAGTGGATCCGGGGTAATTAAGCTCCTGTCGATAATATGTATATATACATATCATCATAGGATATATATATATATGTTCTGATAGACAAGCTGCAATCAGATATCTTCCGATGTGACTTTCAACTCTAAGCTGGTCTGAGAGCACCGTGATTCTCTTGTGGCACTATCACGGCATTTTTGTGTACACCTCATTTGTGTTCCTTGTCACGGGAACATCGCGAGTAACTGTGCCGCTGATGAGCTTGCTAGAGCGTGCACATATCTTTCAGCCATCCATCTTCATGTGAGGATGGATGTACCTCTTACCACCGTTAGACTGGCGATCAAGCGGAAGTATATGTTGGACGCTGAAAGAGCCTGGACGGAAACAAGCAACTGTTCAAACTGGACCTTTGAAGCATCTCCTTTGTTGTATACATTCTCGCGAGCCATTGTGTCATAGGTAGGCACGTACATATACTGCGCTTATTTGCAAACGACTTTTATCGTGGAGAGCGTGATCTACTTTATCTGCCAGAGTCTGTCTCTCGCACGGCCTAGACTTTTCACATTTTGCTCTCTCTTTCTCGATGGCTAATTAGAGCTATAGATCCTTGACAACAGGTTATTTTCAAGGTTTATTAGACTGTCTAACTTAGGGAAATACTTCTGTGAGGCGTCTCTGTTTGATCACCAGGACTCTGGTGAATAGAACGAAGTCAACGCGTTATTTAATAACACAATGTGCCGCTAAGCGTGCTCAGGTGTGCCTTGTTTAGCGAGGCTGCCACTCACTCCTACCTACCTACCCGCAATATACAAAGTACTTCTTTTTCGATGTGCTCCTATGATTCACAGGCAAACACCAAATCAAACACAATATATCACCACAACCTGTAAGGTATTACAGCAAAGAAATATTCAAAAAGACACAGTAAAGTTCCAAAGTAGCTAATATGTGTTGAATGAGTGTATTTTTGGGCATTGGGTGTGTTGTACTCATATGGTGTGATATGAAACTTAAATTAATTATTTATTGCCAAATGCATTGACGAACAGGCTATAAAAGATATTTTAGACAAAAGAATTTGTTTTGCAGTTAACGTGCAACATATTAAATAAAATTTGCTTAACAGAGCCGGGAAAATGTCAAATACACACACATTGTTGTTTTTTATTTTTTGATATCGACAATAAAATTTAATTTTATCAATAGCGTTAAAATTTCTTTTCTAGTGTAATTGCAATATGTATTATTTTTTCCCCCGTCACTCGTCTGGCTTTCTATAAAGCATGCATTCCTTTGTTTCAGTTTCATTAATCAAATTGATTTATAAAGCTAAATAGATGATTAATCCACTGTAGCTCCCCTCCCTATGACTGTGTAGTGGTGAAGATCCTTGCTAAGTGGTGGGTGTGATCTTTACTTATCATTGTCATTTTTTTTCTTTCCACAGTAGGTGGCGTTTTTCTTCTGATCATTTATCTAATGTTTGTCATTATCACCAGAGATAAGCTGGCAGGTTAAGGGAGGTTTTCTTCATTTTTCAATGGAGTTGTCTAGATTGAAGAGGAACTCTCTTTATCAAACACTCGAAGAACCACAATTAATTCTTTTTCGTCATGTTCTCTGCTGGAGCTTGAATCTGGGGCGCTTGTGTTTTTATGCAAGCGCTCTAACCACTACACCACGCTACTCCCAATATGTATCGGGTGAGCCATTTAAAAATTTAAATTAAAAAATGCAATAAAACCAAAATGGTTTAAAATTTTGCCGAATTTATTTTTTTATGAAGTACAAGTGTTCCGGTTAGAAATGAATTGTTATTTCATTCATATGGATGCCGCTGCTAGCCTCACAGTATCCCATTCGATCAGACCAATTTTTGAGAACTTTTTCGAGTGTATGAGATTGTATTTCGATAATGACATCATGAATGTTGGCCTTCAAATGCTCAATCGTCTCTGGTTTGTTGGCATAATACTTTTCTTTAACGGCGCCCCACAGAAAATAGTCTAACGGTGTCAAATCGCAACTTTTTGACGGCCAACTGACATCACCATTTCGGCTAATTAAACGGCCTTCAAACGATTGACGCATTAAATTAAATATGGCATGAGATGTGTGGCCAGTTGCACCATCCTGTAGTAACCAAACATCGTTCACATCAATACCATAAAGAGTGGGTACAAAAAAATCGGTTATTTCAATTGGCCGTAATGGTTGCGCTGTCCTCATTTTCAATGAAATATGGACCAGAAACCGCACCAAACAGTCACTCTGTAAGGCGACGTTGGGGTTTTCTGAGCCCAAAATAAATTTTGCTTATTAACGTACCCACCTGGATGAAAATGAGCTTCAAGATAATTTTTTTTCTTTTGGTAAAATCGACGTTGGCCCATATAGCGAAGCGAAAAGCAAGCAGACGGTCATGTGGCTTCAACTCTAGTGCCAATTGAACTTTATAAGGCGGCATACCGCGATCTTTTCGCAAAATTTGACGTAAACTGGTACGTGAAATGTTCAATTCTTGAGAACGATGACGAGTTGATGTTGATGGGTTCTGAAGCACACTCTCAGCCACAGCTTCTATATTTTCGGGTGTACGCACTATACGAGCACGCTTACGTCTTGGCGCATCAACAATGAAACCAGTTTCACGGACTTTAGCAATAAACTTGCGTATACCAGGCAGTGTTGGTCCTTGTCTGCTACCAAATTTTGTACGACATTTTCGTGCAATTTCCGACTAATTGCCTTTGTTTTGAAAATAATTTTCCAATAAATCCTAACATTTCTCAAGTGTAAGCCGATTATTTTCATTCAGTGAAGATAATATATTGAATTTTGTGACAGAATGAATTGACATAAGTATAATCAGATGCGAAATAAACGCTGGTTAAAATATAAGCCAATAGATGGCCCACCATGTATTAATAAAATACTGTTACGTTTTAACCTTTTTAAAACGCTTGAGTTCTTTTAAATTTCGTAAAATAAAATAAGTGCAGCGAATTTATGTTTTATTTTATTTCCACACTCTATTTTTATACAGCAACTTCTTTAACTTCCACATAATACACAATTGCTCAACACTTTAACAAACGCCTTAACACGGCTTTACTTTATGACTTTTAAATTACAACTTTAAAAGTCATACTATAACTGATTCACGTAGGCAAAGCAACATCCCCTAAATACTTAAATTCCGACAGTTTGAAAAGTTCTGCAAGAGTCTTAAGACATTTCAAATTTTCTATTCGTCCGTTAATTTTTAAAATGTCAAATCATGTTACCCAAAGATGGTCGAATTGGCAATGCTGCCAAATATAGAAATTAATACGGCATTGCCAGGGTGACACATGGCCTTGACACAAACCAATATGTACAATGACACAATACAGTTTCAAAGGCACTGTTGTGGTCCTGTTTAGGTATATTTATTTTCGTAACAAAACATTACAATACCTTCTTTATATGGAACTTGAGCTGGGCTAGTTCTATGATTTCGTTAACTATATAGAATTAGTTAAAAGCAGATCATTACTTATGTCTATTTTTAAGATCGTATTATACATTTACATCGAATTAAATGTTTGGTCCAATAACTTAATGAATAAAATATCAGAGTGATTATATTTATAATTCAAATATCATTCCATGAATGAACACGCGGACTTCTCTCAGTCAATGAGCTGCATCCTATTCTATTTTTAGACTCATTGAAAGAGTGATTACTAGTGAGAAAATTATATGTAAAATAAGATTTTATTTAACATTTATTGTATTTATAAAGTATATGTATTGTTACGTTTTAACCTTTTTAAAACGTCTGAGTTCGGTTATCTTGCGCTAAAATAAAATAAAACTCTACTTTGTGGTTGTTTTTACGGTCTTCATTAGTTCCACTGTAACTTTTATACACTACGGCTTAATACAGCACATTCGCTTATAGAACACTTTTTATCTTCGCCTGAACGCGACTTTACTTATTGACAGCCAAATGAACGCTAACTCACCAGCCGCAATGCTCCATCTTTTTATAGTATTTCATCATTAGTTTCGAATGTTGTAGTACAGACATGAATCTTCGATTTATCTACGTTAATTCAAATGGTCTAAAATAACTTTATAAGCAAGAAAGTAATCGAACTGGCAACTCCATGCGTATGGTAGCACTCTTAATTAATACTGGTAATTTTAGCAATTGACACAAGCCAATAAATTTTATAGCTAAAAGCTCATAATATGTCCCTGATGTTTTTAATTTTGTCTTCAGCATTTTCATTTTCGTAACAGTATTATAGTTTAGGGTATCATGTCATGTCTAAATAAACCGCAATTATTAGAAATAAAAATATGCTTAATATGGTCACACACTCCCACAGCATATGCATTTCATTTTCGATATGAGCCTTTAAAGCATGAAATTTAGCCATGTATTCCTTTTGGGCCACTATTAAGCAAGAACATGTTCAAATGCAAATGAGTCAGTCATATAGACATAGAGGCGATTGGGCAATTAATTTTTAATTGTTATGTTCTCTCACTGTAATGTGCGGCAATTGTTTTGTTGGTCATACAATTGGTTACAAATTTAAACAACCACAACAACAACAAGTTAATTGCTTACTCACAAATTATTATCGCCGATGAATGCGATTATTTTCCTGAAGCAATCAACTAAAGAATAAATAATTAAAGGTACTCTTCTATTATATGTACATTTATTAACTAAATAATTTAATTAAAAATTTTTAGGTGTCTAACCAAACAACCAAATTTATGTCAATTATCGTTGTCTTCAAACCCGAAACCTGCGTTTTAGTCTAAAATATTTTTAGACTTTGAATACACTTTCGTTTTAATTTTCATTTCCAAAATAAAAGTAAAACTGAAACCGTTAAAAATTATTGTCAAATTTCTTTTGTTGGTTTGTAGTTAATGCGACCGGATATTTTATTGGTAATTACTGAGCCAAGAATATTTTATGGCACCAAAAGATTTGATAGTTAAAACGAATTGAAAAATAAAAGGGAAATTACTCAAAACGTAAAAAGATCGGAAAAGTGTTTTTTTTTTTTTTTTTAAATACAAAAGTTTTTTCTTTAAAAATTCATAACGAAATGCACACCATATATAGTAAATAGGCTCCAAGAATGGACAATATTCATTAAGCTGATAAAAGAAAATTTAAAACAACTTTGAACTTGCCGCTTTGTCGTTCGTTATGTTGTAAATATTGGGTTTACTCATATATGTTTGTGACCTACGCAACCTAGCTTTTAATTCTACTGATCGACTTAATCGAAATAATATGCAATACATAGACAGCAATTCTACGCTTAATCTTGACTACAACATAAAAAAGGGTGTCTCAAAATTAACACGAGATTTGAATTTGCCGACAGTTGCGCATTAAAGTCTTGGCAACCCTAAAAAAACAATTCGACAGCTGACAGTTCAGGGTTAGTAAAAATGGAGCATGACACGATAGAACAACGTGTTTCCATTACTGAACTACATTTCAAAAATAATTAAAGCTTGGAGGCCTACAAAATATAATCGGAATAGTGTTTTAACTTCGTCGACTGTGAAGAAATTAATTGATAAATTCAGGGAGATTGAATCCCTTGGAGACGCCAAACACACTGGTAGTTCAAAAACAAGCCGTGCGTAATGGTGTCGGTGGCAAACCAGAAACCTCAATTCGGCGTCAAGAAGCTCTCTCACTAAAGATCTGTATCTTCATGCTTCCAAATTCAATTAACATTACAACTGAAGTCTAATGGCATTGCATAGCGACGAGAGTTCATTGAATGAATGCTGATTTTGAGAGCAAAATAATCCTAAGCGATGAAGCACATTGTCACCTTGATGGTTTTATTAATGGCAAAAATTGCTGCTTTTGGTCTTTTAAGATCCCACATGTGATTGTTGAAAAACAAATGCATCCAAAACGTAGCACTTTTTACTATGGATTTTGGGCAGGAAGCGTAATTGGGCCACAATTAGGCTGGTCAAGCAGTGACTGTTACTGATGCTCGATATCGCGACATGACAACACAGGTTTTTCCACCGCAATTGGATAGAGACAGTGCCACATGCCCACAGACCGTGACACAATTCAATTAGTGCATGACATATTTCCAGGCCGTGTATTTTCTCGTTTCGGTGATAAGAATTGGCCCTTAGATCGCGTGATTAGATTTAATTTTATTGGGTTCTATATCAACAAGCCTACAACCACCCGTGCATTAAAAGAGTAGTTTCAACGCTGCATCAATGAAATTCCGCCACATTTATGTAAAATAGTCAAGGAAAATTTCAACAAACGAGTACGTACGAGTATGTGCAAGTAAAGCCGTGAAAACCATTTGATCGATGTGTTACTCCATAAATAACCCTATCCTATGTACTTTATGATTCAATAAAAGATAACAATCAACAAACTAAAGACTTTTTTTCCTATTAAATTCAAATCTTGCGTTAATTTTGGAACACCCTTTATATATCTTCCAGCCTTACAGACCAGCGGCCCATAAATATAGAAATTCGAGAGCAGAAATAATTTTAGATTGGACACACGCTGCGCAAACGGCCAAATGATATTGCTTAGCAGGCTATAGATATGAACCCACAGGGTAATCGATATATTTGAAGGCCAGCATACACATTGAATCGCCAAGTCAAGATGGCGATAAAGATAAGAGTGGAACAAGATCAAGCATCATGCGAATAATAGGATATCGACAGTGACACGCCCCTGAGACAGGTAATGGAAGTGACATGCAGAGAAGTGCTTAGTCTAACGCCAATTGGGCGGTCACAGAAAAGGTTTTGTACCGATTTCTCTTTCTCCTCATCCTGATAGCTTCTACAGTTTCGATGAGCGCTCAGTGCGTTTCGACGTGCGCCCTATCATACAGTGCTCGGTAATTATGCCCGTAAGAAACCCGATCGATATATGGTAGTCATCTTCATAAATAGAGTATGCTAGAAGATTCTAGATACCTTAAGCGGCGATATTGGCCCACCTGTGTTTCCTCAGGGTAGCCAAAGGGACATGTATATCCCCCGCGTAAGAACACTCTAGTAGCACATTCGCCACGCCAACAATATCAATCCCTCGGATGCCCGCATGACTCGGAAACCATATCAGTTCGACATGATGCCTTTCCCGTCGGACTAGTGAATGAATTCAGCTGAGATTAGCAATTAGCACCTGTTAACTACAAATTCTACAGTGTAGTACAGTTGTAGACTATCTTGTATATAAAAATGTGTGTTTGTATGTATGCATGTATGTATGTATGTATGTTTGTTTATTTTACTTTTTTAACCTTATAGGCAGCTAAACGGTTGAGTCGATTTGAATGGAATGAGATATAGGCTATATAAATTTCAAAAAGTATATAAATATTAATTTTAATACATATATACTGAGAACAGCTTAAGCTTCAGTATTTGGTCCACATAGTTTCATAATCAATACAAATCATCAATTAAAAATTGGGCGGAATAGGACAAGTGGGCATGGTACAAAGTAAAAATTGATATCTTGAGAATGGTCTGGACTACTTTATAGGGCGTGGTATTACCTATGCCTATTAAATATTACCTTTTTTGGTATCTTGAAGACGATAATATTAGAAGTTTCTAAATTCGATTCATACAACTTCGTGGAAAATACATGTCATCGGTATATTAATTGGGCGAGATTAGATAAGTTCATAATATTGTTACAAAAATCAGGTTGGGCACCCCTGCGTTTATTAAATCGCTAAAATAAATAAACATAAGCCGCAAGAACAAAACTATACGTGCTGTTTACAAATAACCAAATCGACAACAACAAACATTAGCAGATATAAAAAAAATAAAAATAAAACGGCAACGACAAAAACTAACAGAAAAGAAAAAGTAATAGACAATAACAAATTCAGCAAACAACAAGAGCTGAAAGAAGTGGATGCTTACATTAGCATGGTTTCATAAAAACCAAAAAGGAAATAAAATAAAGAAATGGAATTTACCGGAAATATCGAGAAGTTCGAGGGCTTTTGAAGTGTTGTTTACTCAGCCATAAAAACAGCACATCGATGCGAACAGCAGGCAGGTTATTGGGTGCAAGCTTAGCGAACGTGTTATCGGTTTGAACTCAGTGTAAAACGAGTTTAGTGTGGTTAAAGTCTGGTTGAAGAGCTTGTGTTCGAAATAGGGAGATCGGTTTTAATTGGTTTTTTTGGTTTAGTCGAATACGGCTTTTTCAAAATCTTCATTTTTCGAATACCGAATAAACCGGTCGATTTAGCACAAATAACCGCTTAATTTAATTAAGTATAATTTTTATGCGTTTATGTGTGTTTTTTATTGCAAATATCGAAACAGATATGCACACTTGAGCAACAACAAGTTTTTCTCATCTTCGGTAAATAAATATTGATTTTATATATGGAGAATGATTAACTAGACGCATTGAAAGCGACCCAGAAATGCCATCTCCGAACAGCGGATATATTAGGTAGTGAAGTTTTTCACGGCGTAAATACACACATCCAGTCACTAGTAATGTTGTGAGGTGATACCACTGCTGAAAATTGTCAGATTGTGTATCCTAGAATTGAACCGACGACGACTTCTTGGTTGTCTTGCCTAACATACCACGGTGACATTTACACTATTAAGCACGTGCTGCATGAATTTACAAACAACGCTGTTCGAAACCCAAGCAAGTTTTATTGTCAATGCAATTAAAGACTCGTATATTCCTAATAGATTTATACAAAGTAAAGCATTTAATTCTTTTTATCTTAGGCACCTAAATTATAACTATAATAACAAAACCTTGAGTTCCCTTCTCTACCAAGTAATACACCAACAAAAACGATATTAGCTCCTTAAGTAGCTGTTTGAAACTTAAGCAACTTTCAGTACTTTTTGTAATAACCTTTGTATTTTATGGCCTCCGCACACCGTTTTGGCATAGTTTTAATGAGATTTGTAAGAATTATAGTTGGTATTGATTTCCACTTAAACTTAAAGCTCAGCGTCAATTTCTGCTTATTTTTAAAACGACGTAGTTCAGTCCTACGCTGCAATAATTAAGAACAATTTTATTTAAATAAAAGAACCGGTTAAACGATTATTTAAATTTTTATTAACAGAAAACTAGTTTTTTCTAAATTGCTATTTTTAGAATTATTTGCAAATCGGTTTTTGAAAAATAATCGATCTGCCTAGATCGAAGCTAAGTTATAACTACGAACGGGTTGGAAGATCTATAAGTAAAAAGATCTATCGAGTAAAGTTGTAATCGGAAAGAGTAATTAAGAATAGAAATTGTTATTGCTTATAAAAATGTTACAGGCAGTGTTGCACAAAACTGTGTTAATAAAAACTAAACACCAGGTTTATTTTATTTTAACTACAATATACGAACTCATAAATAAACGTTTTTAAAAAGGTAAAAATATCGCAATATATATATTTTCCTATGTGAAGAACTTCGACTAAAACTTCGTTATCTGCCGGCATCAACCAAAAACCCATATATTAACATATATTACAGTGATGGAAGAAATAATAGACACTTAAATTTTGTCAATAATTAGAACAAAGTGAAATGGTCTAAAGAAACGAAATTAAATATAAAGGGTCCGCCATCTGACGTTTTTTTTTTCAACTAGTGCTTATTTCATGAATGGTAACACTTAGCTCATGTCTGATTTGACAGATAATTATTTTTATCCTTCCGCTGAACGAATATGGTAGTGTATACGCTTTTTTCGCTTCGCTAAGTGGACCTGCGATCAACTTACAGAAGATGGCAATTTTGCCAAAAAAAAAAAAAAATAATAATCTTTTCAGATGAAGCTCATTTTGATCTTGGCGTGTATATAAACAAGCAAAATTGTCGCATTTGTGGCACAGAAAACCCGCACGCATATATTGAAAAGCCGATACACCTAAGACGAGTCACTGCTTGGTGCGGATTTTGGTCCAGAGGCATAATTGGGCCATTTTTCTTCCAAAATGAGCAGGGAGTGGCGGTTACAGTCAATGGGGTCATGTTGAACGAATTTTTGTTCACAAAAATTGAAGAGGAGGATATTAGTAACATTTGGTTTCAACAGGACGGCGCTACGTGCCACACAGCCGGAGCTACACTCGATGTGTTGCGCCCTGTTTTTGAAGATCGCATTATCAGCCGCAGAGCTGATGTCGTTTGGCCACCTCGGAGCTGCGATTTGACACCGTTGGACTATTATTTGTGTGGTGCCATCAAAGATAAGTGTTACGCCAACGAGTCAGAGACAATTGACGCTTTAAAGGACAATATTCGTGAAGCCATTGGTGAAATACAGCTGCACACAATCGATAACGTGCTTAAAATTTGGACCGATCGTGTGGGCTCCTGCGTGGTCAGCCGAGGCAGCCATTTTAATGAAATTATTTTCCATTATTAACCGGAAGGATTGTACTTTCAATTAAAAAGGGAAATTGGAGAAAATATTTAGTAGTTTTTTTTATAGCATTCTAAAAAAAAAATTATTTGGCGAACCCTTTATTTTGGTCATAGGAAAAATCGTATGTACGGATGATAATGATGATGATGATGATAAATAAAAATTAAAAAAAAATTAATTTAAGAAAATGTTCATATGTCCCTATTATATTAAATTATAAATAGACAAGTCACTCAACTTGTTTGACGAACATTTTCTTGCGCTCGCCATCTAGAAACAGGCTGCAAATTGAACAAATATTAAATAATAATATCAAAAATATTTTCATATGTATGTATGTATGTATGTATCTCTATAACGCAATTTTGCACTCTTAGTGCGATTAAGGCATCATTTTACTATGAGCTACTAAAACTCAGTGATCGGAGCAGACTGTAATTGTTTTGTTTAATCCGTACATTATAAAAAATCGGCCGTAATATAAAGACAGACAGACAGATAAAGTTTACCTTTTGCATGACAACTCACTTCCCCGAAGTTGCCGACCAATTGTTAGAAACAATTAAATGCCATACCCGCACTAATCTTTGAATACTGATCCTTCCAAAACGAATGAACTTCAAAGTGCATCGCTTAAAAAGACGAGTAGTTTTTGGATTCAGAGGTGAGGAAAATAAGTAGCGTTAGTTAATTATTTTTTTTTTAGCTAAAAAAACGGAATGAATTAAATTATACTCCCAATACTTAAAATTTTATTATTTTTGTTGTAAAAAAACTACAAAAACCTTTAAATAAAAAACCCACCCGGGGTTTTTTAAATATAACACCCTAAAACTCTCGTGGGCTTAATTGGGTTACCCAGTGGGTTGCCAACCCAACAAATGACAGAAATAATTGAGTTCTATGTTTCATTTTAAATTCATCGTGAACGAATTAAATATTTTTTTATAAGCTTTTTCCATTTCTTCACAAAATTATCATTAGTTATCTGAACTGGAATTTTGTTGAACATTGTGGGCAGCGTAACTTCTGAATTCACTGTTGAAACGTTCTACCTTGTACCTTCCTTATACATTTTATCTTGTGTTGAAGTGGTGGTTAATAGGTCTGAAAGTCTACCATCCTTATAAAAATCATTAACCAAGGCTATGCGATAAATGCTGTTCGCCTTCAATTAGTTTAATTCCCTAGCTAGTACATCAGTTGAGTTGAGATTTGTTGTATTTCTATGTGTTGCGGGTTATTCTGTTGCTGATTTTAGTATAGGGTCCGCCAAATAATTTTTTTTTTTTTTTTTGAAAACGAAGCGCAAAACATCGAGTGTAGCTTCGGCTGTGTGGCACGTAGCGCCGTCCTGTTGAAACCAAATGTTGCTAATATCCTCCTCTTCAATTTTTGTGAACAAACATTTGTTCAACATGGCCCGATAACGATCGCCATTGACTGTAACGGCCACTCCTTGGTCATTTTCGAATTATGCCTCTGGACCAAAATCCGCACCAAACAGTGACTCGTCTTGGATGTATCGGCTTTTTAGTGTATGCGTGCGGGTTTTCTGTGCCCCAAAAGCGGCAATTTTGCTTGTTTACATACCCGCCAAGTTCAAAATGAGCTTCATTTTAAAAGATGATTTTTTTGGCAAAGTCGGCATCTTCTGTAAGTCGATCGCAAGCCCACTTAGCGAAGCGAAAAAAGCGTATACACAACCATATTCGTTCAGCGGAAGGATAAAATAATAAAAATTATCTGTCCAATCGAACATGAGCTAAGTGTTACCATTCACGAAATAAGCACTAGTTGAGAATAAACGTTAGATGGCGGACCTGTTATCATGGGATAGTGTGATATTCGTAAATTGGCAATTTTTTTAAAAGATTTTTAGAAACTGGTTCTGTGTTTTCTATAGCACTTTGCAATGCGAAGAACTTCCACACACTGTTATACCATGGCTTATGTACGATTCAGCGAGCGATATATATGCTTGCCTGAGCACGTTGTACGTTGAGCATGTATACCGTTTTATGAAAAAAGGGGTAGTGAAGCTCGCCTATTCATCCACAAATGGTGATAAATAGGCTAAATATGCTCATTTTTCCTGATTGCAAATACATTATAAAATATTTTTTAATGATTTTTTTTAATGGCCATGTTCATATATGAGCTTAACTGAACCAGATCTATTCTAAGTATATTTCATTTATTAAAATACTAATCGATACCAAAAAAACCACATTCAACACTAGATGAGCTATTTATACAGTGTTTCAGACCGATCCCAAAAACCACTACCCTAGTCGCCCGCATTATCCAACCAAAGTTCCTTTTCCAAACAAGTTTATAACACAAACCAAATAAAATATCAAAAAATTCTCAATAAACTGCTTTCGCTTTATTACTGTATCGTGATTAAGTAAAAACCTTTATTAATAAATGTTTCTTATTTAGCTTTTAATTAACGAAAGTAATGTCTAAACCATAAAAATAAAAAAAATTTAAACTTTATATTAAGCCAAGAGCTACTAGTAAATACAAGCGTTTAACAAAATAATTAATTTTTATAGTGGAATACATACCTAACTAAAGTTTTGTATTTCCGCATAAAATTAACTTCCGCTGACCGCTGACATTTCCAATATAACGTTCATGCACTTTAATAAGTATTGCTTTAATGTGCTATACTGTAAGAGAAAGATTATAAATATTTTCGATTAAATTAAATTTTTTTTTTAATTTGCTTTGTTTTTAGTACAAATAAATTGTTTTGTGTATTAAATTAAAAAAAATAAAAATAGTTTGACTTAAAAAATGTTCTAAGTGTACTTGAAACAAATTCTAATTGCAACGTTATTGTACTTTTTTTTACTATTTTCGTAGATACTTTTTATGCTGAACATGACCCCAAGTCATATTGTCTATTGATGAAAATTTTTTTCTTTTTTTTTTCAATTCTTTTTATGAACGAATGTCAGACGCACTCGAAAATATTTTATGATTTTCTAAAGCCGCCGTAATTGTTGTTGTTTTTGCCCCTAAACAAAAGATCTATTGGGGACTATTTTAATAATTTTATTCGCATCCAATATTGGACAATGATTAATATTTTTCTTTCGATTTTTTCTTTTTTTTAATTTGATTTTAATCATTTAATACTTAATAAAGCAATAATAACAGCAACAATAGCAATGTTAACATTTACTTTTGGAAACGTTATGTTTTTAATTAAAAATTTCTCTTATTTTTATACCCTACTTGACTTTGGGTATATGAGAAAATTAAATTTAAAAAAAAATTAAAAAATATAGTCCAACACCTATCAAGCCTGAAACACTTTTTGAGTTAATTCATCAGCTTGTGTGTTTATTTTTGTAATTCCGACGCTTAGTTTTCAGCTTAGAAGCACGTTAGCTAAAACTGATCCATTTTTTTCCGAATTACAATTTAAATTACTTACATAAATTGGTTCTAACGCACAAATAAGTCAAATCCTAATTTATATTAATTTCTTTAACCATCCGAAGGGAATCATACAGGCCATAATAACTTCCTTCCAGCTTTGTCTGTTTCAGCTAACGATTTTAGTTGCCTACAAGTTATCCTATGGCAAGCAGCTTATTTCTCCAACTAGTCCCCTGATTCTTTAGCTTCTCTGCGGCTGCTATTCTAAAGCTGAGATCCCACTATTGTACACATTGTACCGATTTTCATTTTATTTCGTGTACCGATAATGTGAATGCACACAATTTTTTAAAAAACAATAATCTGCGTCGATATTGTACCGATTATGTACAATTAAAATCGACTTTCATGAACCGATTATGTAAACACTCATAAGCACCATGCTGAACAATAATATTGTATAATTTGTGCCGATTTTTATCGGCTACTTGTATCCCGATGAAAAACGACATACAGTGAGCAATAAATGTGACAACATTTAATAAAAAACAAAAACAGTACAAAATAAATTTTTCTGAAGGTTAATATATTTTATTAAAATACACTTAAAATACACATAATACACATAGTCTACGAGTATTTATAATCAATTACTTTAGAAAATTTTAAAAGAATTCAGACGCTGAAATCGCCTTTTTAATTTATAATGAAATTCCTTTAAAAGAAAAAGCCGACCAGTACAACCAATGTCAATATATACAATGTGTATTCCGCATCAACGGCAGCCATAATTACTACGCTGTGAAATCCACTTTGATTATAAAAGGAAGGTGCAATGATTTATACAAGTTTGCCGTCAACTGCTCTTATGCAATGGGGAAGTCCCATAATAGTTTAAGCTTCGATGCAACCTCGATCCATTGTTGACTTGTTGACAGTAACTGGAAAACCCTACGACCATAAGTACATATAAGTATTGCATGTATATGTTGTATGCATAAGTATATAAATACTGTACCTTAAGGTAATTATCTTTAAGTACTGCAATAATTGCATCCCAAACATCAGGAACAAATTTTGATATAGTGTTTGGAGCAATGCAGAAAATAACTGAGAGTCTTTTGTAGCTGTTACCAGTGACTAAATAGCGAAGGGTAAAAGCTAAGCGCTGACATACTGAAATAGCTTCTTGAAAAGTGATGTCATAATTTTTCATGTGTGATGTGATTAGTTTAACGAATTCAGAAAAATTTTGTTCCTTCATTCATAAACTAGGATCATGCGATTGACACAATGAAGCAAGTATTGGTGCGCCTATCGTGACGGTGATAGCTCGATAGGCGATCATGAGGCAACAAAAATGTCAAACATGCGCCAATGTTTATTGTGTTTTTGAGCAACAATCGAAGCGGACAATTGTCAAATAAATTGTCATATTAATGCATTTGCGACAATCCTTTACATAATTTTTAAAAAGAAAGTTTTAATTGCTGACTTCACATAACTTATGTAAAATACTCTCATATGCATATCCACTTCCTTTTTCTAACCACTCTCTCACCAAAACGCTTCGTTTCTTAAGTTTTTTTGTTTTTAATTAAAATCATTTATATTTTTTTTATTTTAAGTACGAATAAACGGGAACATGTAATTTTATTTACAGAATAGTGCACGATAGTGTGACCGTATTGCGATAAACATCGTAAATTTGTTTTGGCCGATATGCAACGATAATAGGAACGCTCTGAAAACAATCGTCTCATTTTAATTGATATGCCCCGACTTACTACAATAAAAATTCGCGCAGATTATGCTACTTGCACCGATAGTGGTATTTTAGCATAAGGCTACTTTCGTAAGTTCGTCATTGGGTGTTCGCAAGGTATAACCAATCGATCTCCATTGACTTCGCGTAATTTCTTTTATTTTTAAAAGTGATTTTATAAGCAATGGTCGGAATATTTTCAGTATGCAGCAACTGATAAATGCCTGAATTAAATTAATATTCTTAGCTGCCTCGTTCAATGACTTTAGACACGAGTTGAAGATGTTACTTCGCTTATTGAAAGAGATGAGTAGTGATGATATGTACGCCTCTGCTTGTACAGAACCAACTGCCCTTTATTTCGATTTGTCAGCAAGAAAACAGATGTCATCAGTGTAGTCATGGTAGGCTAAAAGCTTGAGGAATTTCTATGAGAACATAGGATTTTTGCCGAAAGAGGCAAGCAGTTAGAAATGTCACTGAGAAGCAGTGTTGCCATAATTCTTTTTAGAAAAACTGATAATTTAAAAGAAAAAACTTATTTTCAAATGAAAAAACTGTGCATATTAAAAAAAGTATGAAAAAATATGCCGAAAAAACCGAAAACGAGTGAAATTGAAATCAAGTAAACTTTTAAAAGACAAACCAAACCTAATGCACCAATTATTTTAAACTTTTGATAATCAAAGAAGTTATCTGAAAGGTAATTAAGTGAATTAATACGAAAAAATATCAAAATCTTGTCTTATTTGAAAATTATAGCAATTTATTTCACTCGATTCGGTTTACAAAACATACCCAACAATTCATTTCATAGTGTATTTTTATTCACAACAAATTAAGTGTGATATATGTACATAAATGATATGATATAATGACTGAGTTCAAATTTGACACTTTTTTTCGACAAGCAGGGCCCCCAGTGGGTATACCGAAAACGAGTTCAGTGAATCCAGTGGTCCTAACTGTTTTTTTATGTTAGCTCTTGTTTTCGAGATATAAGGTTATTTCAAAAATGGTGGAGGTTGCACAACATATATTCACGTAACTCAAAATCGGTCCAGGCTAGTGAATAAACTAAAAAAATTTGAATTTCGCAATGAAATTACTTTTAAGTGAGGCTTAAACTTTTTTTAATCCGCGTAGTCGTTTTAGAAATATAAATTTTTTGGGCAAAAAAATAAAGGGATCACATTATTACGCAAGTACGTACGAATGAGTGATATTTATTAGTTTTATTAACTCTTTTACTCTTAGACTCTTGTGTGAGTATCACACACTAAGTGAAGTTTTTCTTTCCATATGATCAGTGGTCAAAAAAGTTATAATTACATTTTCGTATTAAAAAAGGTACGAATAAACCTCACCGCAGTTATATTAAGCAAATGTGGTCAAATTCTTACCTTAGAAATTGTAATTCAAATAAAAAAATTTTAAGTAAAATCTGCACAATTAACAGAAAAACTGATTTTTTACACAAAAAACTTCAAAATTACTCAATGCTTCAAAAAACTACAAAATACAGATAAATCTGCACATTTGGTTACTTCACCAAAAGTTACTTCATTTCACTTTTTTTCATTTATAAATTAAAATTATGGTTTAAAGCTACAACTAAGCCAATTGTATATCAGTTGATAAGAAAAATTTTGAATAGTTTCGTAAATAATATTTATCGTTTCTTTATGAAATCGACTATTCGTTCATATCCGCATTCGTTTTTACTGTATTGTACCAAATCGGAGCTGCAAATGTCACTGCTGGTCTAATAACACTTTTAAAAATTAAATTATTGTTCGCAAGATTTAATCTTACACGCTTGTTAGGAATAAGTTACAAGGCTCTAATAGTGTACATAGATTTTTCACAGATCTCTCCTATGTGTTTTGTGAAATTAAGTTTCTTATCGAGATAAACACCAAGATATTAACCATCGTTTTTAATCCACATACTCTAGTTTTGGAAACTTAATTATCGACTTGGTAAGCGTTTTGGTGATCTATTGTAAGGGAATATAATAACTTGAGTTTGATTTCTATTTTCCATTTATAAAAGTATTTGTTATTTGCCAAAATTCCTCTTTCCATTCCCTTTAACAATCTTTAGTTAATCACTGGATTAAAACCCTCAGCGTAACTTTTGTTTACAAAATACACAAATTTACGCATTTATCGTACTGCTTAAAACAAAGTAACCTTTGACGCTGCTAAAAAATGGATCTTAGTGGCGTTAGATGTTTTAAATAATAAATACAACGCTTTGAAGAATCATTTTCTACCAATCGGTTCACAACTGACCTTGTTCTTATCTGACAAATAGTTTTGTGATAATTTTGTTGCATGCGAACTTATAGTCATCGGTTTTACGTTAAAAGAAAGATACATATGTCTTATCCAATATTATATCAATTTGGATGTTTAGCGATGACAAGAAATTTAAAAGAATTTCATCTTAACATTTAAATAAATAAGAATATGTTGGGTTGGAATTGTGTTGTAGGGTATTAAATAGTCAATAATCAATATTTTTTTATTCGACAATTAATTCATATTTAAATTGCCTTAAGGTCAACACAGAAAAGTAAAATATAATAAAAAATATTTTAAAAAAAATTATTTAAATATTTATGCACAACAAAAAGGAAAACAATTGTTTTTTTTAGCTTGACTGGCTGAATAAATTTCATGTAAATGATGGTGCAATTAAAAGTTTTTAATAAATTTTAATTTTGTTTTTTATTTGTATTTTAATTTCATTCATTTTTGCTTTTTTGTTTCATTTAACATAAAACGAAACGTTGCTTTTTCTTAATTGTAGGAATTAAAGTTTAAAATCGTATACGAATACTCAAATTAATAATTGAAATTCGTAAACGAATACTCAAATTAATAATAGAAAAAGTATAAAAAACAAATTAAATGAACTTTAGGTAAATGTAGCAGAAACTGATTCTCAGGCGGGACTCTAGGTATCTTATTATTTAATGTAAGAATTGCAATTCAAGGACAATTTATTGAAATTAACCCGGTAATGCCCAGAACCATTTTATCTTATATTTTGTGGAAAACTTGTATATTTATGTATTTCGTTCTCCTGAGCACGAAAATGAAGTTAATTTTTAGAAAAAATTGTTAAACATTTGCAACAAATATGAAAAATAGCGCTACCATATGGCAACCGTGGGTCGCCTAGGGTACATGTTTTTTTAGAAAAAGAAAACGATTTTCGAAAGTGTTCACGTTAAAAAAAAATCTCAAAAATAGCTGTTGTAAAAACTTTGTATTGAAATTATGTATATTCAAAAACTAGAGTAATCCCTCTCGCGTTGCTGAGAGCCTTTGTATTATACCTGCCTTTTGACTGATGTGGATAGATAAAGAAAGCCTTTATTTACTGTTACTGTTCTCTACACATGCAAAATTCCATATTTTTGTATTGACTAAAAAGTTATTTAAACCAAATTTATAAACCGCAACTCTAACCATTCTTGAGATATACAAAATCATTGTTTAATTTGTATGAGAGGTACCATGCCCACTTATATGATTCCGCCCCCCTTTTTAACTCATGGTTTCTACTATCTAAAAAGTCATTCAGACTAAATTCAGAACCTTTCGTTCTAATCGTTCTCTGGATATACAAAAATCAACATAAAATTTATATGGGAGATGCCACAATCACATATTCATTTTCGCCCACATTTCGACTGATGATGTGTTTAAACTATAAGTTACTATGTATGTATAAGTTATTTAGACCGAATTCAGAACTTTCCACTATTAAGGTTCTAAAGATATACAAAAATAAGTATTTACTTTGCATGGAAGGTGCTACTCCTACTTATCCAATTCAGCCCGATTTCAGACTGCTGATTTGTACTGACAACAAAGTTTATCGAGACAAATTTAAAAACTCTTACTACTAACGTTTTAAAGATAATGACATATAAGTACAAATTTTATATGGGCGTGGCACCATCCAATTGGACAAAAGTGAAGCCACACACCAAATGAAAGCTTTCTACATATACGTTTTATAGATAAGGTTTAAAAATATTTTCTTATACACACAACGTTTAAATGCTGTAAAAAATTTCGTTTTCAAGTATGCAATACAAATGAGTCCACTCTAACGTCAATACCTCGCGAACCAATTGACCTACAAAAACTGCATACACATAAAAACCTTGGTATTGAATTTACCTTTCGTTTAAGGGCTTACGCATTTCAGAGAACATCAATTACAACGCCTTTTATATATATATAGATAAGGAAAAAATAAATTTAATTCAGATAGTTGACGGCAAAACACTGTACGTAAATTCCTACATTCTATTTTACACATGCTATTCGTCCGGCACAAGATCCACAATTAGATGGTACAAAAATATGTTCAGTCTGATCATATCGAAGAGAGTGTTCAACTGAATGTGGTCGCTCTGTATATTTGTGGGATGGCATCGCTGTGAAATGTGCAAATTACTTTTGTACCGAATTGCTTGCAGTAGTACCACCTTGATCAAAAAGTTCCGATCTAAATTTTTTTTAAATTTGAACATCCGTTGCTAATACTCCCGTAAAATCTTAGCGTCATAGTTTGACATTTGCGAAAGCTACATAGCCAAGAGTACATCTATCTCTACGTGTGTTGGCATTTTTAACAATTTTAGAAATGGTTTTAAATTTGCAACAACGAACTTCTATTAAATTTTGTGTAAAAACGGAATGTGTAAAAACGGAAATGGTGGGCGAACGTTGGAAATGTTGGAAAAGTTTTTCAGCCATTATTCTCTATTCCGCTCGTTTACCACTGGCAAGAGCGGTTCAAAACGCAGTGGCAGACCATCGACATTGAAAACCGACGAAAACATTGATACAGTAAAAGAAATATTGGTCAATAACCGCAGATTAACCATCAGAGAGATAGCGGAGGACTTGGTTAATGATTTGGGTTTCTGTCGTGTAGTAGCAAAGTTGGTGCCAAAAGACCTCAATTTCATACAAAAAAGAAACCGTGTTGAGGTTACAAAAGACATAACTTGCGAAGCTTAATGCGATCCCACATTCTATAAAGGATCATTACGGGAAACGAGACGTGGTACGACACGCAATCCAGACATAAGGCCAATGAATGGCGTTTACCAAATGAAACGAGACCAAAAAAAGCCACGTCGTTTTTAGTCAAAAAAGAAGGTAATGCAACATGAACTTTTGCACGAAGGCCAACAGTAAACAAAGAGTATTATTTGGGCGTTATGAGGCGTTTGGGTGAAGCAATTCGACGAAAGACACCAAAATTTTAAGCAAAATACTCGTAAATTTTACACCATGAAAACGCACGTCGCACAGTGCCATCCTTATTCGAAATTTTTTTACGAAAAATGCAACAAATCCAACAGCCACTGAATTCACCTGATTTGGTTCCTTGTAACCTCTTTCTGTTCAATCGAGTTAAAAAACCATTACGGAGCAGCCGAATGGTAATAATGGAAAAATCGCAGAAAGCACTGATGGACATACCCAAAACCGAATACAAGAAATTATTCGAAAATTAGATCAAGCGCTGGCATAAGTGTGTTGCAGTCAGTGAGAATTACTTTGAAGGGGACAATATAGATAAACTTTTATTTTGTTTTAATTAATTCCGGGAATATTTTGATCAAAGTAGTATTTAGTCGTCAGTCGAGTATTGACTTTTTAATACCAAATACTAAATAATTGTAACTGATCTTGCAAAATATGGCCAAGCGTTGTCATCACAGAATGGCCAATGCTCACTTCTGTCTGCGATACAGATCCCCTGTGATGATCTGACTCGATTTCAGTAGCTCTTAATAATTGGGACCTTTTCATTGTGTTACCTTGACGCCATATTTGGTTTTGACACTGGTTGCTAGGGCTTCACAGGATATTTCGTATACTTCAGATTATCGTAGTGGATACAGTTTTCAGCACTCACTGACATTTACGAAGCAAAAATATGAGGGGTACTATTTATATTACGGGAACTGGCAAATGGCAACACCATAATTTTTTCCGTTACTTCTCTTGGGAGCATGGGGCTTCCACTAAGCCTTTCCATCTTATACGATTTGCTGCTGTTGTTTTTTCCTCTACCTATGTAAGATTGTTTTGCCTTAGTTCTTGGATAACTGTAGGTCGCCAGGTGTTTCTTGGTCGACCGCGGTTCTCTGTTATTCTACTGGGATTTTTTCTTAAATTATGTTCGATCCATTTCTTTTCTTTTTTTGCCTTATCTGCCACAGTATGGGTTCTTCATTTGTCAAATCTCCGAGTGGGGTCGTGCGAATCGGGTCGATTTTAATGCGCGTAAGACCCAATGTTGTCTTCTGACAAACAGACGTGGTGGCGTGATGGGTGGTGTCGTCTGTAACTATGGGTGAGGTAGATATTGAAGAGTCAGATGGTCTTGATGTACTGGGCATGAGGATTCATTGTGATGTACTTTGGAAAGATCACATTTTCAATGTGTCGAAAGAAGCATTCAAGTGCCTCGGTTTTTTAAGACGGTGCAAGAAATACTTCACTCCATCTGACCTTCTCAATATTTACGAGACCTATATCCGACCCAAAATAGAATACAACTCTCATGTATGGACCGCGTACAAGAGAGGGAGAAGATGCTTATTAATGACGGTAGTGTAGACAGCTCTATCGATTCCTTATAGCATCGTCGCAATGTGGCGTGTATTTTATTGTTCTAACGGTACTATAACCGAATGTGTTCTAACGAAATAGAGGATTTGATTCCGCATAATCATATATTTTCACTCAGTACTTGTTTTTCCCGTAGAGCACATCCCTTTGTAGTTGATTAGTTGATTTTCCGATGAATCGCACAACGCATTATAGAGAGAATTCGTTTTTTAGCCGCACCGTTCGTATGTGGAACGATCTTCCTGAGAAAGTTTTTCCTGTCACTTACTATATGGGTCGGTTCAAATCAAACGTCCATAAACACTACTCCTTCTGTCCTCTATTTTCCTAGTACCAGCACAATGCACTGCATAAGTAGGGGTCATCCCCTGAGTGCTGACCTTAAGTTAAAAAAATACCCTCTGCATAATCCAGGTCCTTGGGTTGTCGTGAGAGACCTCTTCTCTGTGAATAGACATCGCTCATGATCCTATCCTTTACGATGGTGAATAGTAGAGATGAAATGGACATCCTTGCTTTACTCCAAAAAAAAATAAAAATTTCAAGAGAAGGTTTTCGCTGGATTATTTTTCACAACTTTCGACGAAGATTATCTCAACAAGAATGTGTCGATGAACTCTGTTCTTTATATGGCGATAAAGCACCATCAAAAACCACAGTTTATCACTGTTACAGTAAATTCAATCGAGGTTTGAGTTCGATCGCTGAAGATTTCCATGAAGATCGTCCACAATCAATTGTGTGCCACTAAACATCGATGTAGTGCGTGAGCTGATAATGCAAGACATTCATGTGACATGTTGCACATTAGTTCCACTTCAATACATACGATTTTGCATGAACACTTAGCTTTAAAAAAGTATATTCTCGTTGATTACCCCATGATATCAATTGCTCAAAAAAAGGCCTGCGTCGATTGGTAAAAGGAAATGATTGCGATATTCGACCGCGGTGCTTCAAAAGACGTGTATAAAAACGTGACAGGTGACGAATCATGGATGTATGCGTCGGAAACAAAACAGCGATCGACAGTGTGGGTATTCCAAGACAAACTATATACAACAAAAGCTGTTTGTGGAAAAAGCACAGCGAATCAAACGGTCGCCTGTTTATTCGGTCAAATAAGTCATGAGGCCAGTGTTCCGCTTGAACAACGTTGGGTGGTCAATTATGAGTGGTACACGACCATTTGTTACGTAAATTCGTATAATCAACCGTCGACGACGAGTCATTCTCCATCGTGACAATGCCAGCTATCACACATCTCGTCAAGCAGGTGAATTTTTAAGCAGTCAAAATATCGAATTGATGTCTCATCCACCGTACAGATTGATTTGGCACCCATTGACTTTCTCTTGTTCCCGAAAATCAAAGGTAAACTGCTTGGTTTACGATTTACTAGCACCGAAAAGCTTTCCAAAACCATGTTTTGGAGATGTCTCAAAAGGAATGGAAAAACTGCTTTAAGAAATGGTTCGAAAGAATGCAAAAGCTTATTAATCATCAAGGGAAATATTTAATAAATGACAAAGTCATTTTCATTTAAAAATATTTATTATTTTCTATTCCCCAAAAATAAATAATACTCCTCGTAAATGTTAGTTTTTTAATTTTATAGAAAACCAAGTCAACCAGTTAAGAGTCACCAATACTCCATTTAATATTCATTTACTTTACTTTGGTTTCATTTTCATGGTTTACATGCACATAGGGATTAAGTAATAATTTTTTAATTATATTTTGGCATACAAATGTACACGTACAACATGAACCGCTTTATTAATACTTAGTTTCGTCACCTCTTTTTCCATTCTATTCTGTTTTTTTTTCTCAGCCCTTTCAAATACTCATACATGCAATCTCAACTCTTGCGTATAGAAATCATTTCACACTTTCTGCAACTGAAAATAATGATGGATGAGAAAACATACACAAAAGTATTCGACACATACAAACAAACAAGCAGAAAATAAATTAAAGGCTATGGACTGCAATTGGGTATGCGAGAAAAATTTAATGGAAATGCGTGGCGTGTTTCTCATTGAAATAAATATAACGAAAAACATGCCTTTTTTAGTCGTATTTTATTTGTAAAAAGGAAAACGATTTTTTATTGTAAATCATTTTTTTCAACCAATACAGTATTACAATAAAATGGCAAGTTTGTCAAAAGGACTTTAAGAATGGAGATTGGGAATAAAAGTACGGGATAAATACTAATGGGAAATTTGGCTTAAAAGAAAATGTTTTTCAATAAATTATTGAACTGAAATGAAAAATGCTAAAAGGAAACGAAACGAAATCTCGTCAATTAGATTTGAAATCTTCTATAAAATTTAATGCGTTTACATTAGAGTTTTGCAGTTTTATCTGTATTTTGCAGATTTTTTGTTTAAAATTTCAGTTTTTTCAGTTAATTTTGTAGATTTTGCAGTTTTTAACACTTCAGTTTCACCTTCAATTTTATTATTTTCATTACAATTTCTAAATTAAGAATTTTCAGCCCATTTTCTTAACATAACTGTGGAGAGGTTTACTCGTACCTTTTTTTAATGCAACAATATAATTATCCCTTTTTGTTGACTACTGATCATAAAGAAAGAGAGAATTCATACAGTGTGTGATACTCACATTTAGGTCTAAGAAAGTTTGGTTTTTTTTTTGGCAAAAGAACAGTGAAATCATATTACATGCTACGTAAGTACTAACGTTTGAGTGATATAAAAAAATTGTTACGATAATAAAAACGCCTAAATTGTAGGATTTTGGCATATAATTTGTGTCACCCTGTCAATGCCACACTTATTTGTGTATATGGCAGTACTGCCAATTAAATCATCCCTAGATAACACAATCTTACATGTTTAACATTCAGATAGAGGATATGAGATCATTTGAGACATTTCCGGAAATTTCCTTTTAGGTATATAAGGAGACTGCTTTGCCTACGCAGTTCAGTTATCGTTTGGGCGTCAATAAATAAAGTTGTGTTAAAGCGGAAATAAAAGTGTTGTATAAACGAATATTAAATGTTGTATTAAGGCAAACAGTATAAAAGTTATAGTGGAATAAATAAAAACTGTAAAACAACAAAATAAATTGGTGTTTATTTTATTTTACCGCAATATAAGCGAACTCAAACGTTTTAAAAAGGTTAAAACGTTACATTGGTGACAAGTGGGATTACGTACATAAAATAATTAAAAAAACAAACAATAAAAAAATAAATAAATAAAACGGAGTAAAATGATATTCCAAGAATTAAAAGTGGACTGGCTCAAACGAGAATTAAATAAATTAGAGCTGTCAACAAGCGGTTATAAAACCGCACTACAAAACTGTCTGCTGGAAGAATTTCAGAGACGCGACATAGACATCGATACTCACGAATTTGATGATGAGAATGAGTCTGAGATAAGTGCCATTAGAACAACAAGTAGTATAGATGTTAACTCAATGGAAAAAATGCAGGTACAAAGCAAAATGCCTTTGGCTGAGGTGCGTGAAACTTCTAGAAAACCAGAATTTTCTGGCAAAAATTGAAACAAAACTTGAGGAAAGTTCTGCTGAGGTACAAAAATTTCTAAACAACTTGAACACAAATTTGAAGAAACAACTGAGCAATTACGTGGAATATATGCGACGGTAAGCAAAAGGGTAAATGGTGGGGAGACAAGAATGATAAATTTTGGGAAGACTGTTGACGAAAAATTAAATGTAATGGAGGAGAATATCATCAATCTCCAGTGTCAGAAGCTCGAACAAGTGCGTATCATACCAGTAGCTTTTAGAAGATTAATAACCCCTTGCTTTGACGGTAGTACACCTTTGGCGGTATTCAAATTTCAGTTCGATACTTTAGCCAGCAGAAACGGATGAGACAATGAAAAAAAGGAACTGGAGTTAATTTTTGGCCTTAACGGAATTTCTAGAAACCATGCCAGCCAGCTACAGAAAACACTACAGCGAATTAATGGTGGCGCTACAGCGTAAATTTGGCGATGAGCACAAAAGAGAGCTGTATCGTATGGAATTAAGTTGTCTAACGCAAAAGGCTAATAAATCACTACAAGCCTTTGCAATGGAAATCGAGAGGTTGGTGCAGCTTAGTTATTCAGGAGAGACACACCCACTAGTAGAGCAAATTAAAACCGAAGCATTAATCAATGGTAAAAGGGACACTGATATTAAGTATGCGGTGTATGGTGCTCATAAGGAAACCTTTACAGAGACCATGAGAGATATCTAAACCGCAGTTACATAAAGCGTACAGCATAAGAACTGTATCTACCAAAGAAGATTTCATTACAGCTATCGACTTTTTCTAAAAGTCGACTTTTGTTCTCTTAAAATTACTCTATTTTTGACTATGAGTATGGGCCTATATTTTTAAAATGTAACTCATTTTTTTGTACAACTCTCCACCGCTCCAGTTTAAGTCTACAATTTTGTTTTATTAGAATTTGATGTGGTTTTTGCTATAAAGAATGGTTAGATAACGAGTGTATCCAGAAATTTTTAAAAATGCCACAAAGACAGCAGTTGATAACAACCTGAAATGAATTGTCATCCTCAACTGCTGCTTAACCATTCAATAAATCCGCTGTGTAAGCCTCTGTCGGCATATCGCAATGTCTGTGAGTCAAATACCATCGGAGTAGTCAACGACATTCAGTGGCTTAATAATAAACGGATTCGCAGACTATTCATGTGTTCCGCACATGACCTGCTTATTTATTGCGCAGCACCGCATTAAAAGCACAAATATTTTCATACTGCTGTTTAGTGAGTGGTGCACATTTGTTTATAATTTAAGCGACGTTAAAAAAAGTTAATCCGCACCAACTTTTGTAGCGTGCCGGTCGAACCTTTTTCCAGAACGTTTATGATGACTGCTTCTTTCAGCTTAACTGATTCGATTATCTTCTATGGCGCTAATCTCAAGTGCTGCTTTTATTGGCTCGGGTTGACTTTGCTACTCTTAAAATTAGTGTTGACTTCGGTAACTTCCCCCGATTGCATCCGTCGTTATAATAGCTATGCGATATTAACCAGTTGCACCATCAACTTCTCTTTGATCAGTATCATCCTGACACATACTTCTTCCCTTCTCCTCTTTACAACTATACCAAATCTATTGTCCTTCCCATGAATTTCTTAACATACCAATAAAAAAAATTGTAAAAATTGCATTTCAATCGAAATAGAAAAACAAATCCTTTTCTATCACGAAAATCTCTTAATCCGCTTACAACTATTTCTTCAAATACGAAAAGTAAAATGTATTAAAAATGAACAACAAAAACTTTAAACAAATAATGAACGTTCTTTTCAAGAAATAATCGAAATAATCGTATGGCAGAATAAAACAGTAAGTACGAGAATAACGACTGTTGTTTTTCAAATTTGTACTCGATAATGTTGAACGATTTGTTCTAAGAAAACGTTTGCAAACAATTGAAATAAGTTGTTGCAACAATTTGCAAAATTTTGAAAATGCAGCAAGAGCAACAGCAACAACAGTGATAACAACAATTACACAGTATTAGATTTGTTGTACATTTAAGAGCGCACTACGAGCACACATACACACATGTCACAATTGACATACTGACAAACTTATTTCTCTTGCGAAAGTTATTCAAGCATTTAAAGTTGAAATTCAACATTTTCGCCCTCATTTTTCTTTTGCTGCAAGGGGACCAAAAGGTTTTCTGACTGCTATATTGTTAAGCAATAAATGAAAATGGAAAATAAGGATGCGAATTACAAAATAAGGAGATCATTGTTAAGAGTTATACTCAGAATTTGACAGAGGCGTTAGAATGTAAAGGCCAGACAATAAAGAAAAATAAAAAAATTTAATGCCAGTTGGAGTAAATTTTTTCTCAATAACAATTTGATAAGTAAATTGAAGTAACCGTGTTATTAACTTAAGATGCATCAGAATGCGGAATTTCGAAGAAATAAAACAGATAATAATGGGCCCGCCATCTAACGTTTTTTTTTTTCAACTAGTGCTTATTTCGTGAATGGTAACACTTAGCTCATGTCTGATTTGACAGATAATTAGTTTTATCCTTCCGCTGAACGAATATGGTTGTGTATGCGCCTGAACAACGCTGGGAAATATTGCGACATTACTTTGAAAATCATGGTAATGTTGCAGAATCAAAAATCATCTTTTCAAATGAAGCTCATTTTGATCTTGGCTGGTATGTAAACAAGCAAAATTGTCGCATTTGGGACACAGAAAACCCGCACGCATACATTGAAAAGCCGATACACCTCAGACGAGCCACTGTTTGGTGCGGATTTTGGTCCAAAGGCAGAATTGGGCCATTTTTCTTCGAAAATGAGCAGGGAGTGGCCGTTACAGTCAATGGCGATCGTTATCGGGCCGTGTTGAACGAATTTTTGTTCACAAAAATTGAAGAGGAGGATATTAGCAACATTTGGTTTCAACAGGATGTCGCTACGTGCCACACAGACGAAGCTACACTCGATGTTTTGCGCCCTGTTTTTGAAGATCGCATTATCAGCCGCAGAACCACCTCGAAGCTGCGATTTGGCACCGTTGGACTATTATTTGTGGGGTGCCGTCAAAACTAAGTGTTACGCCAACAAGCCAGAGGCAATTGACGCTTTAAAGGACAATATTCGTGAAGTCATTGGTGAAATACAGCTGCACACAATCGATACTGTGCTTAAAAATTGGATCGATCGTTTAGGCTACTGCATGGCCAGCCGAGGCAGTCATTTGAATGAACTTTTTTTCCATTATTAACCGGAAGGATTGTACTTTCAAATAAAAAAAGAAATTTGAGAAAATATTCAGTAGTTTTTTTTTCAAAAAAAAAAAATTCATTTGGTGGACCCATTACTCTGCAACAAATGGTAAAAAATTGTCTGACCATGGATAACCACTATATTTTTTAATTCACTATGATCGCCTAACTTCAAAAATTATAAGCATTTCAGATTCTATGGCTAAGTTTTTATTTTTTAATATTTTTAATAAAATGTGCGATTTTTGAAGAGTCTGCTTCATACATCTTATTTTAACTCTAGATTGACTCATTCGTTGGACCATATGCAGGCCTGCCATATTTGCCGATTTTTTGCGTTTAAATTAATAAAATACCGTTTTGCCGATTTTTGCTTCAAAATGCCGCTTAATGGAGGAAATCTAAAAACGCGGAAACTTTGTTTTAGTAATATTTACAAATAAATATTAACTTTTGGTTTTAATAAAATCAAATATCGGATAGGATTTGTCTTTTCGGTTTCGGTAATAAGTGTTGAATGATGAAAAATATTGTGTTATTTTTGATGAGAGTGCTATCAATAATACAAAATCCAGAAGAATATTTTTGACTTACCATTGCCATAAAATATGAATCCTTTACTTTTGTCAAAGTTAGGCACCTGTCTTTATGGGTTGGCTATTTAAGTTTCAAAATATCTGGCATTCATTTTGATGCTTAAAATGTAAAATTTATATTCTAAGAATTTTTTTTTTAAATTTTTGGATATAAAAGAAAAAAATTTCCACTAATTTTGCAAGAAAAAAATTCTTCGTTAGTTTTCTAAGAAAACATGTTTTCGCTAATTTTGCAAGAACACATTTTGTCACAATTTTGGTCAAAGTTAGGTACATACTTTTAAATTTGAATAAAATCAGTAATAGCCAACCGATTTTCTTGATTTAAAGCTTGTTTTATTCTCAACATTTTAGCCTTAATTTAAATGCTTAACAAATAAAAATTTTTATGAGTTTTTGATAAAAAGAAAAATTGCTCTAATTTTGCGCAAAAAAAAATATTCGCAGCGAAGTTGTGAATAATACCGAAACTGTTTAAAATACAAGCAAAATGTTTAGGTGATTTATAGGAAATTTTGTAACCAAACATTTGGTTATACTTGCGTTAAAATCGGTCAAGCCATTTTCACGTTATGATGATGGCGAAAAATTTGCCACGTCCATGAAAAAATATTTAAGCCCGATGGAAAAAGCAACTGAAAACGCATTCTAATTCAGCTTATCAAAATCATTATATTCCAAATAATTTTATTTAAAGACTTTTTTGCTGTAGACCAGTGTAATCAGCTAATTAGTAACAATTTTCATATCCTTTGTAATCTAGAGCAGACAGAAAGCTTCTTAGAATTGATTTTGAAGAATTTCGTCATACTTCCAGTATCATGGGATTCAATATTTCTAATAAAGTCACTTTAAGCCAGCGTTGGCAATTCACTGTGTAACACAATTAAACCACCCAGCTTTTATTGGGTATTATATTAAAAAACTAAAATCCTTAAAATTTTCACTTTATATATACAAAAAAGTATATATAATCTATGTATTGGGTATACAAATTAATAAATTGTTTAACTCCAAAAACGATTTTTTTTAAAGTAATGAATTAACAAGTAAATCAAAATATTGCCCATCATTGCTAACAACTTTTTACCGTCTCTCAGGTAATTTTCGAGTCTTGTCTAAATAATACATTACGTCTTTTGAGGCAATTCAATTTTGAAGCCAAATTTCGATTTCTTCGAAAGTGGAGAAGCGGTGAATCGTCAAATCTTGTTGTATCCGTCGAAACAGCAAGTAGTAAGAAGAAGCAAAGTATAGAGAATAGGGCGGATGCGGTAAGATATCGCATTTGACCGTTTCTAAAATTTTTTTTCGCAACTTTTGCAACGTGAAGCCGAGCGTTGTCACGCAAGATAATAACTTTATCGTGGTTGAACTTTCATTCAGGATATTTTTCTCACAATTCAAGATACAAGCAAAGTAATTGCATTGTGTACCGTGATTTTAACAGCTCGTTGTATATAACGCTCCCTTGGTCCTACCAAAAGTGCAAAATAAAAAACATAATAAATAATAAATAATAATATATAGTAATGGTACTAACAAATAAAAAAAAATATTGTAGGATTGGACAAAATTTAAAAGCAGGTTAAAAAAAACTAGTTTTTGCCAACCATGCTTGACCATAGCGCATCAAAAATATATATTACATACCAAAGGTATTTATTCTGGTTGCATAGTGTAATCAAGCTTTATTTTAGATTTTTCTCGACCTCGAAATGAGAGCTAAAAAGAGAACAAACAGTGACCTCTAAAGAAAAATATCTTTACGTTAAACAACATAATCAAGATGGCAAATCATCACCATAAGACCAGTTAACTGATGTGGCAATGGCTCTAAAGAGTACCCACTATAACTCCTATATATTGTTACGTTTTAACCTTTTTAAGACGTTTAAGTTCATTTAAATTGCGTTAAAATAAACACCGCTTGTTGTTTTACACTTTTTATTTTACTACACAATAACTTTTATACTGTTGGTCTAAATACAACACTTAATATTCGTTTATACAACACTTTTATTTCCGTGTTAACACGTCTTTATCTTACGATAGCCAAACGATAACTAAACTACGTAGGCAAAGCAGTCTCCTTATATTCCTTATTGCCTACAGCTTGGAAAGTTCCGGAAATATCGTCCATCTTCTATTTGCATATCAGTTAATTCAAATGTAACGTAAAGATGATCGATGTGGCAGTGCTGTCAAAGTGACAGGGTGGCACAAAATATACCAAAATCCCACAATTCGGTGTTGTATTTTGTATTTCCGTAACAATATAATTTTAAAAATAAATCAATTTCTCAAAAGTGCCCTTAATATACAAGGCCCTTTTATTCTTTAAGTCTCCAATGAACATCACCTCATATGATAAACACTATCAAAGGAAAACGAAAAGCTGAGGACAAACTCAAAAACAATACCGATTCAAGAAGTCTAATGATGACTAATTTAGTCCATCATATAAATAGACAAACACACTCTTGCTCACAAAGTATGTATTTACGAGCAGTACTTGTCCACGAAATCAATTGAGCAGAAATTTTAAAATCGAATACAATAATACAAAAAAATGAATTGTTAATAAAAAACGAACATAAAATAATTGTAATTATTTTAATTACAAAAAAAAAGCACAAAATCATAGTACCGAACTTTGTTATTCCGTATGGTGTAGCGGTTTCAACAGAGTCATCATATACTTATTTTGTATCGATAATATAATCGAATTCGTATATTGATGTAGCAGAGCCAAAAACATCTGACAATGCACAGTAGATTTATTTCATTAGTATCGAATGTTAAGTTTTTATCGGGTGTTTTTTTAAAAGCTTTCGGATTTGATTTTAAAAAAACACAAAATTTTACGAAATGTTTGAAATCTTTATTCAATTCGATAGAGTGGTCTATATAATTCAATGTCTAAAGATGATTTCATGTAAATGTTAACCGCAACTACGCCTCAAATGGTTCATACTCTGTTATCTCGGTATCTCACAAATAAATTCGCCAATATTGGCTGCCAGTACCTCAACTGTTGTGGGCTTGTCCCTACAGACGTAAACCTTAACATACCCGCACAAAAAGTAGTCTAAAGACGCTTCGCACGATCTAGGCGGTCAATTGACCGGCCACAAATGTGAAATAAACTGTTCACCGAACTCGCCTCTCTACTGGGCAATGGTTTTGCATTATGTGTGGCATGTGGCATCGTCTTTTTGAAAACACATGTTAGCCAAGTCCAGCTCTTCCATTTTGGGCAAAAAATTTGTAATCATCGCACGGTAGCACTCGCCATTCACAGTAATGTTTTTGCCATCGTCGTCTTTTATTGGTATCAGAAGTGGGATTGTGGTCATTAAAATAAAATAAAGATGAAGTTGAAAGAACCTAACGAGGAAGAAGTTTTTTCAATTATTTTTCGAGGCTTCAAGAGCTGATAACGAAAAACTTTTCGCAAAGATTAAAAGAAAATTTGCAGAGACACAAGAGACTACCAGAGCTGCTAACGAAAAACTTTTGGAAAAGATCGAATGGAAGATGGAAGAAACGTCTGGTGCGATAAACGAAAAGTTGCAAGAGATATATGATAAAGGAAGCAAGAAGCTAGCTGTAGCGGAGAGAAGAATGTCAAAAACCGAAGGAAAAGCAATTGAAGAGAAAGTCAACAGCCTTCAGTGTCAACGGCCGGAACAATTGCGAAATGTATCAGAAGGTTCGGCAGAATAGAAACTCGCTGCTTCGATGGTAGCACTTCTCTGGCAGTATTCAAATCCCAATTCGATACCGTGGCCAGCAGAAATGGATGGTGCGAAGAAGAGAAGGCTGTAGAATTAATTTTGGCCTTTAAGGGCCAAGCTGCGGAAGTCCAAGAAACAATGCCAGACAGCAGCAGAAACAACTCCGACGACCTACCGACGGCAATCCAGCTCAATTTCAGCGATGAACACGAACGAGAACCCGATGTTGAGCTTGCGGTACGTATGGCCCAGGAGATTACCTTTGTGGATACCGTTGCCCTCGCACAGGCGCAGGAGGCTACTCGCAGGAATTTGAAGTCTGAAATACACAAAGTGTGCGGTACTGAAGTAGCGGGAGAGAAATCGGAAGAAGCTGCGAAAGTAACAATGGCGAAAAACTTTTAAGCTTTTCGCATCCACATCCCTGTATTATTTCAATGTAATAAAACTTTTTGTACTTACAATCGATGCAAAAAAAAACATCGATATATTTTGTGAGAAATCGATACAACATCGATGTAGCTTTGCGATGCATTATATCGAAATAAATATCGATGTTTTTTTTTTCGAATATCCATCACTACTGCCAATTATTATAAGTAGTACGGGAACTGTTCTAAAGGCCACAGCCGACGCTATGGGAATATCTGGCCTGGACTTAAAAATTATAACAGAAATGTAAAGGGCAATCTAATTTAAAACTACATCAATTGTAAAGGAATTCATAGGATAAATGACCCACAACGTAGAGAAGTACGACCTGGATTACTTCTCACCAAAGCAAAACTTTGGTCACAGACCCGGTTTTATGAATTCCAACACTAGCTGTGAATATAAAATTCAAAAATTATAATAATAGCGCATGCTTTTGTTTTATACTTCCTCTCAAAATAATGTGCTGGTTACAGAGCTAAGAAATCACTCAATTTAAAATCAAAGCTCCCATTGGTTAAGCAGCTATTCCATGAAATTATTTTTTTTTTTCGACCTACTCTCCTCATAAACGAGACTTAATATAGTACTTTACCCTTTTATTCATATAGATGTTTGGTAATGGATGGTGAAGTTGTAGTCCATGTTGACCAAAATATTCATTTGATTTCTTTGGTTTATTTCCGAAACTCCCAACTAGCGTTAGTACTGCTGGCATTGGTAATGGTATATGGCAATTTTGTTATGCTAGAAGTTCATAACAATTCCTGTGCTATGATGACCAGTATATTGTTGTTTTGCATTTGCAACAGCATCATATTGCAAAAGTTTTAAAACACAGTTGGACAATTTTTCATGACAAGACACTTAAACATTGTTAGATGCATGAACATTAATATGAAGAACAAAAAACTACGATAGTTGGAGGATTTTTTTTAAGAAACTCTAACCTTAAATGGACTGATGAATGTTTCTTCATTTGAAAAACAAATAGAAGACTCCAGTCACCCTATTTTCAAAGCTCTATTACTTATTTGAATACTACCAAGTAGTAGCAAGTCGATACAGTAGATATTCACTTGTTCTTTCGTTGCATCATATTTTTGTCTTTCTTCCAATCAATACGAAAATGTTTCGTCTAATTTTTTTTTCTTTTTTTCGGTTTTGCTTTGAATGTGGGTTAATTTGTTGTGCTGCTGATGGCTTCTTTTACTCATCGACCACTTACACCAAAGCACTTTCAAGCGTAATCGAATGCATTTCATTATTAGTCAACAATGCCAGAGATTACCATCACCATTGTAACCAAAATCATCGTCACCACAATCATTAGTAGTGATTTATAGAGGGAGCAAAAGTTTAAAACTGTCCAAATGCTTGCTTGTAGTTCTCTTGCTATGTATACATATGAAGAGATGTTATTCAGAGATTTTAACTTTTTCGAATTTTTATTAAAATTTATTCAATATGATGAGGAAGACTTGAGTACTTACAAATGTATGTGTAGATTAAAATAGAGAAAAATTTAAAACGCATTTCTTGATCAAATATTGATTAAAAGCAGAATATATGTATGTATGTTTGAAGTATATTTCACTTTTAGGCCTTATATCTATATATCGCACAAATCAGCATGGTTTGTAAAAAAAATGTACGATATGACAAAAAGTGGGCGTGGCAAATGGATAAAATTGAATATTTAGGGACATATTGATCACAGACGAATGAAATTTGGTAGGTAAGTTCGTAGAATTGATGTAGACAATCCCAACAAATATTGGCTTGGCAAACCTCCCCCTTCCAGAGATAACTCTTAAAATACCTAAGCTATAGTAGTGAAATTTGGTGTAGTAGTAAAGAGTACTATAAACAATATTTATGCCAAAAATTGGTGTTCTACTCGCATTTGTGGGAAGCTGGGTGAAGAATAGTTAGTAGATGTCAATATGATGGTTTATAGCAATCAATAATACAATCAATTTTAGGCGGAACGAAATTTAGTCTACAAAATACAATAATTTTCTGGACTTTAAATAAAACTACTGTAGCTACAAGCCAAACTCGAACACTGCAATAAACTAATTTCGTTGATAAAAATCAAACTAAAAAGAAATAGTTAAGGAGAGCTTTTGTTTAATTTATTATTATATACAGTGGTGGCCTTATAATTAGAAACGATGTTTTAAGCAAATAAAATCAAAGTATAACTTCCTTTAACACCTACACTGAAAATTAGAAATACTCTTATTCGACGAGTAGACAATCAACATTGTTGTCGATGCAAAACATGTCAAGTTTAAAGCTTTCTATTAAAAAAAAAAATAAAAATCGATTATTTTCCAAGTAGTTTCTTTTGGCTGGTCACATAATTAGAAACGTTGTGATTGGTGATTAAGTAAATATAATTTGAAAAGTAATAGATTAACTCGTAACAAATTTGAGACGTTTTAGTTTTCTAAAAACAAGTCTTGTACTCCAAAAATTCGGGAGTTAATTTTGCAGTGTTAACAGAAGGAAAAACTTTCCATGTCGGCTATCGCACAAAGGTTTTGCTGCTCTAAAAAAATGGTATTTGGTGCAATCTATTTGTGCAATAAAACAAAAATGTTTGTAACCCCCGCCAGGAAGCCTAGGGCTAGAAAAACCACTCCAGCAGAAGATAAAATTATTTGTAGGGCCAGTAAGAGAAACCCATTCTCATCATCGCGCGTAATAAAGGCTAAAATTGGACAACAATTAAACTTTGAAATATCCACACGAACACTAAGAAGGCGTTTACAAAAGTAGAGACTTCGTAGGTCCAAACAAAACCACATGTGTCAAAAAATAGTATTAAGAAACGGTTGCTGTTTGCAAGTGAAATGATCCACGAGTTTCTGTTATAGAGTTCTCTGGAGTGACGAATCCAAGTTCAACTTATTCCAATCTGATGGAAAAACATATGTAAAGCGTCCTCCAAACAAAGCCTTAGACCCCAGGTACACAGTGAAAACGGTAAAACACGGTTGCGGATCTATTATGGTTTGGGGTGCTTTTTTGGCGTTGTGTGGGTCCAATTATGAGAATTCAGGTAATAATGGATCAACATCAATATAAAAACATTTTGGAAAATGTAATGGACGGGCATATTCTCAAAGGAATATAATTCCATAACATTTTCCAACATTTCGGATCAAAATATCGATGTTCTGGATTGAACACCCCAAAGTCCTGATATCAACCCAATTGAAAACTTATGGGCAATTGTTAAGAGAGATCTAAAGGACAAAACTCCACGAAATAATGACGAGTTGTTTCAGTTGGTGCAGCAAAGTTGGCAAAACATATCATAGCAAACATGCCAACGTCTAATGAAAAGTTTACCGAAGAGACTAGCTAATATTGTCTAAAATAAGGGTTATTCAACAAAATATTAAAAGATTTGCCCATTTTGTTTGACTTTATGAAGATAGTTTCAATTTGTATATAAACATTTTGTTTTGTTTCTAATTATGTGACCAAACCGAATTGATATTTGTTATTGATGATGTGAATTCTTTTATCTTGAAATTAATACTGATTTGTTACTTTACTATTTTTCGTTCTTAGTTTTAAAATAAAAAGCTTTTTTTAATATATTAACAAATATGTGTGCTGCTAAGTCGTTTCTAATTACAACGCCACCACTGTATATATTAAGCTATTAAGAACAGAAAACAAAAGACTTCAATTTGTTAAAAAAAAATTACACAAGCGAAACTCGGATGGCTACATAAATGTCTGTGAATATTACTTATTGTTATAAAATTAATATTTTGTGTGCAGACTCTTGTTGTTTATAACCATTTAGAGTCTCCTGGGAATAGATTCGACCAATTTTTGGCAATAAGTAGATCCTGGACCTGCTGCAGAAAATAAGCCACAGACAAGCACTGAACCACTCCCATCGTTCACTGTCGGTTTCAAGTTAGTCAAACGTAGATTTTGTTCACTCCATACTATTGGTTAAGCATCCGACCCAAATACATTAAATTTGCTTTCGTCGGTGAACATAACGTTTATCCGAAAAGAAAAGCCCTTATTTTGGTACTCTTTTGCACATTTAAGACTTTTGGTTTAATTGCGCTTACTAATAAAAGGTTTTTGTCTCGATTTTCTACCATTAAGACCAACTCTGTAAAGAAAGATTTTTCTTGTTGATGGGCTTGCTTTCTTAACAAGGTCACTTTCAGCAATAGCAGCAAGTTTTCGGAGCATTTAGGAAGGGATTTGCTTTTATTTTTCTGACAAAAAAAAAAACGTTCTTCTGCCTCAGAAAATATTCTGTTGTGGGCATGTTTTGGTCCATTTTGCACCGTTTGACTATTGACTTTAAAATTTTTATTAATTTATTTAAATTTCGCGAACGCTTTTTCCTTTTCTTGCATGCTCAATACTAAGTTTTCTTACTTCGATACTAGTTTGTTTATTTGTTGGCTAGACAACGGAGCCATCTTCTTGATTTTAGCTCTTGAGCTCTGTTTATTCTGTATAATTTTTGAAAACTGAACTAAAGGGTTTTCCCCTAAATATGTAAATTATATCAGCGAAGTTGGCCGCATTGAAATTACAGAGTAAGGGTTATTAACCCATAATAGTTATTATCCGAGTTTGACTTGTGCAAGTCATTTTGACTTTCACTGCGTATTCAATATCAATTTTACGTACAATTATTAAATTTCTAAGTTGATTTTTCCTTTTGTACATGAAAGATATACACAAATAAGAAAACAACTAAATTTTTAAAAAATTTTAAATAAAAAGGATGATTCTTAAGCGATCGAATATATTTTTGTATAGTGTCCGAGGTTGGAGCCACTGTATATAAAATATAATGATTTTGATACGCTGAATTCAAATCCGTTTTCAGCCTTTTTTCCGTCAGGCTCAAATTCTTTTTTATGGGCGTGGCAAATTTTTCGCCCAAAATATAGTATTCATGTCAATATATTTCATTACAATTTGAAAACGACTTGACCGATTTCTTGTAAAACATCTGAACATAATTTTTTTATATTTTGAACAGTTTCGAAGTTATTCATAACTTAATTGAAAAAAAAAAAAATTTCGCGCAAAATTAGGGCAATTTTTTTGTTTTAAAAAAATCATAAAAAATGTTCAAAATGAAAATTTTACATTTGAGGCAATTAAAGTAAAGCTTAAAATATTGAGAATAAAATAAACTATAAATCATGAACATCGGTTGGCTATTGCTGAATTTGTTCAAATGCGCTAACGGTAGTAGTGGAAGGTTCTGAATTTGGTTTTAATGACTTCTTAGATAGTAAAAACTATCAGTTAAAAAGTGAGCGGAATCGAATCAGTGAGCTTGGTACATCACATATAAATTAAATAATTATTTTTGTATATCTAGAGAATGGTTAGAGTTGAAGTTTCTATATTTGGTATAAATAACTTGGCAGTCAATACAAACCCTCCTTTAAAAAAATATCTGGAGTTTTGCATGTTCAGAGAGCTGTAATAGTTAAAGCTTTCTTTAAAAATCCACATCAGTCAAAAAGCAGATACAACACAAAGGCTTTCAGCAATGCGGAAGGTATTACTCTAGTATACATATGTATGTAAGTAAGTAAGTCTGATGTTACAAATTATAGTGGCATTGCTAAATTGAGTGCTAATCCAATAATGATTGAAAAACTGATTGCTAATTTTTTGCAACATCACTCTTCAGCGTATTATCATCTTATCAATCTTATCATCTTATCTAATGTGCTTCAGTGAGCATACATTGTTGATGCTGCATTCGCTCAAAGGAAGCGAATTACAGATTTATACAGATTTTAGCAAAGCGTTTGACAAAGTGAATCATAGACTTCTTTTAACTAAATTGGTTTTATTGGGAGTGACTGAGAGAAGTTTAAGCTGGCTAAGGTCATATTTGACTGGTAGAAAGCAGACGTTTCTGGTGAACGATAGCATATCTAAATACATATATGTTTCGTCTGGTGTTCGTCAAGGCAGGCATCTTGGTCCACTTCTCTTTTCTCTGATTTTCAACGAGTGACCTTAACAACTTCTTTTTATTGTGCAAATATAACTTGATGGAGCTGAATATTAAACAATTTAAGTGCATGCGGTTCTCAAGAAGTAATTTTATTCGTGTAAACTACTCATATGAGGGTCATCAATTGCAGTTGTTATACTCATTTATTCATCTTGGCATCTTACTTGACGGAAAACTGAGTTTGAACGACCATATTACTATGACTGTAAACAAGCCTAGAGGTGTTCTTGGCTTTTTTAAACGAAAGGAGTTTTCGGATCCATATATTACGAAGCAGCTATATGTTTATCTTGTTTGGCCAATTCTCGTATATAGATCAATCGTATGGGATCCTCAGTACAACGTTTATAGCGACCATATTGAAGCTGTATAAAACCAATAAATATAATATAGTAATACTTATAACCAGTTACTAGCTAATGTTATGAGCTGATACTGCTGTCGAAAAACTTGTTTTCTTCAGATGGTTTGGCATGGTATTGAACCTAGGAGCTTCTGGTTGGTAGGCGATATATATATGTGTGTGTATATTAGGAAGATCGAGCGGTTATTATTCGACCGGTTTTAACTGGCTTTTTTGGTTTTGTCGAATACGGTTTTTTTATAATGTCCATTTTTCGAATACCGAATAAACCGATTATTTTAACACAAATAACTGTTTAACTTAAATATGTATAATTTTTACATGTTTTTATATATTTTTTTTGCAAATTTGCTCATCGTTTAAGTATTTTTCTAAATGTAATACTATATAAAGTCTTATTTTTATATAAATGACAGCCTAGAACGTCATGCAAAGAACGTGAAAACCATGGTAGATCGACAAAGATATGCACACTTGAGCAACAATAACTTTTTCTCATTTTCTGTAAATAAATACTTAACTTATATATGGTGAATGAAGATCAACCCGACTCATTGAAAGGGAAAAACGCTACTAACGCTGGCTTCGAACGGCAGATGTATTACTAAGTGAAATTTTTTGAAGCGGAAATACTCATAACCAGTCGCTAGCAATGTTGTGAGGTGATACCCATGATAAAAATTGCCAGATGGTGTGGCCTGGTATTGAACCGAGAACTTTTTGATTGGTAGGCGGGTTCTTCCCTAATATATCACAGTGCCACACATTATTAAATACGTGATTTATGTTTCTATAGATGTCGTCTGAAGTGTGAAAAGTCTAGATATTTTAGTTTCTTTAAATACTAAAAAAAAAAAACAAATTAATTGTGGTTTCGAATGTTTAATAATAAAAAAAAGGTGAAAAGGCTTTTCGACACCACCTTAAATATGTCTATGAAATTGACATTATTGTGCAGCAAGGAAAACTTGATTCTATATCAAGTAGTATTTCTCTCTCTCTCTGTAAACAATTAATCACTGGGTGAAATATTAGCACATTGTGATGTCGAGGAAGAAATGTTTTTTAAGACCCTAAAAACGCTCAACGAGGTTTTAGCATAGTTACTTGCTAAAAACTACAATATGCCGGCGGAATTAACAATGTATATGAGGGAAATATATCAATTATACCGAATTGAGCAACAAAAATTTAAAAACAAAAAATATTTGAATTAAAGAACCGGTTAACCGATTATTTGTTTAATTTTTAACCGAAAACCGGTTTTTTAAAGTTGTAATTTTTCGAATTATTCGAAAATCGGTTTTTGAAAAAAGTCAAATAATTAATCTCCTTAGTGTATATGTAACAATACCATTTATTTCTTAAATCTTAAAACTAAAATCAATATCCGTTTATAGGCATGATAAACCAAATTTCCTTTATTATATTTACTCGTACAATATACAGCAAGTATAGTAGCTCTATAAATCCATAAAACTTGTATCCTTTTATTCATAAAAGGGTAACAATTTATGTCGAATTTTATTTCAGTTAATAAATTTGTGTAAGTTTATAAGTTATTGTCTTCCCAAATTCTTTCGAGAAAACATTTCATTGCCCACTTATCCCTTAACTACAGAAAACAATGAAATAAAGAAAAACAATCAAGTTTTTCATTGAAAATGAAAATTTAACAAACAACCATGAATACAAATTTAAAAAAAGTTTGAAACTTTTAGTCTCGCTCCAGAGCATCTTCAGTATGCTATACACGATACCACCAAAACTTACAATAAAACCAAAATACAATTGTTTATAATATTGTTACGAAAATAAAAATGCCTAAAAAGGAAATACACTATATCAGGGACTGTATTGTGGGATTTTTGTTCATTGTTTTGTGTCAAGGTTGATAATGTGTTGCCCTGGTATTGCCGTACTTATTTGTGTATTTGACGGCATTGCTAATTCGACCATCTTTGGGTAAAACAATTTTACATGTTTAAAATTAACGGATATAAAATAGAGAAAATGAAAGCGTATGATTCTTTTCCCGTATATAAGGAGGCTGCTTTCCCTACGCTGATATAGTGATCGTTTTACTGTCGTAAAGTAAAGTCATGTTTAGGCGTAAATAAAACTGTTGTGTAAACGAATATTAAGTGCAAGATAAATAAGATGCTGTATTAAGATAACCTGTATAAAGATAAAGTAAGGAAATAAAAATTGTAAAACAACAACAACGTGGTGTTTATTTTATTTTACGCAATTTAAAAGAACTCAAACGTTTTTAAAAAAGCTTAAAACGTAACAATATGAAGGATTTACGTCTGAGTATTTTGAGAAACAATAAGCCCTTAATATACCAACAAATTCGACCTCAATAAATTTGAAGTACACTTAAATCTCGTTTTTGCGAATTCGTTTTATGTGGTTCAACGATTTTCGTTTTCTCTTTAAGTGAACCCTCTTAAATTTAACGAAGTGTGGAAAAATTTCAAATTTTTGATTGCATTGTTATGGTTGCGTTTGCACCAACAAAAGTACGACCGCAAAACTTAATTGCGTGCTAGAAAACTGCTTAAAACTGGTAAAAAAAATCGACATTATCGGATCATATTTAAACCCTGGCTCGCCAAATTGAAGGCGAGGGATTTCATCTCTAAACAATAAAAGTGCTATTATTCGATGACAATATTATTTGTTTAACTATATATTGATTGATGATTGTGAAGAAATAGTTAAACCTCTTACTTCAAAACAAATTCATATTTCTGGAAATGAGCTCCTCATTCGATTTACGCCACACTTAAGGTTTACCGTCGGACCCAAATAAGTTGAACTTACTTTCGTCGGTAAACATCGCCCGTCTCCAGAATTAAAAATCTTTCGAACGATGGGTTTTTGCAAATTCCAGACGTACCTTTTTATTTCGGTTGCTAATTAGGGGTTTAACTCGTACTCTTCTACCATTGAAATTGAAACGATGGAGCATGTTTCTAATCGTTTGAGCGCAAACTACTTTTCCCAGTTCACTTTCATCGATAACATCTAATTTCGGAGCACTTAAAAAGGGGTTCGCTATTGTCCTTCGCACAAGGTAGCGCTCATCAGCTGATGTTAAAATTTTGTTGTGTGCCGATTTCGACTTATTTTTCACAGTTTTGTTGATCTTGTAACGTTTAAGCACATATTGAATAGTAGAGTGACTTCTATTTACTATTTTGGAAATTTCTCTCAAAGATTTCCCATCTCTGGATTGCTTCACAATCAATTCTCTGATATCTGTGCTAGTTTAACATCTTTGCCTTCCCATCTTCCTTTTTGTGCCAATTTTATACAAAAACTATATATTTTCACAGAGAAATGTAAAGGTTTAACTGTAAAGGGAATTCCCCGAAACAGAAAACAAAACATTTGGGAAGTTGGCTGCGATTGCTGTCATATTTTTAAAAATGAAATATATTTTTTTTACTTTTGGTTATTAAAAGTTAGTGAAATAAACTATAAAAAATAAATGCTAAACTTTTCTCAAAATGTGTTATGTGTATATGAAATCAGACGAAGAACAATAATGTTGTGGTGTACGAGTTTGGCTTTTACCCACTGTATATAGTACATTAAGATCTGAGGTAGATTATGGTTTATGTATACCCCCATACCCATATCCATAACTAGCGAGAAGCTTAGCAGTATCTTATTATTGTTATTTCTTAACAAAAATCTGACTTATTACGCAACAATGCAAACATGGTCTCGGAAAGTGATTGTTAATCATTTGTGGTAGACGGTGTTATTTCTTTTATATGTTACAAACGTCATCTTAAACTTAATGCACTTACACTATTTGCTTAAATATAGGGTATAAAGAATTATAAAAAAGGGAAAATACTTTTTCTTTTATTATCACACTAAAGTTTTAAATTTTTCGTGGTTTCCTGGAAGAAATTGAACTGAAAATTACAACAAAATTAAACTAAAAGACCATAAAATGTTGTAAAATTTCTACAGAGCAACTTAAAATGAGAAGTTTTTTTACCAAAAGAATTTTAAAAAACAAAAAAATTTAATAAATTTAACATTTTAAAATTGTTGGTTGTAAATAAAAAATTTTCGTAAAATGATTTAAAATGTAATTGTTATATGTGATTATTCATAACTCGATGTTCATTATTTGATTTAATAAATTGAGCTTTAATTACTTTATTAAACCATATCTTAACCTTTCAAAATTTAAAATAATTTATTTTAAAATAAAAAACAAAAAAACTTTTATTTAAAAAATTATCATTCCCCTTATCCAAGCTGCCAATAATCAACTTGGGAGCAAAACAAAACATGCAATCTAATTTTGTATCAGAAAGGAAGTAGGGCTTAAGTATCGCTATAACTCGTTCACTTAAGTGAAGACATCACGAGAAGTATTATACATTGGAAAAGCAGGTCAAAAAGAACGTCAGGAAGACAAGAGCAGCTGGCTTAATAACTTGACAAAAGATGAAGAAAAGACTGCTGCACACACCTCTATCGATTCACTCAGCAACTCAGCACCAGAAGTTACAAGCCATTCTGAAAAAGTAATGGGTTATCTCCTGTCTGTTATAAAGCGAAACGAGTGTACAAAATCTCTGTGACTGCATAACCTACTCTACTAGGCAGCATATATTTAGAGTTCTCTACACATCTATTCCGTTACGAAAATTTATATTCTTAATCCGGGTGTTAAGTTCAAAATTTGGTGTGACTGCAGATAGTGAAATGCAGCAGTTATGAAGTTAAGCAGCCGCTACACGGTGGTTTCTGCCACAGGTCAAAAATAAAAAATCAAAGTCAAAATTTTTCCATCCGGATAAGACAAGCTGTTTTAAATATATATTAATTTCTGTTTCATATCCACCGTTTCCGTTTTAAATAGTCTCAAAAAGGAGAGCAGATTATTAGTTGCTGCTAGCAGTGTAATAAGGTCAAAAATAATGTACAACATAAACAGGTTTAAAACCCTAGAAAACTGTTAAGTATTAACTTGAACCAAATTATTCTTGAAGAGATGTTTACTTTAATTTAAAATATTTTATTGCATGTTTAGTAAAAAAGATTAATTTTTTCACCTGCCATTGTTATTTTTTATTTCAGAATATATTTTAACTTCACTAAAAGTTCTAGTTGTTGTTTTATTATTGTTATTATTACACTATGCAACGAATGGAAAAAATTTTCAGACCATGGATAACCACTAAATATTTTGTAGCCTCACTTCAAAAATTATCAGCATTTCAGATTCTATGGACAAGTTTTTTTTAGAATATTTTAATATCTAAAATGTGAATTTTTAGAAATCAAAAATATCATAATTTTTTTATGATTTGTTTCTCAATAACTCCAAAAATATTTGTTATATAGTAGAATCTCACATATTCGAACCATCACAAATTCGAACTGTCCAGAAATTAGAAACGGCCATGTATTGGACGCACTGAAATTAGAACAGGGGGTTCTAATGTCTTGAAGTTATATTATAATTAAAGGCTCCGCCAAATAAATTTTTTTTTAAATGCTATAAAAAAACTACTGAATATTTTCTCAAATTTCTTTTTTTATTTGAAAGTTCCGGTTAATAATGGAAAATAATTTCATTCAAATGACTGCACGATCTGTCCTATTTTTAAGCACATTATCAATTGTATGCAGCTGTATTTCATCAACGGCTTCACGAATATTTTCCTTTAAATCGTCAATTGTCTCTGGCTTGTTAGCGTAACACTTATCTTTGACGGCACCCCACAAATAATAGCCCAACGGTGTCAAATCGCAGCTCCGAGGTGGCCAAACGACATCAGCTCTGCGGCTGATGATGCGATCTTCGAAAACAGGGCGCAAAACATCGAGTGTAGCTTCGGCTTGTTGCTAATATCCTCCTCTTCAATTTCTGTGAACAAAAATTTGTTCGACATGGCCCGATAACGATCGCCATTGACTGTAACGGTCACTCCTTGCTCATTTTCGAAGAAAAATGACCCAATTTTGCCTCTGGACCAAAATCCGCACCAAACAGTGACTCGTCCTGGGTGTATCGGCTTTTTAATGTATTCGTGCGGGTTTTCTGTGCCCCAAATGCGACAACTTTTACATACCCGCCAAGATCAAAATGAGCTTCATCTGAAAAGATGATTTTTTTGGCTAAATCGGCATCTTCTGTAAGTCGATCGCAGGCCCACTTAGCGAAGCGTATACACAACCATATTCGTTCAGCGGAAGGATAAAACTAATTATCTGTCAAATCAGACATGAGCTAAGTGTTACCATTCACGAAATAAGCACTAGTTGACAAAAAAAACGTTAGATGGCGGACCCTTTATTATTTTTTATTTTAACTACAAATTATTTTTTTTTCGCTCATTAAAATAAAAATAAAACGGAGAATCACCGAGTTATTTGTGGTGTGTACAAATTCGTCATATGCGTCTGAAATTTGATACAAATTTGGTTCAGTTGACAACTGAAAATCAAAGTGAAGTGTTCAGACGTGTGAAATTTAAAAAAATTCCAAATAAACGTAAAAAAAAGATTAAGTATCTTCCGATATCAAGGTTAAAATATTAAAAAGACTTAATGAAGGCGTGAGTGGAAATTGTTAAGATCAAAATTTTAATGTGACAAAATCTTCCATCAGCTACATAAAGTCAAAAAAAAAAAACAAGAAATAATAGATGCGGTACCAGTACCTATCAGGAAGCAAAAAAAGGATAATTTTTGCGTAAGGCAGGATATGAAGAAATGGAAAGATGAAAACGCATTTACTGCAAGTGATGGATGGTTTTCTAAATTTAAAACCCAAAAGGTTTTTAAAAATTGATGGTAAAATCCTTTCGAGTGATGTTGGTGAGGTCAATTCCTACACAGATTTCGTGCAAATGTCGCAGAAATGGGGTTATTGGAAACGTAAATATATAATGCTGATGAAAGCGGTCTTTTGTCCGCTATCTGCCAGATAGAACATTTGTCGCTTCTTGTGAAAAAGGGGCAAAAGGACTTAAAATTCAAAAAGAACGCGTTTCGATTTTTCTGGGGGCAAATTCTCACATAAATTAAAACGATTGGTTATTAGAAAAGCTAAAAAGCCAAGAATCTTCAGAGGATTTGATAAACCACTTCATTACGACTTTTCGAAAAATGCGTGTATGACTTCCCGGATATTTAATGATTGGTTTCACTAGATATTTTTCAAAGAAGTATATTTGACCAATGCATATTTTAAGTTCCATATTTTTTAATTTTTTTGTTTTTTTTTTTTTTTTTTTTTTTTTTAGAAGACAATAATTTGGCCTTAAAAGCTCTTCTGCTTACAGATAACAGCAGCAGCTTAGCCAATGGATCACATTTAAAGAAGTAAGTAGATATCTTAATTAATTGGTGATGGTGGTGATATTAATAAGCTTTTGAAACGACATTTAATCTGAGATGCAATAATATTGTTAAAGCAACAATCATGGCATGAGGTACACCCAACAGTGTTAAAAAATTCTTGGTCCCAATTATTAAATTGGGATTCAGGCCATTACGACAGCGATGATGATGTATCACTAGCTCAACTGAATCAACGAAATCGGGATTGCAATGAAGTTCTTCAACTAAATCTTGATCTTTTGAATGAAATTATGCCAACAAAGCCATACATCTAAATGAAATCGAGAAATGGAATGAATACTGACTGATCTGATGCAGAGAATAGCGAGGAGGAGGCTTCAGATAGCAACGATGTCGATGTTGTCAACATAACGCCAGCTATTCGTTATTCAAAGGTCCTTGAAGGCATCAATAATGTTATAAAATGGTGCAAAGCCAATGATATTTTTGGACGTCCGTAACGATAGTTGTATGCAGTTTAAACAAACCAAAAAACAAACAAGTATTACTGATTTTATGTTAAAAAATAATAAAATACCTAATAAATAAAGAACTTTTTAGAAGTTTTTCTGTGAATTTAATATATTCAATAAATTAAGTGTTAATGTTTTGTATTAAAATAAAGCTTACATAAGCAGTTTAAACTCCTTTTCTTTTTCACACTAAGAATAATTTCACACGCTCTTTTTAATGAATGATGTAGTCTAGCCTTTAGTTCATTCGCATAGTTTTCAAGGTTATATGTTCCTCTAAAATTAGTAAAGTCTTCACCCGGCAGTTTTGGCAGTCTGCCGAAAACTAGTTCAAACGGTGAATAGTCTGTGTCGATATTTGGTGTTGTGTTAAAAGCAAAAATAAAGTATGGTATCCATTCATGCTAATTGTTGTCATCTACGAAACTCAAAAAATATTCATTTAAAACGCGATGATTTCGCTCTATAGTGCCTAATGTTTCATGGTGGTGAGGTGTTGAGAAATGTTGTTTCATTTTTAATAGTAGACAAACTTCTTTCATTAATTCATTGGCAAATTCTGTACCTCGATCCGTTTTAAGAACGCTAAATAAACCATACCTTTATATAATATGTTCTAACAAAGCTTTTACGACTGTCTTTGCGTCTTTTGATTCCATCGGACAAGCAACTACATATTTTGTCAGTTCACACTGCATTGTAAGTATGTACCTGAAATGTCCGGAAGGTCTCAATGGTCCAACTGTGTCTACTACGACGCTATCAAAACTGTGTGACTTCGTATCGGTTAAAGTTAATGGTTCTTGTGTATGTTTTGTTTGTTTGTTTTTCTGGCATTCGTCACATGTTCTAACATAATTTTTCACCATTTTATTCATATTCTTCAAAATGAATCGTTGTTTCAATTTGGATAATGTCTTCTTGACCCCAAAGTGTCCTCCATGCGGTGAGTCATGAAACTCTTCTATCAATCTGTATTGTTTTATATTATCTTTTATTCTTCTTCGCATTCTGTGTATAATTATATCAATATCATTTTTGTTTATTTTATTATATTCTTCTTTTAATTTTTCGGCCGTTATGTATTTAAATATTTCATCATTATCATATAATACGTACTTTTTAAATTTCATCTTTTTTAATTTCAGTAAAAGTTTCTCCATAAATGTCTCTGAAAACATTTTATAGTTATTTTTTTTTTAATTCTTGTTGCAGCTTTTCATTATATATAAATACTATTCTTTGCATATGCTTTATTTCATTAATGGACGTGCATTCCCACATGTGGAGGTGATCAATCTCCTTTCGAGATATGCCGTTTTCCTTTTTATTCTGAGTATTCTTTCCATTGTTTTTTTTTTATTGTTATACATACTTCGTGTTATTGCCACGGTTTTCTTTTCTTTTTCATCAATACAGTGAGGGATCATGTCTTTTAAGACCTTTGAATTGATTTCAAAACAAGACAATGCATCCGCGTTAGTGTTTTTAGATCCTTTTTTGTATATTATGTCGAAATCGTAGTCCGATAGTTCAAGTCTTATTCTCGTCAACTTTATGATGGGTTTTTATGGGAAAACAATGCAATTATGGTCCGTAACAACAGTAAATTTTCGTCCATACAAATATGGCCTAAAGAATTGTATACTCCAATATATTCCCAATAATTCCTTTTCTATGACAGACTACTTTTTTCGTGTTTATTTAATGTGCGACTTGCCTAGAATATCGGTAAGTCATTACCCATCTCTCCTTGTGAGAGGATTGCTCCTAAGGCTATGTCTGAAGCATCTGTGGTTAGTATAAATGGCTTTTAAAAATCAGTATACTGTAGTATGGGGGTTTTATCAACTTTTTCTTCAGTGTTTTGAATGCCCTTTGGCATTTCTCTGTCCACAAGAATTCTACTTTCTTTTTTAATAAGTTATTCAGACACGCACTTATAATTTCGAACTTTTTAACATATTGCTTAACCAAATCGAATAAGTCATTTCAAAGCTACCATAAGATGTGTATACAAAGCAGCCTTCTTAAAATTCTCACATTTTAGAAAATATATTATGAAAAAAAACATATCCATGGTGACCATAGTGCATCAAAAATATATAGTAAATATCAACGGTATTATTGCTTGTTGCATAGTGTTATTAGTTGATGCTTTATGATTCTATGTTCTTAATTTCAGCTACCGCCTAGTGCCACTCTTTGTGTTATCTTTTATAGATCAAAGCGATCTTTTTTGTCTTGAGACAAATTTCTAAATAACATTATTGGACAATTATAGAATGAAGTAGAAATATGTCGAAAGTCTTATAATGTTTCTGATAGGTACCACTGACTTTAACAAGAATCTGTTCTTGAAATTTTCATAACACCTCCAAAGTCTTGAGTTACGGGTACAAAAAAGGTTTTTTGAAACTTCATGTACTCACATATTAATAACTTACTTGAATATGAAGCGATATCAAATTTCTTATCAAATTTTCAGAAAGAAGACGAACAGTTCTTTGGAATAATATATACTGTATTTTGGTAACCTTGAGGAATAAGTCTCTGTTTCACTAGCAAACAAATTTTTTATACAGTTTTTCACATTTCTTAAGTTAAGATATGTTTTTATAAACATCTTGTATAGTAACTGAACTAATTATGAATTAATTGAAGAAGTATGTTCATTTATGAATAAAATGCAACTTAGTTTTTAGATATCTGTTGGCAATTGCCGCGATCATAATTCTTTCAAGTAAGCAAGAACGACTATTGATAGATCCTTCAGATTAATATATATTCCACGAAAATAACCAAACAAGAAAAAATTAATTACTTTGTCATCTGTTTTTAATTTTCTAGATAGACTGTCTTTTGACACTTTATATACACTTTTTGTATCAATGAGTTTCAAATGCTTCCCTGCACCTACTATAGTTGAGAAACTGACATCCCTTGCATTCTTTCCACTTTAGAGGTTATGGTAGATAGGTCACAACTCTAAGAAATGTGCCCTTTTCGAAATTATTGTTTAAACAAAGAGTACAAAAAATGCAATACAGCACCGCTTTTTTTTTTTTGTTTAACGCGCAAAGCCGTTATTTTTTTCTTTTTCTTCCTTATCGAGCTTATAGAGACAAAGTACCTATTAACTATCTGAAAGTTCCAGATATTGTAAAATTCAAGCAATATATACCGGCAGAATTTACAGAATTTTATGATGAAATTCTGCAATGACCAACTATCGGATCCGCCATCTAATGTTGTTTTTTTCAACTAGTGCTTATTTCGTGAATGGTAACACTTAGATCATGTTTGATTTAACAGATAATTAGTTTTAACCTTCCGCTGAACGAATATGGTTGTGTATACGCTTGAAGAACGCTGGGAAATATTGCGACATTACTTTAAAAAAATCATGATAATGTTGCAGAATATATGCGATCTGTTCAGATGAAGCTCATTTTGATCTTGGCGGATATGTAAACAAGCAAAATTGTCGCATTTGGGGCACAGAAAACCCGCACGCATACATTGAAAGCCGATACACCCAAGACGAGTCATTATTTGGTGCGGATTTTGGTCCAGAGACATAATTTGGCCATTTTTCTTCGCAAATGAGCAAGGAGTAGCCGTTACAGTCAATGGCGATCGTTATCGGGCCATGTTGAACGAATTTTTGTTCACAAAAATTAAAGAGGAAAATATTAGCAACATTTGGTTTCAACAGGCGCTACGTTCCACACAGCCGAAGCTACACTCGATGTTTTGCGCCCTGTTTTTGAAGATCGTATTATCAGCCGAAGAGCTGATGTCGTTTGGCAACCTCGGAGCTGCGATTTGACACGGTTGGACTATTAATTGTGGGGTGCCGTCAAAGATAAGTGTTACGCCAACAAACCAGAGACAATTGATGCTTTAAAGGACAATAGTCGTGAAGCCATTGGTGAAATACAGCTGCACACAATCGATAATGTGCTTAAAAATTGGACCGATCGTGTAGGCTACTGCATGGCCAGACGAGGTCGCCATTTAAATGAAATTATTTTCCGTTATTAACCGGAAGGATTGTACTTTCAAATAAAAAAAGAAATTTGAGAAAATATTCAGTAGTTATTTAATAGCATTTAAAAAAAAAAATTATTTAGCTGACCCTTTACTTAGTATACTCTAAACGCATATTCCCAGAAGCTCTCGCCAATATCAACGTGGGTGTAACAATAAATGGATTTAATGTTAAAAACATTAGATATGCGGATGATATTACTCTCTTGGCAGATAGTATGGATAGTCTTCAATCGTTGGTAAATGCAGTTACTGCCCATAGACTGTAGCCTCAAATATGGTCTTAAAATAAACGTCACTAAAACTAAGTGAAAAATAACATGTGCGCTATTTTTTAAACAAACCTTCTTTTACCAATTTCACAGATGCCTGGGCCCTATTACACAAAACAACTTATAAATTTTTAACTTCGCACTTATCAAATTGTATTCTTTGGCAAAGTGATAACTGTTTCTGTTCCACAATATTCTGTGCAAATCTCGCAAACCAAGCAAATTATTGCAAAAACTTTGCTCTCTTGCAAAGTGAGGGTGCAAAATGTTTCACAAAGCATTTCATCATCTTTTCACTTTGCATTACTAAAGAGAAGTTGTTAAAATGCGCCGCAAAATGAAAATGAAAAAAAAAAACTTGCAGTCTTACATGTTATTAATGAAAAAATAAGATATTTTATTTGCTAGTTTTCAACACAATAAAGTAAGTGTTTTTTTGTAAAACTATTGTAAATATTTAGAACATATTAAAGTTTACATAATATTTTGAAGACTAATAAATTAGATAAGCCGTCTGCCTGATTGGAAGTTATGAAAAAGCCCAATCTCTGCAACTGGCAACGGCTAAAAAAATATGAAAGAAGGTTATAAAAAAAACTAATTTTATTTCAAAAAAATACGACGGAGGCGAATTGACATTGAAGCTACCTAGAGCTAGATGGCAGCACAAACACAAAAATTTTTCTTTCTTAGAAATTACGATCTGTCAAACGTCAGCTGTTAAAATTTTAGCCAAATTCATCGATTAGCTTATTTGCTGTAGTCGTTTGAAGTAAGCAACTTTTGTGTTCCTTGGAAAATGGAAGAAAGTGAATTTCGTGTAGTGATTAAACACTATTATTTGAAAAAACGGCGAAAGAGACGAAAGAAAAGCTTGATAAACATTACGGTAAAATATTGGATTGCTGAACTTAAACGGAGCCGAACAAGCACTGCAACAATATCATCAACAGGAAGGCCAAAAGAGGTGTTTACTAAAGAAAATATCAAGAAAATCCTCGATATCGTTATAAATGATCGCCGGGTCAAAATACGTGAGATTGCTGAAATGGTAAACATATCATATGAACGTGTGTTCAACATTTTGCATGAACATTTGCATATGAAAAAGCTATCGGCAAGATGGGTGCCGCGTTTGCTCAGTGTTGAACAAAAACGAGTTCCACTGATCACTTCAGCGGTGTTTGGACATGATAAAGCATAATCCTGCTGATTTTTGACGTAGATTAATAACTGTTGATGAAACGTGGGTCCACCACTACACACCTGAAACCAAAAATTAATCGAAGCAATGGGTGGAAGCTGGTGGAAGTGCTCCGAAGAAGGCGAAGACAGCGAAATTGGTTGGCAAGGTTATGGTCAATGTATTTTGGGATGCACACGGAATATTGCTCATCGATTATCTTGAAAAGGGATCCACAATCGCAGGAGAGTATTATCGTGCATTATTGGATCAATTGGTTGATGAAATCAAGGAAAAACGACCACATTTAAACAAGAAAAAAGTGCTCTTTCTTCAAGACAACGCACCGGTTCACACAGCATTAGATACGATGCTAAAACTACGAGAAATCCCCTTCGAATTGGTTGATCATCCACCTTATAGTCCAGATTTAGCCCCTAGTGACTTTTTCTTGTTTCCAAACTTTAAAAAATGGCTCGCAGGAAAAAGATTCATCTGAAACGAAGAAGTGATTACCGAAACTAATGCGTATTTTGAGGAGTTCCCAAAATCGTATTATTCAGATGGTATAAAAAAGTTGGAAAATCGTCTTACTAAGTGTATTGAGCTAAAAGGAGACTATGTTGAGAAATGAATGGTTTTTGAAAAAAAAATGTTTTTTTTCCTACTTAAGTAGCTTCAATATCAATCCGCCCTCGTATAATAGTTTGCATTAGGAAAAGTATTGCAGCAGAGAAGTAATATCATGTTCACAGATAAGCTTTAATTGTCAATTAAGGGATTTTACGCAATTAAGGCGTTAATTGAGCTCAATTTACCATATAAAACCACAACTTACAAATTGCTCAATTAATATTTAATTGTAAAGAATGTAAAGAATGTGTGTAAAGAATGTAGAATGCGAAATGGCAACTTTGTGTGAAGTGTGTTCAGTGAAGAATGACAACTATATACAGTGAGAAAAATATGCATTCGTACAAATTGTTAAACAGGACTTATTAATTATTTATTTATTTATCATAACTTAGTCACGAATTTTTTCGCGCAATGTAGAGCATTTGTTTTAAACAGTCATAAATATATATATTAATTTTTGAAACAAAAATTGCTCTTAGTTATGAATAACTCCGAAACTGTTGAAACTAACTCCGAACTGTTGTTATTCAGGTGATTTATAAGAAATCTTATTCCTAAGCATTTGCAGCTACTTGGATTAACATCGGTCAAGTCGTTTTCAAGTTATGATGAAATATATTGACACAATTATCTTATTTTGGGGAAACATTTGCAACGCCCATAAAAAGAAATATGAGCCCAATGGAAAAGAACTGAAAACGGATTTAAGTTCAGCACATCAAAATCATTATATGCCATATAGGTTTATTTAAATACCCAAAAATTGTTTGTTTTTTGTTGACCAGAGTTATTGTCAGTATCACCCTGTGATTACATTTTATAATCCTAATCAATTATGCTATCATTACTATTATTCTTAACCTAAATTTGTAACTTCAGATATTCAATAAATGTGTTTCAGTAAAGTTGGTCTTTGTCTTGTGTATTTAATTTAACACTTATTTTAATTCCATTTACCCCACAGATATTTGCAATCTAAACAACCAACCTGTGTTCGATTAGTGATCAATTGAATTTTGATTGTATTGACTATGGTGATGGCATTATGTTAAGTCGCGTTTAATAGAATCTTTAGTAATTATTGTTGGCCTAAAGTGATCAAACTAACTAACTAACTAATTATGCCTCAAAAAATACACCCAATTACTCGTATATCAAATAGGGGGGAAAAATCCTTTTCATTTTTCATCTGCAATTTGTGAGAAAGTTGGTGAGAATTGGTTCACAACCCAACCAAACGTCCACGTTAGTTTAAAAAAGCATATTTAAAGAATTGCCAATATTATCAGGGTCAATGGGGGTTATAAGTTAAATTCTTTGCATCTTCAATTAAAAAAAAAAATATTTTAATTAAAAATTTAAACAAAAAAGGCAATTCTTTATCGAATGTGAATACCAACTTTAAAAACAGTAGCAACCAATTGTAATGGAACAAAAATATTTAGTTTGATTCAAGTATGAATATCAGCAACAACACAAACAAAAAACAAATATTGAAACTCCATGAGACACTAAGATCAATAACGTAAACATTGATGACCAAAAAAGTTGGCAATTGTTTTGGCTGGTTTCTCCTGGTTGGTATATAAATTTCGGTACACTACTGCAGGTGGTGCAGGTACATTGCAACACTAACCATTTTTTGTTGTTCGTATCAACTTGAAAATACTTTCTTGCCTCTAAGCAGTAAAGCTGCTAAATCGATTAAAAGAAAAACTTGGATTTGATAGCCATGGCGTAACCCATACCAACTACTGTAAAGGTAATCAGTATATAAAATGTAATAATCAGTACTCAAATTCGCTGTAGGTAATCATTTAATCTGCCTTGATGGATTTTCAACTTTTTTTTTATACTTTTTTCTTGAGTACGTTTTTATTTTTCTATGTATACCCAGCACCCATTTTGTTTATTGACACGTTCGTTTTTCGTGACATTGTACCATAAAATATTATTATACATTGTCGACCCTGGAACAATAAAAATAAATGAACGAAAATTACGGTCTCTCTCCAATTGATATCACTTTGGTTCGATTTTTTTTTTTTTTTTTCTTTGCATCACTTGTTTTTTTGGGTTTTGTTTGATGAAAATAGTAACAATTTGCCAAAATATGCGGAACAGGATACGGGCAAACACAAACAAAAATAAAAAAACACACATATAGGAGTAGTTTTCAAGAGATACCCACATACGAGAATATATAAATGAATTGTATATATGATTGTATGAGTTTTTATGTTAGTGTGTGAATTTCCTTTTTAAAAACATTTACATTTGTAATGAATGTACCAAATTTGTGGGACCGGAATAAAATAGAGGGTAATTTTTTCCTGTATAAAATAGTCATCCAATAAAGGCCATAAAATGTAAACAAACAATTATGACCGATTGTTTTTTGATGTATTTTTTTACTTGCAGCAAAGAGAATGGCCATTCGTTTTGAATAAGATGTTTTATTGTTTCTATGTCCTGCTTTAACCCACAGTTAGCAGCCGGTGAATAAAAGTGACCTGCTGCTAAGAAAAGGCGGCATAATGATTAATGATAGTAGGGAGATCGATTATGCGACTTTTTTCAAAAACCGGTTTTCGAATAATTCGAAAAATTACATCTTTTAAAAAACCGGTTTTCGGTTAAGAATTAAACAAATAACCGGTTAACCGGTTCTTTTCTTCAAATAATTTTTTTTTAATTTTAATTTCTTAATTCGGTAAAATTGATATATTTGCCTCATATACATTGTTGATTCCTCCGACATATTGTAGTTTCAAGCAAGTAAGTATGCTAGAAGAATGTTCAGCATTTTTATCACAAAGTCCTAATATTTCATCCAGTGTTTCATTTTGTATAGCGTATTTTGAAAGAATTTTATTTGCCAGCACCTGGAGACTACTTGGTATAGAGTCAAGTTTTCCTTGCTGCACAATAACGTCAATTTTATAGACATATTTAAGGTGGTTAATAATTCCTGGTGTCGAAAAACCTATCAGCTTAGTATTTAAGGACACTCAAAAAATCTAGGCTTATCCTTTCCATCGATTCGCAAAACAGAAATATAAATCACATTTTTAATAATGTATGGCACTGTGGCATGTTAGAGAAGAACCCCACTACCAACAAAGAAGCCCTTGGCTCAATCCCAGGCCACACCATCTGACAATTTTCATCAGGGGTATCACCTCATAACATTGCTAGCGACTGGTTATGAGTATTTCCGCTGACAAAAACTTCACTTACCAATACATCCGCTGTTCGGAGCCAGCATTTATAAGTCCTTTTTAGTGAGTCTGGTTGATCTTCAGAAAAAGAAGAAAAAGAAAGAAGAGAAAAAGTTTTTGTTGCTCAAGTGTGCATATTAATGGTTCTCACGTTCTTTGTAAGACGTTCAAAATTGTCATATATATAAAAATTAGACTTTGTAAAGGGTCCGCCAAAAAAAAATTTTTATTTTTTTTTTTTTGAAAATGCTATAAAAAAACTACTGAATATTTTCTCAAATTTCTTTTTTTATTTGAAAGTACAATCCTTCCGGTTAATAATGGGAAATAATTTCATTGAAATGGCTGCCTCGGCTGGCCATGCAGTAGCCTACACGATCGGTCCAATTTTTAAGCACATTATCGATTGTGTGCAGCTGTATTTCACCAATGGCTTCACGAATATTGTCCTTTAAAGCGTCAATTGTCTCTGGGCGCAAAACATCGAGTGTAGCTTCAGCTGTGTGGCACGTAGTACAACATGGCACGTAGCACAACATGGCCCGATAACTATCGCTATTGGCTGTAACGACCACTCCTTGCTCATTTTCGAAGATAAATGGCCCAATTATGCCTCTGGACCAAAATCCGCACCAAACAGTGACTCGTCTTGGGTGTATCGGCTTTTCAATGTATGCGTGCGGGTTCTCTGTGCCCCAAATGCGACAATTTTGCTTGTTTACATACCCGCCAAGATCAAAATGAGTTTCATCTGGACACATCGCACACATTCTGCAACATTACCATGATTTTCAAAGTAATGTCGCAATATTTCCCAGCGTTGTTCAAGCGTATACACAACCATATTCGTTCAGCGGAAGGATAAAACTAATTATCTGCCAAATCAGACATAAGCTAAGTATTACCATGCACGAAATAAGCACTAGTTGAAAAAAAAAAACGTTAGATGGCGGAACCGTATTTGACAAAACCAAAAAACCGGTTAAAACCGGTCGAATAATAATCGTTCGATCTCCCTAATAGATAAGTTTTATTATTGTCATATTGACCAGACACTATTGCAAGACACTGCAACCCATAGGATCTATTGTGCCTCTTCCGGTCCATAGTTTGTTCAGCAGTGAGACCATGTGTCTATCTAAACATTTACAACGAAACCTATCAAGGACCCCACATTCAGACAATACTACCTTGATCAAAAAGTTTCCGGAATAAACCCATCGTACCGATTAAATTTTTTATTTTTTTTCTTGTTAGGTTGGTACATCTGTTGTTGATACACCCGCTAAGTCTCAGCATCATAGCTTGACATTTGCAAAATCTACGTACACAAGAGTACATCTATCTCTATGTGTGTTGGCGATTTTTAATAATTTTAGAAACGGCTGCTGAAACTCATACCCCGAAATGGTTTTGGTTTTGTAACTCATTTGAACAGAGCGAAGTCACAAGGAGCCAAATCAGGCGAATTCGGTGGCTGTTGGATGGTATTTGTTGCATTTTTCGTCAACGAATTTCGAATAATAATGGCATTGTGCGAAGGGGGGTTGTCATGGTGCAAAATCCACGAATTTTCTGCCCACAATTCTGGTCTCTTTCGGCGAATTTCTTCTCTTTGCCTACTGTCTGTCCTTCTGGCAAAAATTCATTATGCACTACACCGTTGTAATCCATGAAAACCGTGAGCATAACCTTCTTTCTTGACTGAAAATGGTCTCGGCTCATTTGGTAAACGGCATTCACTTGCCTGATATCTGGATTGCTTGCTGTACACTTAAATCGGCGTCTCGTTCCCAATAATGATCCTTTTGATGAATGTGAGGTCAGATTCTTGACTTTTTTAAATGTCAAATGTCAAGTTATGACGCTAATATTTGGCGGGAATATCAACAACAGATGTACCAACTTAACAAACAAAAAAAACTTAAATCAGAATGTATGACCGCCATACGTGGGTTATTTCAGAAACTTTTTGATCAGGGTGGTATGTATTCTGGCAAAAGGCTTCTCTAATTTAATTTTAAAATAGAATCAGAGTCAAATTTATATCTCATAACAAAGTTGTTTTCTATCAACTCTCTATACCTTAGTCCATCGTTAAGTTGAAATAAAAAATTTTTATTTTTATCTATTTGCTGTTGCATCAAATCTAATATAAAGAGTATTTTACCTAAAGCTACTCTAACAATTGTTAAACGTTTAAGAAACTTCTTACACATTCTTATCTGTCCATTTCGAGTTTCTTCTAATGAAAGAGATAAGCCAGCTTGACTTTAATTAGCTTTACAATTGAAAACACTTGAATGTCTTTTCAAAATATTAGTTTTACTTACTCATGCAGCTGGATGAATGACTTACAGACTGACTGACTAACTGACTGAATAACTTATTGTGTCTATCCTCTTAAATATTTTGGGGAAAAACTTTTTCTAAATTTTCACTCATTTTCTTTCTTCTGTGTGTGTGTATGTGTGTTCTTATTTTATTTAACGATATTGAGATTAAGTTTTGAAGACAGGTAAACAACAAATGAATAACCTAAAATAGAGTAGAATTACTACAAATACACTGAAAGAAATTCTTTATCAAAAATTATTAAAAAACCAACATTATTTTTTATGCAATTCCTAAAAATATGATGTTGAAATTGTTTCTAATTGTTTTTTAAAAAAATTATTTATTTTTAAGCTTTAATATCTTACAGTGTATATTCATAGACGCAGATAACAAAATAATTTTTGTTAGTTTTTCTCCACATACATACAAACATCCACAGTGCATAGACGTTGGACTGAAGTAATTTCAAGTTCTAAACACTTTACAAGAACAAAATACTTAAAATCTGTGCACGTGAAACAATATAATTTTTGGTTACTCTTGCCAAGATTTTTTCTTGTTTTTTCTTTTTAAGTAAAAACTTATTTTAGACAAAGTGGAGCTGTTGTAGCTGTTGGATAACTTTAAACTGGTAATTAAATTTCCTTTTATACGGAAATTAAATTATACTCAACTTTTGTTTATAAAATTCCTAAATATTGCACAAAATTGACAATATTTCAACAAAAAATAATTAATTTTTACTGTCTTGGAAAAAACTTTATTGACTGGGCGGGAAAGAAATGCATAAAAAATTCTTTTAAAAAGAAAACAGGCAAAATAAATGAATAATATAATGGTGTTCTCATCAACCTGTAATAAAACAAAAAACAGTTGAAGAGTTAATTTAAATTTATACTCTATTTTAACGCTTTAAGTCCATTTAAAAATTATTGTTATTATTGGCATCATAAGACTATTAAGGCCAAATTAGTCTAGAAGTAACGTTGTTCCATAACGAACGTGACGTAGAAGTGGTGTTTCTGTTTTCAGCAGAATTTTTCTATGTTTTTACTTCACACACAACCTCAGCTGACATAAAAGTGTAAGCAAAGAATTCGCGCTTAAATGAAATAAATAAAGAAGAATTTAAAAATGTGTGTTTTAGTGCGGGTCGATTTAAAAATAAGAAACTGCCCATCCCTATAAGAACAGTGACAGTCATTTGACCGGTCAATTGAGTGGCACTGTAGTTAAATATCTATAATTTTTTCTAACAAGTTATTAAGGGTAAAATGCAAAATATGACCGAATGATTTGTGTACATGTGATGTTTCATCATTGTCTAACTTATGAATTCTGTGGAATATAGAACATATATCTAAGCTTCTCACTCTACTGCTGTTTACTTAACAAATATCATGTAAATGTTAGTCAAAATTGATTAATCATATTTGATGTATAAACCCGTCAAAGCTGATGGATGTACACTTTTTGTAATAAAAGGCGATTTATTATTTATTTGTTTATTTGAAATTTATAGAAAAGATATATTAATGCTGCTAATTATATGCGCAAGTATATTCGTATAAGTTACTAATTATTTCATCATTTATAGATGTAGATATTTTAATACCTCTCAGTCTTGTTCAATATGAGCTTGCCTAGTGCATGCTTTTTCGCCTCCTTTCCCAATAGCAGGTCCTCTGCAAACATTGCTCGAATGTTGTCTGTAAAGAAGTATAAATATTAAAAAAATATAATATTAATTTGTTTTTATTACCATTACTTCAGCAAAATCTGGCGGTTCAAACTTTTTCTTTCCACACACATGGCTCATCAAGAGCAGCAGGCATTAGATTTCGTCAAGGTGTTTGTCCTGTATCTCACCAGTCATGCCACAGACAGACTGATGGCTATCTTGTATTTTATCAAGAATTTCGATTGAGGCATCATTTCTACTTTTGGCATGATCTGGTATAACGATTTATTATTATTTATATGAAACGCAACGCAACGTGGTGTAGTGGTTAGAGCGCAGGCATAACAACACAAACGACCCAGGTTCGAGCCCCTGCAGAGGACATGACGAAGAAAAATTTTAACTGTGGTTTCGAATGTTTAATACTAAGAAAAATACTTCAACTTCCCTCCAGACAACTCCATCTAAAAAAAGCAAAAAAAAGCCCCCTGACCCTTCTCTCATACCACTGGCGATGATGACAAACATCAGACGAATGATCAGGAAAAACACGCCACCTACTGGGAAAGAGTTATAATCCTAAAGTAAAGATCACCACCAGTTAGCAAGGATCTTCACTACTACATAAAAAAAAACTTCATATGGACGAAGCTACAGCGGATTAATCATTTACTTAACTTGAAATATCAAAATGGATTAAAGAAACTAAAACAAAGCAATAGATGCTTTGTGGAAAGCCAATTTGCTCCCTAGAGGAGTGTCGGTGAAAAAAAAATATATTAAACGTAATATTAAAAGTATTTGATACTTACATATGCTTCAATTTCCTCCAACCTTGTCACTTTTCCTTTTATCACTTTTTTTTTACATAATACATACAATATCTTTATTCAATTATTACTTTTTTAATTTTGCATATACAATGCTGTCAAATGTCTCAAAATATGACTCTGCAACACTTGTTGTTTCACTTTTTCTCTTGTTGTTTCATTCATTCATATGGTTTCATTTTTTTATTTTTATTTTTTCATAAGGTGTGCTTCAAAGTGATAAGGTCACCTTAATATTTGCTTAATTCATGTAAACTAAAGGGTGTTTTTTATAGAGGTATAGAACTTTAAGTTGCAATAAAACAACGATGAATTATTCGATTGACATGAATTTTATTTATCCGAAAGATAATCTTATGGCATTACATTTTAAATATAATTTCTGGCATATGACCATCATGGCTGGCGCGGATGTAGTCCAATCTGGACGTCCAATTTTCGATGACTTTTTCCAACATTTGTGGCCGCATATCGGCAATAACACCGCCAATGTTGTCTTCCAAATGGTCAAGCGTTTGTGGCTTTACCGCATAGACCAATGACTTTACATAGCCCCACAGAAAGTAGTCTAGCGGTGTTAAATCACAAGATCTTGGAGGCCAATTCATAGGCCCAAAACGTGAAATTAGGCGGTCACCAAACGTGTCTTTCAATAAATCTGTTATGGCACGAGCTGTGTTGTTGAAACCACATCTCCTGGACATCGTGGTTATTCAATTTATGAATGAAAAAGTTAGTAATCATGGCTCTATACCGATTACCATTAACTGTAACGTTCTGGCCACCATCGTTTTTGCAAAAGTACGGACCAATGATTCCACCAGCCCATAAAGCGCACCAAACAGTAAGTTTTTCTGGATGTAACGGTGTTTTCACATACACTTGAGGATTACCTTCACTCCAAATGCGGGAGTTTTGTTTGTTGACGTAGCCATTTAACCAGAAGTGCGCTTCATTGCTAAACAAAATTCGCTTATGAAAATTGAAAAAATTGAAAATAAAAATTCACTTATGAAAAATGAAAATTGCATTATTTGCAAGCGTTGTTCCGGCGTGAACTGAGAATAAATCACTTGACAGCTGTTAAATCGGCTGCCATCTTGAAAAATAATGCCAATTTAAATTTCTATACCTCTATAAAAAGCACGCTTTATAAAATATTACATCTGATCACCTTATTAAAAAAAATTCTACGTTCAAATAAGTGAAAAAACCTGCTTATTAGGTTTTGCTCTTAGAGATGTACCGTTATATTATGTTTATTTAAATTGATGTGAATAAGTGTAAAATTCAATGCGTCAAAATGATAAGGTCAGTGATTCATTTATCCAAACTTTTATTTAAACTAATCAACTATTTTTAATTTATTCAGTTCCTATTTCCTTCTATTGTGTTAAAAATACGGGATGGCATCGCACTTACTAAATTGTCCAGAGCGTTGTAGCGGATTTCGCGCCAGCTGTTGCAGTCTGCCACTTTTAATTCATCTTTTGTCCGGTACTGTTTCTTGTCTGCATAAACACAACGCACAAGCAGTCCCCACAATTTTCCATGGGGTTTTAGTCGGGAGAACGTGCTGGCCAATCAAATACTTTAATATTGTGCTCCTCAAACCATTGTCTGGTCAACTTGCTGAAGTGAATTGCTGCGTTATCTTGCTGAGAGGTGAAACTTTTGTCAGCATTTTGGGCCAAAAAGGCAGCAGATGCTTAAACAGAATGTCCTGGTACTCTAAACTATCCATTCGAGTGGAAGGAAAGTAGAGTTCCAGGGCACCATGTGAGCTAAAGTCAGCCCAAACCATCAAATTGCTACTGCCGAAATCGCGTTTGGAAAAACACAAGGGCTCCTTCCTAAAATCTCGGCAATAGCAATTGAAATCATTTTTCTCATCAGAAAAATAACCTACAAACCCAAAAATCTATGGAACATCTTACAACCTTATTAAAAAAAATTTTACCTGATGCCAATTAGACGCCATGTTGTTTTTCGCAAACTCCTTACGCTTAATCTTATGCTGCTTAGTCGGCCAGGAAATTTTTCTTAATTTTGCTCGAATAAGGTTTGGCTGGGCGTTGATAGCTCTTAGAATTGTGCTTTTGAAGCTTGTAATTTCAATTCCTCTTTTATTGTTACCGCCCTTTTCATTGAATTCGAGGCCTTTCGTGAAATTAGCCAAGTTTCACGGTCAGTAAGGACCTTTGGACGACTCGGGCTTTTTAATTTTTCATGATTTTCTCTGTTTTTGAGAAAATTTTTCACAACACACAAAGATCGTCCAGTTTTTTCGCCATTCCACGCATAGTCAATCCCTGCTCATGAAGTGCTACAATTTGTCCTTGTTTAAAGGTCGCAAAGGTTTCACAAACAAAAAAATAAAAATTGTGATACCTTCTGATTAGATTAATTGCTTATTGATCACTGACCTCATCATTTTGACGCATTGAATTTTGCACTTATTTACATCAATTTAAATAAACATAATATAACGTTACATCTCTAAAAACAAAACCGGCTTATTATTCATTTATTTCAAAGAGAATTTTTTTTATAGTTTGGAATTGACCAAATATTAAGATGACCTTATAATTTTGAAGCACACCTTATACATGTTACTCTCTGATGTCGTCGCCTCAGCAGCGTCTACATTTTCTGGTATAACTCGTTTGGAAACGCTAGATAATAATTGAACATGTCGTTCCGTTCCTGGTACATGTGACGGAATGTTTAGATCATTAAACGGTGAATCATCTTGATTTAAATATTCTTTCAATGTATCGTACGGAATGCTTCGCGTGAATAGTGGTTCAAATACATTATTTATATCATTCAAATTGATCATTTCCATGTAATTTATGCCATAAAAGTTTATATCTGATTTTTTATAAGCTCTACGTTCAGATGGATCTTCAATAGGGAGATCGGACGGTTATTATTCGACTGGTTTTAACCGGTTTTTTTGGTTTTGTCGAATACGGTCTTTTCAAAATCTTCATTTTTCGAACACGGAACAAGCCGGTTAATTTAATACGAATAACCGGTTAACTTAAAGAAGTATAATTTTTGTACGTTTGTATATTTTTTATTTATATATGTATAAATTTAGCTATTATTTTTGTATATATGACAACCTTGAACGCCCCACAAAGAACGCGTAAACCAAGGTAGATCGAAAAAGATATGCACTCTTTAGCAAAATTAACGTTTTCTTATCTTCTGTAAATAAATATTGATTTTTACATATAGAGAATGATCAACTCAGACTCATTGAAAGCCCACAAATCAGGGTTGGCAAAAACCCGGGTTTTTTAAATAAAACTCAACCCACCTAGTTTTATTGAGTTTTTTGATGGTTTTTTTTTATTTCTTAATTTCTTCCGACTTTCTTTCAAGTCGATAATATTTTTGGTTTTTAATACAATTTTTTTTTAGTATTTATAACATAATTTTGCACTCTCAGTGCGATTAAGGCATCATTTTACTATGAGCTACTTAAACTCCATGATAGGAGCAGACTGTAATTACTTCGTTGAAACCGTACATTATAAGAAAATTGCCGTAATATAAAGAGACGGACAGATCTTACTTCGCGAAAGCTGCACCCGCAGTAATCTTCGATTATTGATCCTTCCGAATCACTTCTTATAAATAAATATAAAATCAGTTTCAAAGTGTATCGCTTCAAAAGACGAGTAGTTTTCGGACATTGGCTCAGAGGTGAGGAAAATAAGAAGTAACCAGTGATTTGATAAATTTTACTTTGTTAAATTTGTTAATGCATTATCTTTTGGAGCTAAAAAACGGACCGAATTAAATTAAAATTACGTATAATTTTACTAATTTTGTTGAAAATGAAATACGAAAACCTTTAAATAAAAAACATACCTGGGTTTCTTTTCAATATAATACCCAATAAAGCCCAGCTGGTTGCCAACCCTGCCACAAACCCATAAACGCCGGTTCCGAACGGCAGATATATTAGTTAGTGAAGTCTTAGCGTAAATACACATAACTAGTCGCTAGTAATATTATGAGGTGATATTGCTGTTGAAAATTGTCAGATGGTGTGGCCTAGGATTGAACCGACGGCTACGTGGTTGGAAAGTGAGCTCTTATCTAACATACCACAGTGACACATACACTGTTAAATACGCGGTGCATTAATCTACATACAGTGCTACTCGAAATCTAAGCAAATTTTCTTATCGAGGCAATTACGGACTTATGTATTACTAATAGATTTATTCAAAGTAAAACATTTAATTTTTATTATCTTAGGCACCTAAATTATAATTATAGTAAGAAACCTTTAATTCCATTTTCTACCAAGTAATACAACAAAAACGAAATTAGAACCTTGAGCAGCTGTTCGAAACTCAAACATTCTTCAGTACTTTGTGTAAAAAACTTCGTTTTTATGGTCTTCGCACATCGTTTTGGCATAGTTTTTATGAGATTTGTTAGAATTATTGTTATTATTGATTGCCACCTTAATTTTAAGCTCTCCATCTGCTTCTGCTTAACCGATTATTTGAATTAATTTTAATCGAAAACCGGTTTTTTTAAGTGCTACTTTTCGAATTATTCGAAAACCGGTTTTTGAAAAAAGTCGAATAATCGATCTCCATGATATACAAAATTTAAAATTTTAACTACGACAGTGGTTAAAAGCTGAAATTACGACGAATTGAATTTTTAAGAGATTGTCTAATTTAGCAATAAGCTTATTGAATTGTACACGTAGCTAAAAATCGCTAAATAAAATTTTTAAATTTATAGTTTGGAGAATTACAGAATACGGCTACTGGTCTTCCAATTTATAAGCTTAATGCCTTGTAAATGCATTTTCTTAATATGTACGAGGGCGGATTGACATTCAAGCTACCTAGTGCTAGATGGCAGCACAAACACAAAAAATTTTTTTTTTCTTAGAAACTACGATCTGTCAAACGTCAGCTGTTAGCCAAATTCATCGATTGGTTTATTTGTTGTAGTCGTTTGAAGTAAGCAACTTTTGTGTTTCTTGGAAATTGGAAAATAGTGAATTTCGTGTAGTGTTTAAAGACTATTATTTGAAAAGCAAAACGGCGAAAGAGACAAAAGAAAAGCTTGATAAACATTACGGCGAATTTGCTCCGTCAGATTATATAGTAAAATATTGGATTGCTGAATTTAAACGGGGCCGAACAAGCACTGCAACAATACCATCAACAGATAGGCCAAAAGAGGTGGTTACTGAAGAAAATATCAAGAAAATCCTCGATATCGTTATGAATGTTCGCCGGGTCAAAATCAACGAGATTGCTGAAATGGTAAACATATCATATGAACGTGTGTTCAACAGTTTGCATGAACATTTGCATATGAAAAAGATATCGGCAAGATGGGTGCCGCATTTGTTCAGTGTTGAACAAAAACGAGTTCGACAGATCACTTCACAGCTGTGTTTGGACATGATAAAGCATAATCCTGCTGATTTTTGGCGTAGATTAATAACTGTTGATGAAACGTGGGTCCACCACTACACACCTGAAAACAAAAATCAATCGAAGCAATGGGTGGAAGCTGGTGGAAGTGCTCCGAAGAAGGCGAAGACAGCGAAATCGGCTGGCAAGGTTATGGCCACTGTATTTTGGGATGCGCACGGAATATTGCTCATCGATTATCTTGAAAAGGGATCCACAATCACAGAAGAGTATTATCGTGCATTATTGGAACAATTGGTTGATGCAATCAAGAAAAAACGACCACATTTAAACAAGAAAAAAGTGCTCTTTCTTCAAGACAACGCACCGGTTCACACAGCATTAGATACGATGCTAAAACTACGAGAAATCCACTTCGAATAGGTTGATCATCCACCTTATAGTCCAGATTTAAGCCCCTAGTGACTTTTCCCTGTTTCCAAACTTGAAAAAATGGCTCGCAGGAAAAAGATTCATCTCAAACGAAGAAGTGATTACCGAAACTAATGCGTATTTTGAGGAGTTCCCAAAATCGTATTATTCAGATGGTATAAAAAAGTTGAAAATCGTCTTACTAAGTGTATTGAGCTAAAAGGAGACTATGTTGAGAAATAAATGGTTTTTGAAAAGGAAATGTTTTTTTCCTACTTAGGTAGCTTCAATATCAAAGCGCCCTCGTACATCACATTTTAATATTATCAAAATTCAAGAGACCTTTTATAGTGCGGACGGTCTGTTTAGAGAGTAAAAAGTTTTTTAGTTTTCCTTAAACATAATCCATAAAAAAATCAAATCACGATGTTTTTATATATTTTTCTAAATATCTCTTCCCTTCTTCCAATCGACCTTAAAGTCAGCCAATAAGTTTCATATACAAATTTCAAATTCCTTTTGGTTGGTTAAATATTGCAAAAAAAAAACCCACTGATTTAGTTAAACTTTTCTTGGGTAAATTTTTCTTTTAAAAACAAAAAATGAAAAACAGTTACAGTCTGTTTCATATCTGCGGGCATATTTATTTTGTAATTTTACGATAATGGAATTTGAAAGTAATAACAATGACAAACACAAAAACAGAAAACGAAGCAGAGAGAGAAAAAAAGGGAGAGAAACGACCACTAAATCAATGTTGCTAATTTAGCGCCTTTTGCGCTATATTTAGCGCGTTCCAATTACCGAAAAGTCGCATTATTTCATTTTAGCGCTCTTTTTCAAAAACGCGCTAACTTAGCGCTTTTTTATTTGCATTTTAAACGTATCTCACAAGGGCCTATTTTTAAAAACAGGCGGGTTTTTTTAAGTAAAATAGAAAAAATGAAATATTTTTAAGAAGAAAACTACAAATTTTATTATTTAATTACAATACTTAACTTGCAAGCTGTTAATATTAGATCTTAAGGCTAAAATAATTTCTTGAATATTAGTATCCCTAAACCCACTTACAATCTATGTACATATATGCTAATTTATGTTCAACTCTATTCGAAAATATATACAGTTTTAGTTGTGTGAGTCAATGCGAGGTTTTGTTAGGCTTCTCTTATGTAAAATCTAAGGCTATTGGTGTTGATGGGGTAAATCCAATGTTTCTTGGGGTTATATTGCAGAGATTACTACCATTTATCACGCATATTGTTTTTTTGTGGATGGAAGCTGTCGAAAATTATTCCCATTCCGAAGACAAGTAATGATTACAGGCTCAATACGATTCTTCCCTTTCTTTCAAAAGTTATGGAGAATATTATAAGTAGACAAATGAATGAATACCTGAAACAATCGAACCTTTTATCTGATAGACAATCAGGTCTTGTAAATGGTAGAAGTTTTGTTACGGCGCTTGCGGATTTGATTGAAAATCTGAGGGCTGATCTCGACAGGATTATGGTCTCATTTTTCGTTCTTTGGGATCATAGCAAGGCTTTAGACGCAGTTGATCACGCAATTTTGGTGATTAAATTCGAGAAACTTATTTATTTTTCGCCTACAGTCTGTAAACTTCTGCTTAACTATCTGACTGGATGACCTCAAACAGTTGTATTGAATCACAACTATTCAAAAGCCCGAACAGGGTGAACAGGGGTGTACTACCGGATTCAATTCTCGGGCCTCTATTATTGTGTCTGTACATCAATAACTTACATACCTGAAGCGATAAAACATTGTGGTGTACAAATGTACGCTGAAGAGGTGCGAATTTAGAAAAGTTGCATAGCGAATTATTTCCATCTCTGCGTAAACAATATAAACATCGATCTGACTAATATTAACAAGTGGGTTGCAAACAATGGACTGTGCGTCAATCTGTCCAAATCTAAGTGTGTTTTTATTAACAATAGGAGTATAACTCTGGATACTGCCATTACTGATGTGAATAGATGATAATATTATTGAATTTGTTAGTTACCCCAAAAACTAAGGAGTTATTATCAACAATCATATTTCATGGTTTAGTCATGTTTATTGGTCGGGTATATAGGATGCTAAGAAACCTTTTCAACACCTTTTGAAATACTACCATGATCAAAAAGATTTTGGAATAACCCCCTTTTGGCGGTCCCATTGTTCCGATTTGAGTTTTCTTTTTTTTCCGTTAGTGTCATAGCTTGACATTTGCAAAAGCTACGCAGCTAAGACTACACCTATCTCTACGTGTGTTGGCGATTTTTTAAAAAATAAATAAAGATTTTAAGGGGATCATAGGGACGTAACAATATATTCCATCTAAAGCCAAAGATCTAACCTGGCTCTAAATCAAAGATCTAACCTGGAAAGCAACTTGTTTCTTAATCTGTTCTCTCTAGAAACGACCTGGCCTTGCGACTATTCCGCTTGCCTGTGAGTTTCATATCATAGCATTCAATCGGCCAAAAGATTGACTTCCTAGGTTCAATCTATTTTGATTATCAGCACTGGAGCCGCCCAGCATAGTGAGGATACTGCTGAGATAGCAAAAAATCGAGGAATTATCCAAATTTATATTTCTAATTCGAGAGATTATTGTGTTATTTGATTCGAATAATTTTGCTTTTAAAAATGTTGAATGTCGTTTGCGGAATATAAGTTTTCTAACTTTGTGTTAAGTACCCAAGTTGTACCAAGTTGTACACAATCAGGGACAACGATAAACAGCAGTAGAGAAGAATCACAACCTTGTCTAAAACCTCTGATAGGCATTTTCTTAATGAACCCAAAAATGAAAGAAAAGGTTTTAAGTTATTAATTTGTTCTAAATTAATTGCAATTTTATCAATCGTTCAAATCATTAAAAAATCTTTGTAGAATAGATTTGTTTCAATTGTATTACATTTTTTTGTTTTTAATACTTTTAACGCTTTTTTACGGCGCGCTTTGATTACAAATATTTAAATAAATTATAATTTACTGCTTTTTAGCACCTTTTGAGTAGAAGGCCTGCTCGTTGTGATCATAAAAAATTGGCAACACTACACTAAATAAAAAGGAACTGAAAATTATAGAAAAAAGCAAAAGTAACAGCTTGTTGCACACATTCAACAACATGAAGTAAAAGCAACAAACGGCGGCAACATCCATTAACAAACAAAAACAACATAAATATACAACAACAGGCACATTGTTGACTCCATTTGAATTATTTCATTTTATATCATGAGTTTCCTTAATATCCTGTACATTCCTGTTTTTATATACGATGTTGTTGTTCGTATGTTGTTCTTCTTGTTGATTTTTATTTATTTATAGTCACGCACAGAATTTTGTTTTATTTTACTTTTTTATTCCATCTTATCTTTCTAAAACTCTATTAAACTAAATAGAAAAGAATTTGAAAATAGTTTTTTAAAAAACTACACATTTGCGGTTGAAGAGGAAAGTAGAAAGAAAATTTGAGCTGCCTAACGTACCTCCACATACGTATGTTATGTACACTATATAGGTTTTGCATATTTTGAATTTAAAAATTTTATTTTAATTTAATAAATCGTAGGCAGTGTGTTATATTCAATAATTTAAGATCTAAATATATCGAAGTCATGTCTGGTGTATCTCAGGGTACCCATCTTGGTCAACTATTATTTTGCTTGTTCATCAATAATCTTTCAAATATCATTCGGCATAGCAATATTCTGCTGAATGCTGACGATATTAAATTTTTTAAGAGTATTGCCAGCAATGAGGACAGTATTCTCCTCCAAAAGAGAGAGAGAGTTATAGAAATGATACAGATATTTCTACAACTAATGCTCAGCGTTGCCGTTGTGACACAAAAGTATCACTTTTGGCCCTTTTTCATGCCAATGACACCTTTTTGGACCCTTTTTTTAATGTATCCCTTTTCGACCCTTTTTGAAAATGAGTAAAGTTCCAAGATTTCTCACGAAAATTCTCACTACGCTTAGATTTTATATATGTATGTTGTATACATACATAACATGCATGAGTTTTGTGAACATATTTTTACGAAAATAAGGTTGGACACCTCAGCGTTTTTTACATCGCTAAAATAAATAAATAAAAGCTGCAAGAACAGACCTTTCGATGTGTTGTTTACTCAGCCATATAAAATGCACATCGATGCGAACAGCAGTTGAAGTAAAGTTAACTCAGCGAATGGGTTATTGGTGCGAAGACAGTTTATAAGGAGTAAACTCGTGAAGCTAGTAGTGAAGTAAAAAAAACTAGTTTAGTTGGAGCTAACTCCAATAACCTCTGGTTGAAAAGGTGGTGATCGAACCTAAGTTATAATTACGATCGGGTTGGAAGATCTTTAGGAAGAAAGATCTGTCGAGTAATTGTTGTTGTTTACAAAGTTGTAAACAGACAGAGTAATTAAGAATAAAAATTCTTATTGCCTGTAAAAAGATTACAAACAGTGGTGCACATAACTGTGTTGAATAAAGGATTTTAATTAAGAACTAAACACATGATTTATTTTATTTTAACTACAATCGACGAACTCATAAATACACGTTTTTTAAAAAAGTAAAAACGTAACAGTATAAACAATTACAATCATTTTTTTTTTTTTTTTTTTTTGATACAACACTGTCGGTTTTGTGTATCTATAAAGGTGAAGATAAATACCACGCGTTGGGCGCGTAGCGCTTTGGGTACTTTGAGACTTTCAATACTTTAAGGACGGCAAGTTACATAACACGCTTTAGAGACGGCACTTCAATCAGATAATTGCTTAGTTTTTATCCGTTTACATTATTTTAGTTGTAAAAATTGAGAGTGAAATATACTTAATTCAAGTGCTTTTTTGAATTTATTGACAGCTGTTCGACTGTCAACGCTTAAAAAGTTAAAAGTTGACCAGCTTTTTCGCGTTGTGTACTTTGCATGTAACTTGATTTATGGAAATACATTATTTCAACTTTTTTTGACAGAAGCGCACAACGTCAGTTTTGTACTTCCGCCTTGACAGCGTTTCGCAGCTATCTTCACTTTCTAACGCGCTGTCAAAATTGGATTTTCCAATTACAAAGCGTTGACGCAGTGCTATTTGAGTTTGCTTCATACAATTTGTATGTACTCGTACAAGACAGTTTTTGACAGATAAATATCGCTTAACGCTCTAATTCATATTTGGTTCTTAGGCGTCGAACTGTCGCTGTTATTGTAAAATACCCCAATTGGAAAACAAAGTTTTCTTGAAAAACTCTTCATTTTTCAAGCACTAAAATGCTTTCCTTTTTTTCTTAAAAATATTTTTCAGTAAAAATATGCCTCTAACTGTGCTTTTTTTTCATTCGTTTAAAATTAGTTTCTTTTTGCTCACAAGGTTGGTCTACTATGAGCCAACTGCATATTATTAGAAAACTAAAAATACTCCCTTCTCTCTCTCTCTCTCTCTCTCTCTCTCTCTATCTCTCTCTCACTCTCTATTATTTTCTAGAAAAAATCTTAAATTTCATTTTTATTTTTATTCTTTCCTTCCTTCCGTCCTTCCTTCCTGTCGACAAAGAGCGTACGTAACCGAGGAAAAGAAGACACCTAGAACATCACCTGTATCATACCTGTATATTAAAATAACAACAGCGTCATCAGCATCATAATTTATAGCTCTTCCGCGCATTGTGAATTTCTGGAAATTCTTTTTGTGGCTGCATTGCAACAAATGAGAAAAAAGTATAAAAATACCTAAAGATGAACGAACAGTATGACTCAATGAGTGAGTGAGTAAAACAATGTCCTAAAGGACTGTGCATGTGTGTGTGTGTGTGTGTGTATGTGGGAGAGCTTAAATAAATTGGTATGAGCTTGAAAGAAAAAATTATGCGTGGAATATATGTATGTTGTTGTTGTACTTTTTTATATTATCCGGTTTTCTTGCAAACTCCTGAGTTGTATGGAATTTAGTTGATTTTTATGAAATTTCTTATATTTTCCTTCTCCTGTTTTTTTTTTTTTTAATCCTTATACGTGTAGCTTTCAGTTGTAGTATGTATGTAGGTGAAGTGGTTGTGAACGTAACGTATGTTTTCTATTTCCGGTTATAGTTTTTCAAATTAAATTGCATTCAATGGGTACAAGATGAAGAGAGAATATAAAATTGTCATTCATGGAAAAATATGTGTAAAATAAAAGGCGCCTCTAATGCATTCATGGCATATGCAAATTTGATTATGGATATGGAGATAGAGATGTAAATGCAGTTGCTACTACAACGCAAAGAGAATTTAAAATGAATGCAAATAATCGAATTATTTTATGTTAATGACTCTTAAAAGAATTCTTTTAAGTCATCATAGATATTCTTGTAAGAACAAATAAAAACGTATTTTATATATAAAAATAGGCCAGGTTTAAGGACCGATTCGTTCTCGCTTTGATAAGATCTTTCCCATAGTGACAATCATAATTGCAGGCGCTATCCAATCGATACTAACGAACACATTCTCTGCTGTACTATGCTGGCCTATAGCTGCCTAGCAGCGAAAAGAATTGAATTTCGTATGTCAGATTTTATGTAATAGCCAACGAGGCTTGAGACTGTGCAATTATTCTTCCATCCCATATGGCAACCTTTTTCTTTAGTAAAGGGTTTATTTTTTGGTAAAAGGTTTTTCTAATGGAACTCTCACGCTACCTAGAATTACAGAGGGAAACTAGGGTCTATGGCAGGATCAGGCAAAATAATGCAAATGTATTTGACAATCGTGGTAGTAATTTTAGAGTCTTTCTCTCAGACTACACTGCAAGAAAAAATTGCATTTTGTTTCTTACACAAATGGTTGTGTACACTGGAGAGAGTACTTTCACACTTTTTAAGTTTATACATGTATTTTAACAGAAAATTTTTAAGAACATTTTTAAAGGATGCAAGCAATAACAACATAAAATAATGGAAAACCAACAAAACCAAACAAAAAAAATAACTAAAAACAACAAAAAGTCTATACGTGTAAGTACGTACGTATGAGAACAAAAGAGAAAATTTGCTCAGAGCGATGTTATGCCTCCCGATGGATTAAAGTTGCCAGGCAAGAAATTGATTTACTACCAAAAATTTTCTAAAATACTTTGTAGTATTCCGTTCACAACATTCCAAAAATTCAAGTAAAAAATTAAAAACGCATTTTGTGAATAAAATCGAAAGTTTATTCAGTTACCCAGCCATTACATATGAAAGTTCTTTCTTGAAAGTTGAACTACATTCATATACTATATACTATATCCTAAACTTGTGTTGAGTCATGAATGGAAGTTTGTCATACAATATTTGGAGTGTGACTAAAAACAAATAAGAAATTTCGACATGAAAATGTGACAGAGCATGGATGCAGACAGTTTTGTTATGGTTTGGCGAAGTTGGCATATAAGTTTTTATTACTACAACTTTGGACCACTTCACATATTTGAAACTGCTTGAAGATAATTTCAGGCAATCTGTGAACAAAATGGTTCTTTTGAAGGCTGATACATGTGTAAAGGCAGAAAACAATGCAGCATCGCTGGAATATAGACATAAAGGAGCTGCGGTAAGAATCTAGAATTCATAAACCAGAGTTGTTTTTCATTAACGGTTGGCGAACTAGCTTAGGTTTTAGGTAGTAAAGATCAGGTGAATTCACCACATCAATGCCGATCTATAAACCTCAGAGAGAGTTGTCAGCTTTCCACATGTAGAAACTGACGCCACGCCGTTACTAGTTCTCTTTTGAGATTAAGATCCAAACCTCAGCTCACACGGGTGTCCGCCCCAGAGGTTAAAAATCAAAGTTCCTAGAGCTGGCTTTGGCAGCTGTACCAAAATTAATGCTCAAATTAAAACTTAAGGATAATTTCCTTGCTATTAGGAGACCAGAATTCCTTGGTGTAGGTATAACTTATGCTTTAAGCACATAGACAAAGGCAGGCTACCGACTACATACTACAAAAAATTGTATATGAGCACAATTATTTTGACAGCAACACAGCTACATGACTACTTTTTCTGTTGTAGCCAACTTATATATAAAATATATCTATAAATCTATGTATATATGACTTTTATAGGATTATAAAATGCGTTGTAATTGATGTTCTCTTAAATAAGCCAACCGATTATATTTAAACGAAAGGTGAAGTCAATACCAAGGCTTTTATGTATATGCCGTTTCTGTAGGTCCATTGGTTCGGGAGTTATTGACGTTAGAGTGAACCCCTTTATAACAAAATATAAAAATAAGTTGTGCTATGTTCTTTATTCTATATCTGGAGAACCACTTAGCCGATTTACGAACCAGAAAGATGATACATGCGTTGGAAATATGAATATGCACTGATGGTGCCGCGGTGCTACGCCCATATAAATTTTTATTTATATGGCCAACTTTATGGTCAGTCAAAAAACGGCCGGAATTGAATTAGTGGGAGTGGTACCTCCCATACAAAGAAAATAATAATTTTTATATATCTTTGGAACAGTAATAGAAGAAGATTCTGAATTTGGTCTAAATTACTTCGTGATCAATACACATCATCACTTGAAATATGGGCAAAATTAAATAAGTGGGTGTATCATCTGCAATTCAAAGCAAATATGGTTTTTTATATATCTTTGGAACGGTAATTAGGGGAAGGTTCTGACTTTAGTCTAAATTACTTTGTGGTCAATACACATCATCAGTTGAAATATGGGAAAATTAAACAAGTAAATGTTGATTTTTGTATATCTAGAGAACGATTAGATAGTCAATAAAAATCATTAGTTTTATGCGTTTCTTTAAATTTTTCTTATAAGGAATACATATTGGTATACAACACAAAGGCTTCCAGCAACGCAGGGAGGGATACTCATGTATATTATTGTGTGTCTGTATGTATGTTTGTTTGCTTGGACCGTAGTAAAGTAAATCCTCATTTTTTATATCTTGCGAACGGCAATAGTAAAAGTTTAGTTTTAAATTAAGTTTCAACAACATCGTGAACAGTACACATCATTAGTTAGTAAATGGGCGAAATTGGATAAGTTACGCCATAAGGCACCTTTCATTCATACTAAATATTGAATTTTGTATATGTGGATAACGACAACCATTTAAGCTTCGTTATCAGCTTCCACATCAGCCAAAAAGCGGGTATTACGGAAATGACATCGGGTAAAAGCTATATACTTACCCAGTACACATAGGTATTCTGAAAAACGAAGTCGATGATGAACTAGCAAGGCGGGGCTCGTCCACTGGTTTCGTGGAACCAGAACCGTACTGTGGTATAACTGGTCCACGGCCAGGGGCAAAATCGACGAATGGAAGCGTGAACTATGCTCGTTATACTGGGTCTGAGGCAGGCGAAGGATCTAATGAAATCCTTTACCTATAATAAGGAGCTGAGCCACATGGGTAAGACGACTATTAGAAGATTTATTGACTTCTTGTCAGGCCATCACCTCTTCGGCATGGGTGTGGTAGCTGACTCGGAGTGTCGCTTGTGTAGGGAGAATGAATGTGAATATGTTGCTTTGGCAAACATTCAAAGACGAACTTTTATGGAGCCCTTTTTTGGGCCTGAACAAGTTCGTCGATTACCCATTGGAGACATTTCCGTTATCATACACAAGGTAAAGGATATTCTTCTAGAAACTGATCCGATTGGCGCTTCCTAACTGATGGGTATCCTACCTCCATCGGCCATTACGGTAGCGGGTATGACCACAGAGTGTTTGGCACAATAGACATTTGTAGTCGCAGTGTCATGACCATTTTGGTCTCTTCGACTCAATTTTAAATTCAATTAAATTTTTAGTCTCCACACACATACATCTTATATGTAAAATTTAAAGTTTGAACTTAAGGTGTGATAAGTCACAGAGAGTGTATTCTAGCTGCCAATGGTATATTCTATCGAGTGTGTTTACAACAGATTCAGGCAAGAAGCAGCTCTCTTCTCTTTTATTTTCACATGTACGTTGTTACATGCATAGACAAAAAGTAAGCAAAAAGTAAACAAAGAGAAAACAAGTGGAAAAATAGAGTGCAAAATGGCCTGAGTGAGAGATTCTCAAATTACTACCACAATTGTCAAAGGCATTAATATTAGTTTGCCTAACGCTGGTTTACACCATCAGGTTACTAAGACACTCTCGTGGTTATTGTCACGGGGTATGGCGAAAAGGAAGGTCTTCTTTATGGTGACTTTCATCATTGTTATGACAATGAATAATTTATATGTTAGCGGCAACATAATCTTTCTCCTGCTAACTGCGGTAGTGTGTAATGTGTATGAAAGCAATCAGCACCAAGTAATAATTTTTTATATAAAAATTTTCAAAGTTTCTCTTTACCTTCATTTAGATCCATTTTTCATTCACAAAAGCAGCAAAGTGACCAATTATCGGCTGCTGTACCATTTAATTTCAAATCAAATATCATTTATCATATATGGACTACATACATGCACATGAATATATACATGCATATAATGCATGTAAGTAATTCATCGTACGTATGTATTTATTTGAAAATCTACAACAATATTGGTTTCGTTGTTTGTCAATTTAGCGGTTAAGTTTGTAAAATTTTAAATTAACATTTTGAGGCAACAACTACCGCAACTACAAAAACGTAAACAAATATACACACAATGAGAAAAAATATTATCGTATTACGAAAAAGAAAATGATGAACAGATTAAAAGGATTTTAAATGCAGAAGCCGCCATGACAGCAAACAAGCAGGCAATATGAAAACAAAAAACAAAAACGAAAAAAATTTTAGCCGATTTTCCACAACTACTTTAGTAAAGGGTTTGCCATCTAACGTTTTTTCTTCAACTAGTGCTTATTTCGTGAATGGTAACACTTAGCTCATGTCTGATTTGATAGATAATTAGTTTTATCCTTCCGCTAAACGCTAAGTGGGCCTGCGATCGACTTACAGAAGATGCCGATTTTGCCAAAAAAATCATCTTTTCAGATGAAGCTCATTTTGATCTTGGCGGATATGTAAACAAGCAAAATTGTCGCATTTGGGGCACAGAAAACTCGCACGCATACATTGAAAAGCTGATACACCCAAGACGAGTCACTGTTCGGTGTGGATTTTGGTCCAGAGGCATAATTGGACCATTTTTCTTCGAAAATGAGCAAGGAGTGGCCGTTACAGTCAATGGCGATCGTTATAGGGCCATGTTGAACGAATTTTTGTTCACAAAAATTGAAGAGGAGAATATTAGCAATATTTGGTTTCAACAGTACGGCGCTACGTGCCACACAGCCGAAGCTACACTCGATGTTTTGCGTCCTGTTTTTGAAGATCGCATTATCAGCCGCAGAGCTGATGTTGTTTGGCCACCTCGGAGCTGCGATTTGACTATTATTTGTAGGGTGCTGTCAAAGATAAGTGTTACGCCAACAAGCCAGAGACAATTGAGGCTTTAAAGGATAATATTCGTGAAGCCATTGGTGAAATACAGCTGCACACAATCGATAATGTGCCTAAAAATTGGACCGATCGTGTAGGCTACTGCATGGCCAGCCGAGGCAGCCATTTGAATGAAATTATTTTCCATTATTAACCGGAAGGATTGTACTTTCAAATAAAAAAAGAAATTTGAAAAAATATTCAGTAGTTTTTTTTAATTTATTTGGAGGACCCTTTACTAAAATACCACCGTATTGAATTTTTCTAGAACATATTCTAAAGTATTTTAATGAATAAGTCACATACCAGAGTTTTTGTTAAAAAAGCCAATCAAAGATCAAAGCGGCATTGTGTACTATGAGCTGTTTAAACTCGGTGATCGAAGCAGACTTCAGTTACTTCATTTGAATCAAGCATTACGAGAAAAACGCCCGAAATATAAATTTTTTGTTCTGCATGACAACACCCGATCTCATGTCGCGAAAGTTTCAAAGCAAGTACTAGAAACGATTAAATGCCGCATCTGCCATATTCTTCGAACATTGCCCATACCTCTTTATACGGGTTTTCTTTACATGACATTTCGCTATAACGGCCTGTTTGAATTATGGAATACATTCGCTTTGAGCGTGAATTATCCGTTTTTGAACTAAAAGTGTAAGGGCAGCAAACGCAACACATATTCATCTGATTTAAAGGCATTTCGATTTAAGGTCTACATTTTCAGAAACTATCTGGGTCGTATAAAGAGATATGAGTCACCGAATTATTTCCTTTGAAGAAATACAAAATCGGCTTCAAAGTTGGAGCGCCATAAAAGACGAGAAGGTTTTCTGAAATGAGGTTTGGAAATTGGCTCAGAGTTGGGGAAAAGATGTAAGCAGTGAAAATTTGTTATTTTATTATCTTTTTTAAGCTCAAAAATGGAACAAATAAATTATAAATTACCTGCAAAGTTACTGATATCTAATGCTTTCTTTTGGTTAGCAACCTTACTATTGCCATGATCTAATCCAATTTAAATGGTTTTTAAATAAAAAAAAGTAACTTTCTAATTATGCCTGAGCCTTTCTTCTCATCTTTTTATCATAACATCCTTCTTTTTTCTGTTTTTAAAACAACATCTGCATAATTATTACATTATCCATCATTATTTTATTCAATTACTGCTATTTTCCATACTTCAAAAATTTGCTCTTTTAATATTTCTTTTATTTAAAAGTTTTATAAATTTTAAATCCTTTTTCTTTCCTTTATTTTTTTGTTCTTTTTTCTTCTTCTTCTTCTCTTTTTATGCAAAGTATTCTAAAGGTTAAACATTGGATCGCTTTTTCTTTGCCTCGTTTGATGTGATGTCTCTAATAAAAGCCAATCATGAACTTTAAACCAAATAGTGCAATCCTGTCAACATCAGGACAATGTCATTCATTTATTCAAGCACTTCAAAGTTGTGCAAGTTTAAGAGTAATCGCTTATAATATGTAACTGTATTTGTTTCAGTGTCTGTGTGCTTGTTTCTTGTTCACATATTATTAGGGTCGTACTGATTTATAAGATACTTCGATCAGTTGGAATCCAAAAAAAGTAAAACATTCGGTCTATAAGAAACAAAGTGATCATTAGCTACTTTTAGGGAAGTCGGAGCTTTACGTGACCTTGGTTTTGATTATGGCCTGGTTGGGTTCATAGAGCTCCTGCTTAAGTCTCGGCTGGGTAGGTACGGAGAAAGATAGTCGTGAATAAAGGCACTCCTCAGATGGGTGTCCTTTCACCACTCCTTTGGAATCTTGCGGTTAATTAGCTGCTCACACGACTAGATTCCTCGCCTATGCGGATGATGTCGCCATCGCAATGTCTGGAATTTGTCCACATACACTGTCAGATAAGCTCAATTTTGCCCTGGGCATTATATATGTTTGGTGTAAGTGGTTCTGACACAATGTACACCCTTGTAAGACAGATATAATGCTCTTCACTAGGAGGTATAAAGTACCTCGCTTTGCACTGCCCAGTGTGGATGGGATTATTCTTGACCCCAAGCTAAGTTGGAAGACTAACTTGGCAGAGAGAGCTAGTAAGGCGACTTGTGTAACCTACTACTGTACAACAACAACATCAGGCTCCTTGATAAGGTCAGGAGGTCTGCGGCAATTCATATTATAGGGGCGTTACGTACTACCCCCACGAGGGCATTTTTTTTTATGCTTGGTTGGCTCCCTTCGGGTATACTTGTCACACAACAAGCAAAACTTGTGGCGGTGAGACTTAACACCCTGTCACGGACACTGTTCGATTTTGTGCGAGAAACCCCGAGTTTTGGATGATATCGATTATGTACCATCCGGACCGGTACTGGATGTGGGATTTCAGTCCGTAATCCCTGACAGGGAAGACTAGGCTTCTGTCACGGTCATCCCCGGCGATGCGGTGAAGATCTATACTGATGGCTCTGAATATGAGGACAGGGTGGGCTGCGGTATTTTTTTTTTTTTTTTGGAAAAGCTCAATTTAAGGGTTTCTCTCCGACTTCCAAACTATTGCAGCTTGACTCAGGCCGAAGTGATGGCTATCTACCATGCTGTTTAGTTGATATGGCGAGGCGGTACTCACTCGGCTATTAGATCTCTCTCGCGCAACTTTCAGCTCTAGGCTTGTCAGGGACTGTCGTGTTTCCTTTGGGATACTCTCACGAGAGTTTGGTGTCCATCTCCCTGGTCACAAGGACATTCCGGCTAAGGAACTTGCTAAAGCGGGCACACTTCTTCCCTACTTGTAGGGGTTGGTGTACCACTATCCTCCGTTAGACTGTCTATCAAGCGGCAATATTCACTGGAGGCTGATAGATCGTGGGCAGAGGGTGATTCTTACTTTACTGCCAGACTCACCTGGCCCAGATTGGATGGTTTTTAAACTAGATCGTGGGAGCCTCTCCTCTGTAGTGTCTATTCTAACGGGGCATTCCATTATGGTTAGGTTGTAGATAAATTGAGGAAAAGGAGAGTGTGGCCAATTTCATTTGCCAATGTCCGTCTCTAGCTAGACGTAGACTGTTCACACTTGGCTCGCCCTTTCTCGATAGACTATCGGAGCTATCGATCATCGATGTCGGGCTTATAGCCAGATTCATTAAATTGTCGGGCTGGTTTCCGACTTGGTTTCTAGGAATGTGCTTCTATGTGGGACCTCTGGCTGGCGGTCAAGACCAGTTAATTAGGGCTTATTGGCCGGTACAGGGATTTCGCTTTATTTGTGGTATCACAACAGACTGCGATGTGTACTCAAGTGTGCCTTGTCTCAGCGAGGCTGCCACTTCCTCCTAACCTAACCTTGGTACAGTTATTAGAAGGTCTAGTTCATAAATACAATTTTAGTTCAAGCATTGTTAATGACTGAAGCCAGTCAAATAATTTAATTTAGCTTAACCCTTTTGTGACAGTCAAAAAAAAAAATACACATTCTGACCTACAAGGTTAAATTGCAATTTAAAATACAAAATGGCCTACTAAAAAACGGCCGACAAAAACTATATATTCAGGACTTTCGGAACAGATGAACTAAATGCAATTTTTGGTATCTCAGTATACTAAGCTGGTGCTCCTAAATCAAATAAAAAACATTTTGTCTGAGTTGTGGATACCTATTAATATACCATTAATTGAGGCTATTAATGGTGCTCGAACGTTGGATATGTTGGAAAAGTGTTTCGGCAAGGATTCTTTAAAGAAAACGGTCGTTTATCAGTGGTACGAGCGGTTCAAAAGTGGTCATGATTTAATCGAAGATGATGAGCGCAGTGGCAGAACATCGACATCGAAAACCGACGAAAACATTGATAAAGTAAAAGAAATGTTGGTTAATAACAGCAATCTAATCATCAGAGATATAGCAGAGGACTTGAACATTGCCATGACAGCAAAGTTCGTGCCAAAAGACCTCAATTTAATGCAAAAAAAGGACCGTGTTTAAAGAATCATTACTGGAGACGAGACGAGGGTTTATGACGTAATCCAGACATCAGGCAAGTGAATGGCGTTCACCAAACGAGCCGAGACCAAAAAATCACGTCATTTTCAGTCAAAAAAGAAGGAAATGCTCACAGTTTTCATGGATTACAACAGTGTAGTGCATCATGAATTTTTGACAGTAGGCGAAAAATTCAACAAATATCATCCAACAGCCAATGAATTCACCTGATTTGGCTCTCCGTGACTTCTTTCTGTTCAAAAGAGTTAAGGAACTATTCTCAGCAGCCTTTTATAAAATATTAAAAAATCGCCAACACACAGAGAGATAGAAGTATTCTTGGCTACGTAGCTTTTGCACATGTCAAGCTATGACGCTAAGACTCAGAGGGCAATCAACAAAAGATGTTCCAATTTAACGAAAATAAAAGCTCAAAGCGAAACGATGGGACCAAAACACGGGGGCTATTCCCGGAACCTTTTAATCAATGTCGTATATCCGACTCAAATTGGAATACAACTCTTATGTATGAGCCGGTGTTTCAAAGTCTATTTTGAAGCTTCTCGACCGCGTGAAGGAGAGGGCAAAGGTTCTTATTAATGACGGTAGGGTAGGCAACTTTATTGCATCATCGCATTATTGTTTTATCGGTACTATAACGGAATGTGTGCTGACGAAATTAAGAAACTAATTCCTAGTACTCATCAATCTTATGTAGTAGAGCGCATTCTTTTGTAGTTGATTGTCCAGTGAATCACACAACGCATTATAGTATTCGTTCTTTGGTGGCACTGTTCGTTTGAGGAACAATCTTTCTGCGTATGTCTTCCCTGTCACTTCCGACACGAGCATATTTAAATCGAACGTTCACCACTCTCTCTATCATTATTCCCATAACCTATTTTCCTATTACCAGCGCAATGCGCTGCATGAGTAGCGGTTATCGCCTGAGTGCTGATCTCAAGAGAAAAAAAAAGTTAACTTATATACGATTTTATTTTGTGGCCTAAGAAGATCTTTATTGGATACAGAGCTCAACCCATTGGCGCATTGCTAGACTTGTTTGATTTCACTTTACTGAAGTTCTTGAACTTATCTTCCATCCTATCATCTAAGTAGCGGTGCATTTCATAAAAAAATGGTCAGCATTTTAAAATAACTCGTAAAATGAAAAGAATATTTGCAAAGAATCTTATGTATGTCTTGCTGATTGTTATTATAAACCTCTAAACCAACTTGTTGGTTGGAGTTCTTGATGGCTAATAGCTTTTTAAGTGAAATTTATCATTTCGTTCTAAGCTATCAGAAAGACATACGAGGGCGGATTGATATTGAAGCTATCTAAGTAGGAAAAAAACATTTTTTTTTTCAAAAACCATTCATTTCTCAACATAGTCTCCTTTTAGCTCAATACAATTAGTAAGACGGTTTTCCAACTTTTTTATACCATCTGAATAATACGATTTTGGGAACTCCTCACAATACGCATTAGTTTCGGTAATCACTTCTTCGTTTGAGATGATTCTTTTTCCTGCGAGCAATTTTTTTAAGTTTGGAAACAGGAGAAATTCACTAGGGGCTAAATCTGGACTATAAGGTGGATGATCAACCAATTCGAAGTGGATTTCTCGTAGTTTTAGCATCGTATCTAATGCTGTGTGAACCGGTGCAGCCGGTGAATTGTCTTGAAGAAAGAGCACTTTTTTCTTGTTTAAATGTGGTCGTTTTTTCTTGATTGCATCAACCAATTGATCCAATAATGCACGATAATACTCTCCTGTGATTGTGGATCCCTTTTCAAGATAATCGATGAGCAATATTCCGTGTGCATCCCAAAATACAGTGGCCATAACCCTGCCAGTCGATTTCGCTGTCTTCCCCTTCTTCGGAGCACTTCCACCAGCTTCCACCCATTGCTTCGATTGATTTTTTTCAGGTTTGTAGTGGTGGACCCACATTTCATCAACAGTTATTAATCTACGCTAAAAATCAGCAGGATTATGCTTTATCATGTCCAAATACCGCTGTGAAGTGATCTGTCGAACTAGTTTTTGTTCAACACTGAGCAAATACGGCACCCATCTTGCCGATAGCTTTTTCATATGCAAATGTTAATGCAAAATGTTGAACACACGTTCATATGATATGTTTACCATTTCAGCAATCTCACGTATTTTGACCCGGCGATCATTCATAACAATATCGAGGATTTTCTTGATATTTTCTTCAGTAACCACCTCTTTTGGTCTTCCTGTTGATGGTATTGTTGCAGTGCTTGTTCGGCCCCGTTTAAGTTCAGCAATCCAATATTTTACCATATAATCTGACAGAGCTGATTCGCCGTAATGTTTATCAAGCTTTTCTTTTGTCTCTTTCGCAGTTTTGCCTTTCAAATAATAGTCTTTAATCACTACACGAAATTTTCTTTTATCCATTTTCCAAGTTGCTTACTTCAAACGACTACAACAAATAAACTAATCGATGAATTTGGCTAAAATTTTAACAGCCGACGTTTGACAGATCGTAATTTCTAAGAAAGAAAAAGTTTTTGTGTTTGTGCTGCCATCTAGCGCTAGGTAGCTTCAATGTCAATCCGCCCTCGTATGAGAAAAAAATAATTGGCTTTTACGAAGTCATATATAGAATTCAAATGTATTAACGTTGTATATTAAAAGGCTTAGTCTTATGAAGCCACCAACTTTTAAAAGATGTTAAGTAATGCTGATCGCCATCTTATTTTTGGGTAAAAGTCAACCAACCAAACATATGGGCACTGTGTTCGACTAGTTGTGACATAACATAACGACATAAACGATCAGTTACATTTTATGTTATTTCATAAGAGGTATTTCTGTTATAAAAATCATGGTTTTAGATTTCCTTAAAGAATGTCAATTGTCATTGCTTTAACTACTCCAAAAATAAAATTACTTACACTAGCCAACAAGGTTTTGGACTGGAGCAACCAAATATCTATAATTTGGTCGACTGAATTCGAACCTGTAATTGGTTTTTCTCTATACCGTCAGGTTTTTGAGATGCAAAAGGTTTTTATTCATTTTTTACATAAAAAATCATTAGTTTCTTTCAAAATCAATGAAATTTCAAAAGTGAATGGTGTTATTTGAACGTCGTTTGTATTTTGTTGGTTCGGTTTCACATATTAGAGTCCAGTAATAGTGTCCCAGCATGCTTATATCCCAAAATCCTTGATAATTTCTTTCAATTTGCATTAAGTCTTGGTGAGCACGAGCCCCTTGTTCTTCGGTCACTGCACCCAGGTTTCGTGGAAAAAAATCTAAATGCGAATGAAGGAAATGCATTCTGAGTGACATTCGTGCACCTAATTTGTGATAATTTTTCAATAATTCAGAAACAATTTGTCTGTAGTTTTCACTCTTATTTTTTCCAAGAAAACTGTTCACGATGCTCTCGAAAGATTTCCAGGCCACATACTCTTTCTCCAATAAACATTGTGAAAAATTCTCATCAATAGCTTTCTTATCTGAGGGCCAACAAATACGAGTATGCTTTCTTTGATTTTAGTATATGAAAACCGCTTACAAATATTTGAATGCTGCACCATCTTTATCCAGACATAGTTCTTAAAACGCCCCAATTTTATGTGCAGCGGCGGAAAACGAACGTCATTTAGATGAATTATTGGTTTATTTTAAATATTTTGTTTTCCTGGTGACTACTCAGTTGTTTTTGGCCACTCTGTTCTGACATAATGATGACATTTAGCGCGACAAAGGAAACAACAATATTATGTGAAGCCTTCTTACAAGTCAACAAACCAATGTCCTGAAACAGATAAATTTACAGTTATTTACGATGGTCTATACTAAATATACAAAGAAATTTAAATTACACACCTTAGTATCACCACAGATCTTCCATTTATTATCGTTATATGAGATTAATGTCAAAATTTCAGTCATTGATTCGTAATTTTCATTTGTATTAATGGCATGAGCAATAAGTATGGATGGTTTTCCATTTTCATTATGCAAAAGAAGAGACTTTAAACTGTACTTAGAGCCATCAGTATATAATCTCCATTCAGTTTTGTCATATTGCTGGTTCATTTTTGAAATAAACCATCAAAGTCAATACAGTATAGAAGAGAGTGTTTCATTTCAAAATATGCAGCCAATTTTAAGCTTCTATCTCTATAGATTGTTACTTTTGTCCCAACTGCAAGATGTTTCCACTGCTGCATGCATGAAGCTAGTAAATCTGTGTCTTTCTTCGTTAAATGTAAATCCCGAATTACATCATTCAGTTCACCTTAAGTCACTAAATGGCGTTTATCATCAGCTTTTATAAACTACCACGACTGGTGAACGATGTCTCGGACTCACTGCTCGTAGCACTGGGAATGACCAGTAATGGATCATTTGGTGGACGTTGAATTAGTTCAGAAACCGATGGAACATCCGCGTAAATAATATTTTTTCGATTTTTCATATTGAATCCAGCAACTTTTGTTAAACATAAATAACAGGGTCCGCCAATAAAATATTTGAAAATACAATCCTTCCGGTTAATAATGGAAAATAATTTCATTCAAATGGCTGCCTCGGCTGGCCATGCCGTAGCCTACACGATCGGTCCAATTTTTAAGCACATTATCGATTGTGTGCAGCTGTATTTCACCAATGGCTTCACGAACATTGTCCTTTAAAGCATCAATTGTCTGTGGCTTGCTGGCGTAATACTTATCTTTAACGGCACCTTACAAATATCAGTCCAACGCTGTCAAATCGCAGTTCCGAGGTAGCCAAACGACAACAGCTCTGCGGCTGCTAATGCGGCCTTCAAAAACAGGGCGCAAAACATTGAGTGTAGCTTCCGCTGTGTGGCACATAGCGCCGTCCTGTTGAAACCAAATATTGCTAATATCCTCCTCTTCAATTTTTGTGAACAAAAATTCATTCAACATGGCCCGATAACGATCACCATTGACTGTAACGGCCACTCCTTGCTCATTTTCGAAGAAAAATGGCCAATTATGCTTCTGGACCAAAATCCGCACCAAACAGTGACTCGTCTTGGGTGTATCGGCTTTTCAATGTATGCGTGCGTGTTTTCTGTGCTCCAAATGTGACAACTTTGCTTGTTTACATACCCGCCCAGATCAAATTGAGCTTCATCTGAAAAAATGATTTTTTTGGCAAAATCGGCATCTTCTGTTTTGGCACACATTCTGCAACATTACCATGATTTTCAAAGTAATGTCGCAATATTTATATAATATAGCGTTGTTCAAGCGTATACACAACCGTATTCGTTCAGTGGAAGCATAAAAGTAATTATCTGTCAAATCAGACATGAGCTAAGTGTTACCATTCACGAAATAAGCACTAGTTGAAGAAAAAACGTTAGATGGCGGACCCGATATATTTTTTTATGGAAAAACAATTTTATCTGAAAATCTTGTACGCCTTGAACGTATAAACAAGCTTTAAGTATAGTTTCAAATCATATTTGTAGGCAAACAACAAAAATATCTTTTTGAAATACAATTGTTTATTTGAATACCTGCGGCTGTAGGCTGCTGGCTCTTGATGTATGAAACAAATAGAAACGTTTATCTCTCATGCATGTTGCAGCATTTTAAATCAAGAGCATGAAAGAGAGCAACTAACTTAATAACTTTTTTCAATGGCTGAGTGCAACATAAAGATGAAAGCTGAAAACTAACTGTCGCCCTTGTATTAAACATACACATGCTTCTCTTACATAGCATATGCATTTAAAGTTGCAAGTGTGTATATAGGTGTCATTTATGTGTTTGTCTCTCTTTTTCTTCTTCTTCTTTTGGTTCTTGGTAACATATCCGTTTCCGCAAATAAACCAATTTATTCAAACATACCCATTCGCACACAGACACAGTCTTACATATAGGCTCGCATTTTCCCTTACTCTAAACTACTTTAAACGGTAGCTGGAGTGGGTGGGTGACATATATAAAAGGAAGGCAAATAGAGAGTTTTTTAGCAAGAACTCTGTTTTTTGAAATAAAACAAAAAATTAACATGAGAATGATTATAATTTTTATTGCATTGCAAAAAGGGTAAAGTTGATCGGGTCGGTCAATTAAAAGCTAAATTTAAGTAAGTTATGCGATCTAAAAATTTGCTGTGCATCAGCGTTGCCACAACTTCGATTTTTTTTTGTTAACCAAATTTCAATAAAAAAGTAAATAAAAAATAACCAAAAATGTAGGACTGGTGGAAAAATCTTGGTACAACAATTGATGAGGCATATTTCCTATATGTTCTAAACACAAATTTTGCACAGTAGAAAACATCTTTCGCTCATAGGTTTACTTTAGAGGCTTTAAAATTTATTTGTAGATAATTTTAGCTCAATAGCTTTTACTAACAGATATTTAATCGCTAAATACCCGAACCAAACAATAGCGTTGAAGTGAAAGGTGTCTGATATTTATTCTCACTTAGCCACTGAGCGAAATAGTATAAACAACGAAGTTTTATTGCTTTGATTGCTTGTCAAAGCTTATCCTGAATATGTTTCATTGATCTCAATGTGCGAGAGATTATTTATGCAGTTCAGAAATAATGATTTTGACATGAAAATGGAAGATCTCCCAGTTCAGGCAAAAATGTTCGGAGATGATGAATTGAAGGTATTTACTCCATGCAATTTATTTTCAAAGCTGGAAAAAATTGTAGCAGCATCCAATAATTGTTTCAAGATCAGTTGAAACTATTTTAGCCGCCTTATATTTCTGACATTGCCCGTCAGACTACCTTTTTGTTTCGATCGGAGTACCTTTCACTTTAGAACAGAATATAAGAAAACGGTTCGAAAAATCTGCATTTTTTTTTTTTTTTTTTTTTTTTTTTGGTACGAAATCCATATGTTACCAGAAGGATGGGAAAGATCATAGCATACACACAACAAAAAGCCAAAGTTGGCCAAAAAACTCTTTTTTAAAGTGATACTCTTGGTAAGAACATGGATAATAAACGTTAAAAGAAATCATTATAAAGGGTGTTTTTTATAGACGTATAGAACTTTCAAATGAAATAAAACAAAGATGAATTTTTTAAATTGACATGAAATTTACTTTATTCGAAAGATAACCTTCTGGTATTATAATTTAAATATGACTTCTGGCATATAACTGCCACGGCTGGCTCAGACGTAATCTAGTCTGGAGATCCAATTTTCGGCGAATTTTTCCAACATTTGTGGCCGTACATCGGCAATAACGCGGCAAATGTTGTCCTCCAAGCGGTCAATCGTTTCGGTCTTATCGGTGTAGACTATCGGCTTCACATATCCCCGCAGAAAATAGTCTAGCGGCGTAAAGTCGAACGAGGAGGCCAATTCATGGGTCTGAAACGTAAAACTATGCGTGAAACTAATGTTTCTTTCAATAAATCAATTTCGACATGAGCTGTGTAACACGTTGCGACATCTTGTTGAAACCACAGCTCCTGCACATCATGGTTGTTCAATTGATGAACGAATAAGTCAGTAATCATTACTCTATAGCCATCACCATTAACTGTAACGTTCTGACCTGTATCGTTTTTTAAGAAGTACGGACCAAAGATTTCACCAGCCCATAAAGCACACCAAACAGTCAGTTTTACTTTATGTAACGGTGTCTCAACAGATACTTGAGGATTATTATCACTACAAATACGGCAGTTTCGTTTATTTCCGTATCCATTCAAACAAAAGTAAGCTTCATCGCTAAACAAAATTCGCTTATGAAAATCGGGATCAACGGCAATCTTGTTTTGGGCCCATTTGGCCCACTTTGAAGCACTGACTTGACAGCTGTTAGATCGGTCGCCATCTTGAAAAGTAATACCAACTTAAAGTTCTATACCTCTATAAAAAACACGCTTTATTTATTATATTATTTTTGACTTCGAGAAAAAAGTAACTAAAATGGAAAAAAGTACACATCTATACATCAAAGAAAAAAATAACCAATTTTGGTTAAAAATAACCAAAACGGCAACGTCTTCAAAGTCTTTAAGTTTAGTTGTTAACATCTATCGATAGTGTAACAGAGAGTTGCATGACCATATTTATATGTCCATTATATATGAACATGATTAAAGCCCTATTTCGAATAAAAATCTGCAGCCCAATTCTGGCATTCATAATTGAAATGAACTTCGAATCGAAAAATATTTCGATATCGTAAAATTTTCTAATGATGTTACTCGATACGAAATGAATAGAAATATAGCTCATGTGGTAAAAGGTTTGAAAGGTTTGTTTTACAACACTGGATAAAATATTAAAAAAAAAGTATGAAATTGATTGTAGACAGAAAATAAGTAAATAAAATCAAAAAGTAAGTAAACGACATGGTGTAGTAGTTATAGTGCTTAAACAGAAAATAAACAGCACGGGTTCCAAACCTCATCAAGGTTAAGAAAATTTTTTTTCTTTTTTTCGATTTTTCTAAATTATGATGAGATAGATCTTATATTGTTTTTGTTGGCAAAAGCGATCGAAAATTTTTGAAAATTTTTAGACCTTCGCCAGGGATTTCTAAGCCTGCTCCAGTCAAAATTTTTTCTTACTTTCAAAAAATTTACTCTTCATTCGGCCCACCATCTAAAGGGTCCGCCATCTAACGTTTTTTTTCAACTAGTGCTTATTTCGTGAATGGTAACACTTAGCTCATGTCTGATTTGACAGATAATTAGTTTTATCCTTCCGCTGAACGAATATGCGATCGACATACTCATTTTGATCTTGGCGGGTATGTAAACAAGCAAAATTGTCACATTTGGGGCACAGAAAACCCGCACGCATACATTGAAAAGCCGATACACCCAAGACGAGTCACTGTTTGGTACGGATTTTTGTCCAGAGGCATAATTGAGCCATTTTTCTTCGAAAATTAGCAAGGAGTTGCCGTTACAGTCAATGGCGATCGTTGTCGAGCCGTGTTGAACGAATTTTTGTTCAAAAAAATTGAAGAGGAGGGTATTAGCAACATTTGGTTTCAACAAGACGGCGCTACGTGCACACAGCCGAAGCTACACTCGATGTGTTGCGCCCTGTTTTTGAAGATCGCATCATCAGCCGCAGAGCTGATGTCGTTTGGCCACCTCGGAGCTACAATATGACACTGTTGAATTATTATTGGTGGGACGGCGCCCCACAGATAAATGTTACGCCAACAAGTCAGAGACAATTGACGCTTTAAAGGACAATATTCGTGAAGCCATTGGTGAAATACAGCTGCACTCAATCGATAATGTGCTTGAAGATTGGACCGATGGTGTAGGCTACTGCATGGCTAGCAGAGGCAGCCATTTGAATGAAATTATTTTCCATTATTAATCGGAAGGATTGTACTTTCAAATAAAAAATAAATTTGAGAAAATATTCAGTAGTTTTTTTCATAGCATTTTCAAAAAACACATTTATTTGGCGGATCTTTATTTTTATTCTTGATCAGCGTATATCTAATAAAAACTTATTACTGAATATAAGAAAAAATATTTTGTTTTTGTATCTCGCCTTGTGTGTGCTACAACTTGAAATATTTTGATGGTGGGCCTTAGGCTTTAAATTCGGGCGAAAGGTTTACGCAAAGTTGGTTAGGACTTGATTTTCCCTGGGAACTATTTGGCATTAAATTTTTGGGCGAAGTCTGTATGCTTTTTCATAAAGTTCCTAAGTATTTCGTTTAGTGTTGAATTAGCTTTTGTACAATACTTTGGACTAAATATATAAAATTTTCCTAAATAAATTGTCAACTTTCTTTTTTTAAATTAATTTTCTTGTGAAAACAGTTCACTTCGCATGCTTCTTTGCTTTCGAGTAAAAACTCGCAAGCTTACGTTCGAATTATTGTTCAATATCGCATACCATCATTAGAAATTTCGATTCATTTTATTCGTGATCGAATAAGATGATTCCAAATAGTCAAAAACTTGTTCGTTCGAATATGAATTCGTTTGTACACGAATGCCAGAATTAGCCTCCAGAACATCAAACAAACTAATGCCTTATTCATACCATGAGTGGAAGTATTTTGTTTCACTTCGTTTACACAAAGAAATTGTTCATTGAAACGATTTTTATTTCGTAGTTCTTACTCTGATCTCACATTTTCTAAATACCCAATAGCAATGTTGCCCATTTAGTAAAATCATGTCGTCTTTATGTATGTTTTAAGTAATCGATGGGTCATCTGTAGGTATTAATTTGAACCGGCGGTTATTTCGAAACTGGACTGAAAGAAATTAATCGATTTACGCTTAAGCAACGTTGGGATATATTGGAAATTTATTTCCAAAACACAAACAATTGGGCGAAAGCTGCACGAAAATGTCGTACAAAATTTGGGGGCAGAGAAGGACCTACAGTGCCCGTTACACGCAAGTTTACTGCTAAAGTTCGTAAAACAGGTTTCATTATTGATGCGCCGAGATGTAGGCGTGCCCGTACAGTGCGTACACCCGAAAATATCAAAGCTGTGGCTGAGAGTGTGCATGAGAATTCATCAACATCAACTCGTGATTGTTAACAAGAATTGAACTTTTCTCGCACCAGTTTATGTCGAATTTTGCGAAGAGTTCTCGGTGTGGCGCCGTACAAAAATCAGTTGGTTCAAACGTTAAAGCCAACATTACCATCCGCATCGTTTTCGCTTCGCTAGATGGGCCAACGAGAAACTGCACGATGATGTCGATTTTGGCAAAAAAAAAACACATCTTTTCGGATGAAGCTTATTTTTATCTTGGTGGGTACGTTAATAACCAAAATTGCCGTATTTGGGGCTCAGAAAACCTAAACGTGGTTTTACAGCAGCCAATGCACCCATTACGAATGACTGTTTGGTGCGGCTTGTAGAGCGGAGGCATCATTTGGCCATATTTCTTAGAAAATGAGGACGGCGCAACCATTACGGTCAATGGAGACACCTATCGTACCATGATAACCGATTTTTTTGCGCACGCTCTTCATGGTATTGATGTGAACGATATTTGGTTTCAACAGGATGGTGCAACTTGTCACACATTTCATGCCACAATCGATTTATTGCGTCAAACGTCTGATGACCGTTTAATTAGCCGAAATGGTGACGTCAGTTGACCGCCATGAAGCTGCGATTTGACACCGTTGGACTATTTTCTGTGAGGCGCTGTTATAGACAAGTGTTAAGCCGATAAGCCAGAGACAATTGAGCATTTAAAGGCCAACAACATTCCTTCTGCCATTGTCGAAATACGACCCCATACACTGGAAAAAGTTCTCGAAAATTGGTCCGTTCGAATGGGGTACTTTGAGGCCAGCCGCGGCAGTAGTATGAATGAAATAATATTTCATTTTTAACCAGAACATTTGTACTTCACAACAACAAAATAAATTTGGCGAAATTTCAAACCGTTTTTGTTTTATTGCATTTTTAAATTTAAACTTTTAAATGGCCCACCCGATATATATTGAAGGCAAACAAAGGCTTTTTAACAATAATTGTGTTTTCTAAAATGATATAAAGAATTAACATAAGAATCATTATAATTTTTATTGCACTGAAGCAAATCTCACGGCGATCAATTAAGTCTTGGGATCTGAAAATTGGCTTCGGTGGCTGTATGTCAAGCAGCACCGCCCTAGGACTACATGCCAGTTACATTTACATATATTACCAAAAATAGGCCAAAATTTAATTGTTAACAGCTCTCTATAGCGTAATCGATTAAATGTCACCAATCTTTTAAAAAAGAAAATAGAAAATAGCTTCTCCTACTGGTACGCTAGCAAGTAAAATGACTAAAATGTCATGTTATCCTATTCGGCAGTATGGGAAATCAAAGTTCTTTTTGAAAAACCCAATACTTTTCTATTCATTTTTCCATCACTGTCTTTACTTCTGCTAAACGATTTAAAAGTTTTTTCTATTTCTAGTGTCTCATATTTTTTCTACTTTTTTTTTGTACTTTTTTATTTGTTGCTTTAGTTTTTCTTTCTTTTATAACCTACTCTTAGTTTTTTAAGCCCCGTTTGCACTTGTGAACTGATGAACTTTGTATGTTGAATGGTTTGTGTCATCAAATGGTTAAAACAAATGGAGGGAAAAGAATACCGCCAACTTAAAAACAGATTCAAGTGAAGAAGAAGAAAATCTGTGGTTAGATTTGAAATAAAAAGCAGAGAAAAATAACGAAAATGAAAGCATGAATACGAATATGTTGATAAATTTATAAGAAAAAAAAGGAAATAAATGGATGAAAACCTACTGAAACATAAACTGTAACAAAATATAATATATTCACGCATAACTTAATACTCTTTTATAAGTACGTATATACATATGTAGGTATGTACTTACTCGTATAATATATGGTTCATAAAATAAGAAAATACTGTGGCAAAGTTGAAACTGCTTAAATCAAATCTTTTAAGGTTTCGCCAGTATTATGTGGCATAGTATTTAAGAAAAAGATTTTTTTAATGCCATTTAAGAATTTTGTACATAAAAAATTTCAAAGAAAGTACGTTAGAGTCGATCAAGTTTCTGGAATAACACCCGTGTGGAGGTCCCATCGTTTCGATTTGATTCTTTTTTTTTTTTTTTTGTTAAGTTGGTACATTTGTTGTTGATATTTCTGCTAAATCTTAGCGTCAATCTCTGACATTTGCATTTTTTTATATTCGGTTTTCGTTATATCCATCAGTGCTTCTTGCAATTTATCCATTATCTCCTTTGGAAACATAGAAGCCGTAAATGTAGTTTTGTTAGCTGATCGCTTTTGTTACATGAAAAGCTATAAAAGTGCTTTTTTGACCGTAATGTTATGTAATCAATCTGTTGAAAATAGAATTTGACGGCAACGTTGCGTAGCATTTGTCAAGCAGTGATGGGCTGTTTGTATGTGGAATGTTATGTGGGTATTTTTACTCTTGTTTTGGTATTTACAGGTTTTGGTAAATATTTACACAAAATATTGAATATGTTTATTGTTCCAAATTAGTTTTTGTAAAATCTAATAAGAGCATTTGTCAATCGTATTTGTTTCTTTGTAGCAACAGTTATAGGTCAGTATGAATTATATATTATGCACGTATATAATACGTTTGCGGGTGGCGGCACGCATAACAACACAAACGACCCAGGTTCGAGCCTCAGCAGAGGATATGACGAAGAAAAAATATAACTGTGGTTTCGAATGTTTAATAATAGAAAAAGGGCTTCAACTTCCCTCCAGACAACTCCACCTAAAACATAAAGAAAAAAGCCACTCTGACCTTCCCGCATACCTCTGGCGATGATGACAAACATCAGACGCTAAAGTAAAGATCACCACCAATTAGCAAAGATCTTCACCACAACACACACACAAAAATCATATGGAGGAAGCTACAGCGAATTAATCATCTACGTAGCTTGAAGTATCATAATTGATTAAAGAAACTGAAACAAAGCAATAGATGCTTTGTGGAAAGCCAAGCCAGAGGAGTGGCGGAAAAAAAATATATGGTACATTTATGCTAAAGATTGCAAAATAATTGTACGTACAAGCGTAGCGTAGATAATATATATATCCAGTAATGTATGCATATATGTGAAAAACCAGAATTATAATCTAATTATATATAAAAGTTATTCCAATATTCTGGTTATTCGACCTCTATTAATCAAATACTAACAACTATTAAAGCCTAAGATATTTTTTTTAATAAAAATTAAGATATTTTTTTAATAAAAATGTCTTTATTTTTTAAAGATATTTCGCTACTTCTTTGTGTAGCTTCGGCAGAAGATATGTAATTAATTATACAGGGTGTCCGCCGGGAAGATATACTACTTTGTTTATAACTTTTGATTATATGAAAGAGAATGGATCGTTTATAGATAAATGTTTTATTTAATGTGAGCAATTATATATTACGAGGGCGGATTGACAGCACAAACGCTAGATGGCAGCACAAACACAAAAACTTTTTCTTTCTTAGAAATTACGATCTGTCAAACATCAGGTGTTGAAATTTTAGCCAAATTCATCGATTAGTTTATTTGTTGTAGTCGTTTGAAGCAAGCAACTTTTGTGTTTCTTGGAAAATGGAAAAAAGTGCATTTCGTGTAGTGATTAAAGACTATTATTTGAGAGGCAAAACGGCGAAAGAGACAAAAGAAAAGTTTGATAAACATTACGGTAAAATATTGGATTGCTGAATTTAAACGGGGCGGAACAAGCACTGCAACAATATCATCAACAGGAAGGCCAAAAGAGGTGGTTACTGATGAAAATATCAAGAAAATCCTCGATATCATTATGAATGATCGCCGGGTCAAAATACGTGAGATTGCTGAAATGGTAAACATATCATATGAACGTGTGTTCAACATTTTGCATCAACATTTGCATATGAAAAAGCTATCGGCAAGATGGGTGCCGCATTTGCTCAGTGTTGAACAAAAACGAGTTCGACAGATCACTTCACAGCGGTGTTTGGACATGATAAAGCATAATCCTGCTGATTTTTGGCGTAGATTAATAACAGTTGATGAAACGTGGGTCCACCACTACATACCTGAAACCAAAAATCAATCGAAGCAATGGGTGGAAGCTGGTGGAAGTGCTCCGAAGAAGGGGAAGACAGCGATGGGTGCCGCGTTTGCTCAGTGTTGAACAAAAACGAGTTCGACACATCACTTCACAGCGGTGTTTGGCGTAGATTAATAACTGCTGATGAAACGTGAGTCCACCACTACACACCTGAAACCAAAAATCAATCGAAGCAATGGGTAGAAGCTGGTGGAATGCCCGGAAGAAGGCGAAGACAGGCTGGCAAGGTTATGGCCACTATATTTTGGAATGCACACGGAATATTGCTCATCGATTATCTTGAAAAGGGACCCACAATCATAGGAGAGTATTATCGTGCATTATTGGATCAATTGGTTGATGCAATCAAGGAAAAACGACCACATTTAAACAAGAAAAAAGTGCTCTTTCTTCAAGACAACGCACCGGTTCACACAGCATTAGATGCGATGCTAAAACTACGAGAAATCCACTGCGAATTGGTTGATCATCCACCTTATAGTCCAGATTTAGCCCCTAGTGACTTTCTCCTGTTTGCAAACTTGAAAAAATGGCTCGCAGGAAAAAGATTCATCTCAAATGAAGAAGTGATTACCGAAACTAATGCGTATTTTGAGGAGTTCCCAAAATCGTATTATTCAGATGGTAAAAAAGTTGGAAAATCGTCTTACTAAGTGTATTGAGCTAAAAGGAGACTATGTTGAGAAATGAATGGTTTTTGAAAAAAAAAAATGTTTTTTTCCTACTTAGGTAGCTTCAATATCAATACGCCCTCGTATAGTCCATAGAATATCAGATAAATGCCCGCCTCTGTTAGCCTTACAAATGCGAGCCGTTTTAAGCACATTTTTCATTACATTCTCACACATTTCGCGGGGTAATTCATTAATTTCATCACGAATATTTTGTTTGAGTTGATCCAGCGTTTCTGGTTTGTTTTCATAAGCCTTGCTTTTCAGATATCTGCACAAAAAAGAGTCCGGAGCAGTCAAATCAGGCGACCGTGGAAGCCAATCAACATCACCATTCCTTGAAATAATTTGTTGTGGAAAGAGGTCTCGCAGTAATTCCATTCTAATCCTGGCTATAGGCAATGTGGCACCGTCTTGTTGAAACCACATGTAAATCAAGCCCGAAGTATACACTTGTGGCGTTAAAAAGTTTTCAATCATATCACGATATCGCTCCCCATTGACAGTTACCGTTACGCCGTTTTCAGTTTCAAAGGAGTAAGGTCCAATGATTCCTCTTGAGCAAATTGCATACCAGACTGTCACTTTTAATGGATGCAAAGGTGACTGATAAATAATTTGAGGGCTTTTCATTGCCCAGAACCGACTATTCTGTTTATTTATATAACCATTCAACCATTGTTTCGCCCAAAAATTTCACGTAATTTTCTCATCGTCACAGTAATCGATGATTGATTTTGATTGGTTTACTGAATATTTTTCCATAATAAATTTGCCAAGTCTCTACTTCACGACTGCCAAATATGAACTGTCAAGACTAACGTTTACCAAAATTTCGGCAAAACAAAATAGTAAAAAAATAAAATAATTTTTATTTAAAAAACCTTAAGCTTCAGAAATTTTCAAAATTTAAATATAAAAGTTTAAAAGAATGTCTTGGTACCATTTAAATAATTTCCGTACTTTTTCACATAATTTCAAATAATGTGCACATATTTAAGTGCCATCTATCTTTTGTACAGCTGTCTTTATTATTTTTAATATACACGTGTTTGTGTTTGATGCATGTGTACTTAAATATTTTTTCTTTTTCTTCTTTATGTCAAAAACATATGACACGTTTTTAAGTGATATGTAAGTGGCAAAACGTTTACATTTATGTTACATTTACATTTACATTTACATTTACGATACATTTACATTTTCTACGTTCGGCTAATGAGGCCATTAAATAAATGCATCGTAAATGTAAGTGAAACGTAAATGTTAACATTTTGCCACTTAAGGCCTCATTAGCAGAACGTATAAATCGTAAATGCGTACATGTAAACGTATTTTTGTTTCGAAATGTATTCGCTAATAGCGAATGATCGCTTATCGCAAATCTCAGGTTAAACGGAGTGTAAACAGCTATGAGTATGAATCAAACATCGTACTCATACTCTTAGCATACTTATACTCATAGCGTTCATTCATTTATCAAAAAATACTCATAATACTCACAAATGATTCGAATCATTCAACTCCTTCGAGTAGTACTAATGAAATAAGCAAGCAAAATGAAAAGTACTATAGCAAATACACAACCTCATATTCGAATCATACTGCATCGTCTATATTTTTGTTTCGAAATGTATTCGCTAATAGCGAATGATCGCTTATCGCAAGTCTCAGGTTAAACGGAGTGTAAACAGCAATGAGTATAAATCAAACATCGTACTCATACTCTTAGCATACTTATACTCATAGCGTTCATTCATTTATCAAAAAATACTCATAATACTCACAAATGATTCGAATCATTCAACTCATTCGAGTAGTACTAATGAAATAAGCAAGCAAAATGAAAATACTGTAGCAAATACACAACCTCATATTCAAATCATACTGCATCGTCTATGCCCAATGAGAGTAAATCAAATATTACTTCAAGCTTTAGAATATGAATGCGTATAAATGCATTTTCTGTTCTTAAAATGTTATCTTAACACAATGTGTAAAAGAGCACTTACATACATACAAATAACTCTCGTTTTTATTTAACATTTACCATAAACCTTATTTGGCTATAATTTTTTAATGTTTTTGGGTACTTCTATCCGTTTTGTGCATTTCTGTCATATAAAGTTGGAGCAAAGAATCGAAAAATTCAAAATTTAAGCCCCACATTGTTTGATGTTGGAAAAAGCATAATAATAATTTTCACACTATTAAAAGTCTGCTGTCATTCAGATCCTTTTTTATAGATAAACAACTTTAAGCCATTTAACAAAAATTCTTCTAAAGGCAAAGTTGTGTTTAACTACTGCAATATAAAATATTTAAGTATTTAATATGAATAATTTCCGATTTCTATTCTAAAGAACTTTTAAAAGTAAAATATCACTGTAACATTTCTTTAAATTGCTTGATAAAATAACACTTATTTTACATTTAAATTTAACCTCAATTATAATGCAAATGCAATGCATCAATTTGTTATTTAAAGTTTGTTATTTAAAGTTTCCCTAAATCCTTGAACAAAAAAATAAAAATAAATGCGTAAGAAGAAACAAAAAATTAGAGCAACAATAATGGCCCATTTTTCTTTCGATTCTATTGAAATTTCAATTTATTTCAAATTCACACATATATTTTTTCGCTCTCTCTCTCTTACTGGCATTCTCCTTTTCTTTCTTAGAGTTCGACAAATTAAATTTTGCTGTTGCTGCACTTGCAAAAAAAAAAATTATGTTTCTTAAGGGAATTCGAAAGTAAACAAACAACAGCAAAAATCTTCAATTACCATCTACAGTTGGCCAATATCTGGAAGCAAGCAACTTAAATTTAGAAAAGAAATTACATTTTTGAGAAGGAAAAAAAGCGGTGAGGAAAATAGTTCAATTTTAGAGATTTTTATTGTTTATGCGAGGGTTGAAGGGGAATTAAAGGAAATTTTAATAATCGCATATTTCTATTTTTATCTTCCATTTCTAGTGCGTTCATATGGCATATTGATTAAGTGTGTCAAATGTCTTCTGGAATCCGATTAATTTTGCAGTGGTAATTTTCATCGTTCAACCAACAGTTTTCCTAATATTTTTTGGCAGTTGACTTGGTCGATGCATGACATTTGTTGACTAAATCCGTATTGTTTTTATATGTTTACGGATAAGATCACGTTTGATACTTTCTTACCTGGTATATGTTCTTGTTGACCATGCTCAGTAATGTTCTGTACCTTCAATTTTTTATTCCTTCAGGTTTTCTTATTTCCAAGCTATTCTGTGGAAACTTTGCGCTGTACACGTGTCGTTAGACCATTGGCTCGCTATACACGTGTCCTAGGATTGAGACCCCAGAAATTTCAAATGGATATTTGACACGATGGTTATCTTTATACCTCTTTATGGTGCAGTTGTGTGGTGGAAATCTCTGGAAAAGTCCACATATGGTGGAAACTTAGACAGTGTTGTGCAAAATGCGGCACTGATGATAACGGAGGTGTTAGTTCCACTCCTTCGAAAGCCTTGTTTGTGTTGTTGAACTGGCTTTCAGTGCACCTGATGGCTAAGCAGATGGCGATTATGTCTGCGATAAGGTAGAGGATGGCAAGGGCAGGACCTGCCAAGGTTCATGAGCATGTGGACATCTTGCTGTATTTGGATACAATCCCTGGTGGGGTGGATTGCTGTACGCCCAAACCCTTCTTTGATAGAATATTCACTGTAAGTATCTCACCAGAATCAGTAATTGAATCCGGTTACGTTGAGGTGTACACGGACGGGTCGAAATCCTCGCATATAGGGTGAGAGTATCCTTTAGACTTACGAAACTTTGCATTAGCTTACAGGCAGAGATCCCGGCGATAAAAGGAGCTGCGGACTGATTAATGTACTGTAGGCTATTCGGTTGATATTTTGATCTGTACGGACAGGGAATTGTCTGGCAAACGAACTAGCGAGGGAAGGCTCTTTCCTTGACAACGAGAGAATTGACCATCTAGTTGGGATGCCACTTTCCTCTTGAAGTCATCTGGTTCTGCGATACATGTTAGGTAGGGCACAGATACGGTGGAAGAATGAATCCACCTGCTTTGTATCAAGACAAATCTGCCGCTATACGATCGGGCTTGTTCGGAGTTCATAAGGATGCCACGACGAATACAGGTGACTGTAATCACTGAGCCCTAGGTGGCTAGTCAGCTTACTAGGAGACTGACTTTTGTAAATGTCAGCAGGCTTTTTTCTTTGTGCATGCTTTTGGTTGGTTCGTTTCGGACCAAGGCGCGAACATATAGGTCCGTTAAGACGCTAGCTGTTACGGGCATCACAGTGGGATAAGTATTGGACCCAAGTGAGCTGGATCAGTGTCTGGCTACTCGTTGTAGCTAACTAACTATCCAGGTTTACTTTCCTTAGATTTGTTGACATTGATTCCTGTGGCTAATTCTTTGGGAAGGATTTATTATATTTAAAACTGTTAACGGGAGGTAACTGAAATTAGAGGACTCGATTCGAGATCTGCAGTTAACCACTCAGAAGTTCGGAAATGTATTGTTGTTTTCGGTTTATCTGTCAGGAGTGACGGATTATGAGAGCATTGAGTTTTTAAATCGTTATCATAGTACGAGTGGTTGACCACGGTTTCCCTGGTTTTGTAGCTTTAAACTCATTGTTATTTATAAGTTTATTGGTTGGTTTGTAGCAGCCTCTGCTGCGGTGGGTCGGTATTATTGTCTTTTCGGTTATTTCTTTATTACTTCTGGTTGAGTTGGATTCTATAGGAGTTTAGGGAAGCTCTGGTTTCCTTTCTATTCAACATGAGTTTTCAAGCATTTTTTTCTCCGTCATCTTCTTGGTAGCATATGACTTTCTACAAAGCATACATTACCTTGTTACAGTTTCATTAATCAGTTGATTTCGAAGCTAAGTGGATGATTAGTCTACTGTAGTTCACCTTTTTGTGATTGTGTAGTGGAGAAAACTCTTGTTAAGTGGTGGTGGTGATTTCATTTTTCTCCAGTAGGTGGCGTCTTCAACCGATCATTAATATGATGTTTGCCATCATCGCCAGGGGTAAGCTAGAAGGTCAGTTGCGCTTCCGGATTTGTCCATATGCTGTCTCAACAGGAAATACAATGCATCGAACACATAGGCTGAAAATTCCTGAACCCAACATATATATGAAGCTGGTTCTATTGCATTCACTTATTTTTCAGTATGTGCTAACCTTGAAAAGAGAGCTATTAAAATGTTATAATATTCTATTAATTAGTTTGTGAGTTATTGTGCTAAGAGTGACGCTACTTTTGTTATTTTCAAAACAATGGATCAAAAAGATTGTTTAATTCTATACTGCTTTTTAAGGGGAAAAAATACCGTTCAAGCGAAGAAATGGCTTGCAAAGTATTATGGGAACTCTGCTCCATCGGAAACAACAATAAAACGTTGGTTCGTGACTTCAAACGTGGTCGTAGAGACACCAATGATGCAGAGCTCAGTGGACGTTTAAAAGAGGCGGTTACACCAGAAAACTATGCCAAAATGGTGTGCAGAGGCCATAAGAACAAAGTTTATTACACAAATTATTGAAAAATACTTAAGTTTCGAACAGCTACTCAGGGAGCTAATTTTGTTTTTGTTGTATTACTTGGTAGAGAATGGAATCAAAGGTTTGTTATCATAGTTATAATTTAGGTGCCTAAGATAACGAAAATGCAATGTTTTACTTTGAATAAATCTCTTAATAATATACGGGTCCTTAATTGCCTGGACAAGAAAATCTGTTTAGATTGCGAGCAGCACTGTATGTAAATTTATGTACCACGTATTTAATAGTGTGCGTGTCACTGTGGTGTGTTAGGCAAGAACCCACCTTCCAACCAAGAAGTCGTCGGTTCAATCCCAGGCCACACTATCTGACAATTTTCAACAGCGATATCACCTCACACAATTACTAGCGATTGGTTATGTGTATTTACGCCGTGGAAAACATTACTAACTAATATATCTGCTGTTCGAAACAGGCGTTTGTGGGTTTGTGGACTTTCAATGAGTCTGAGTTGATCATTCTCCATATATAAAAATCAATATTTATTTACAGAAGATGAGAAAAAGTTATTGTTGCTCAAATGTGCACATCTTTTTCGATCTACCTTGGCTTCAGCGTTCTTTGTGAGATGTTCAAGGTTGTCATATATACGAAAATAATAATTAAATTTATAGAAAAAGTTAAACGATGAGCATTTTTGCAATAAAAAATATACAAAAATATAAAAATTATACTTATTTAAATTAATCGGTTATTCGTGTCAAATTAACCGGTTTATTCGGTATTCGAAAAATGACGATTTTTGAAAAACACAACCCAAAAAACCGATTAAAACCGGTCCAATAATAACCGTCCGATCTCCCTAGTACATATATAAAAAATTGTTCCTTAGACTCTTCTTAAAGTATAAAAAATATAGAAATATAAAGGGTCCACCATTTAACGTTTTTTTTTTTCATCTAGTGCTTATTTCGAGAATGGTAACACTTAGCTCATGTCTGATTTGACAGATAATTAGTTTTATCCTTCAGCTGAACGAACATGGTTGTGTATACGCTTGAACAACGCTGGGAATCTGATTTTGATCTTGGCGGGTATGTAAACAAGCAAAATTGTCGCATTTGGGGCACAGAAAACCCGCACGCATACATTTAAAAGCCGATACACCCAAGACGATTCACTGTTTGGACCAGAGGCATAATTGGGCCATTTTTATTCGAAAAGGAATGGCCGTTACAGTCAATGGCGATCGTTATCGGGCCATGTTGAACGAATTTTTGTTCACAAAAATTGAAGAGGAGGATATTAGCAACATTTGGTTTCAACAGGACGGCGCTACGTGCCGCACAGCCGAAGCTACACTCAATGTTTTGTGCCCTGTTTTTAAAGATCGCATTATCAGCCGCAAAGCTGATGTCATTTGGCCACCTTGGAGCTGCGATTTGACACCGTTGGACTATTATTTGTGCGGTGCCGTCAAATATAAGTGTTACGCCAACAAGCCAGAGACAATTGACGCTTTAAAGGACAATATTCGTGAAGCTATTGGTGAAATACAGCTGCACACAATCGATAATGCGCTTAGACATTGGTCCGATCGTTTAGGCTACTGCATGGCCAGCCGAGGCAGCCATTTGATTGAAATTATTTTCCATTATTAACCGGAAGGGTTGTACTTTCAAATAAAAAAGAAATTTGAGAAAATATTCAGTAATTTTTTTTTATAGCATTTTCAAAAAAAAAAAATTATTTGGCGGACCCTTTACTTTAAACTTACAATCCCTCGTTAGATAAAGAAATAATAATAATTGTACTCTTTACTCTAATAGTTGTTATAACAATAAAACATTTTTTATATGAAAATTATATAAAATTTCATTTGCATGATTAAACTTTTACAAAATTTTCTTATACAACTACCAGAAGTATATAACAGCAAGACAGCAAAGAAAAGAATTGTTTGTGGTCACGACTGGAGTTTCTTTTAGTTCTTGGCCAAAAACTGCATATAATAATACCAACGACACAATAACAGGAAACTACTCTATTGGCAACAGTGAAAATATGGAAAATTAGGTAAAAGAAAATTATTCACAAAAATTAGGTTATTGGCTGGAGTAGCGACTACAAATTAAGCTAGAAAATGAAACCCTAGAATAAGAGGAACAAAACAATATAGGAGTACTTTTGAGAATTAACCGAATAAAATAATAACAAAAATAATAAACATGGCCACTTGTTTGCTCCATATAGACCAAGTGCTATGTAATGTATGTATATATTAGGGAGATCGATTATTGGACTTTTTTCAAAAACTGGTTTTCGAATAATTCTAAAAATATCAATTTTTACAAAACCGGTTTTCGGTTAGTAATTATTCAAATAACTGATTAACTGGTTCTTTTATTTAAATAAAATTGTTCTTAATTTTTGAAGCGCAGAACTGGACCATGTCGTTTTAAAAATAATCAGAAGTTGACGGAGAGCTTAAAATTAAAGTGGCAAACAATACTAACAATAATTCGAACAAATTAAAAAAAAAACGGTGTCCAGAGGCCATAAAAACAAAGTTTATTACACAAATACTGAAAGTTGCTACGATTTCGAACAGCTACTTAAAGGAGCTAATTTCTTTTTTGTTGTTGTATTACTTGGTTAAGAATGGAATTAAAGGTTTTGTTATTATAGTTTTCATTTAGATGCCTAAGATAACAGAAATTAAATTTTTTACTTTGAATAAATCCATTAGTAATATACGACTCCTTAATTGCTTCGACAAGTTGCTTAGGTTTCAAACAGCTCTGTATATAAATTCATGCACCACGTATTTAATAGTGTGTGTGTCACTGTGGTATGTTAGGTAGGAGACCCACCTTCCAACTAAGAAGTCGTCGGTCCAATCCCAGGCCAAACCATATGACAATTTTCAACACTGATATCACCTCACAACATTACTAGCGACTGGTTTTGTGTATTTACGCTGTGAAAAACTTCACTAACTAATATATCTGCCTTTCGGAGCCGAAGTTTGTGGGTCACTTTCAATGAGTCTAATTGATCATTCTCGATATGTATAAAAACCTATATTTATTTACAAAAGTTGTTAAAGTGTTATTGTTGCTCAAGTGTGCATATCTTTTTCGAACTGCCTTGGCTTTCAAGTTCTTTGTGAGACGTTCATATATACAAAAATAATAGTTAAACGATGGGCATGTTTGCAATAAAGAAGTATACAAACGTATACAAATTATACTGATTTAAATTAACCGGTTATTCGAGTTAAATTAACCGGTTTATTCGGTATTAGAAATATGAAGATTGTCAAAAAACTGTATTCGTCAAAATCAAAAAAACCGGTTTAAACCGGTCGAATAATAACCGTTCGATCACCCTAGTATATATACATTCCTATGTATAGGGTATATAAGGTGTTTTTTAAGAGTTCGAAAACTTACTCGTAAAATGATAATGGAAACAAGAAGAAATATTGTTGGAATGAGTTTTTGTTTTGTTTTTTGTTTTATAATCTGGTAGATAATTTCATGCCACCTATTTTTTAAATAGGATTTCCAACATACCACCTTAATCAAAAAGTTTCCGGAAGTTTCTGTTGCTGATATTCCAGCTAAATCTTAGTGTCATAGCTTGACATTTGCAAGAGCTACATACCCAAGACTATATCTATCTCTGTGTGTGTTGACGATTTTTTACAATTTTAGAAATGGATTTAAGTTTGCAACAACGCACTTGTATTAAAGAAAATTTAATAAATATTTAGATTTAAAAAACAGATATGATGGGTGCTCGTTGGAAATTTTGGAAGTTTGTTTCGGCAACGATTCTCTAAAGAAAACTGTTGTTTACCAGTGGCACGAGCGGTTCAAAAGTGGTCGTGAGTCAATCGAAGATGATGAATGCAGTGCAGACCATCAACATCGAAAACCGAGCGTTGGTCAATAACCGCAAATTAACCTTCAGAGAGTTAGCGGAGCACTTGAACGTTGCCTATTGATCCGTCTAAGACATTTTGATTAATGATTTGAGTTTCCGTCGTGTAGCAGCAAAATTGGTGCCAAAACACCTCGATTTCATGCAAAAAAGAGTGCGTGCTGAGGTCGCAAAAGACGTGATTGAGAGGCTGAATCCCCACCTTTATCAAAAGGTTCATTACTGGAGACGAGATGTGGGCTTATGAGTACGACACGCAATCCATACATCAGGCAAGTGAATGTCGTTTACCAAATGAGCCGAGACCAAAAAACCATATTGTTTTCAGGTAATTCTCACGGTTTTCATGGATTACAATGGTGTAGTGGATCATGAATTTTTGCCAGAAGGCCAGACAGTAAACAAAGAGTATTATTTGGACGTTATGAGACGTTTGCGTGAAGCGATGCGGCGAAAGAGAAAACACGTGGATTTCACTCCATAATAACGCACCGTCGCACAGTGCCATCATTATTCGAAATTTTTTGATGACAAATGCAACAAATACCATCCAACAGCCACCGAATTCACCTGATTTGACTCGCTGTGACTTTTTTCTGTTCAATCGAGTTAAATAACCATTACGGGAAACGCGTTTCAGCAGCCGAGTGGAAATAATAGAAAAATAGCAGGCAGCACTGATGGACTTACCGAATATAAAAATGCTTCAAGAATTAGATCAAGCGCTGGCATAAATGTCTTGCAGTCGATGGGGACAATATAGATTTAGATGATGAAACTTGTATTTTTAATTTTCTGAATAAATTCCGAACTTTTTGATTAAGGTGGTATAACACATAGGCGGGAAAAGTCCAGGCCTAAGGAATACTATCCAACAGCCACCGAATTTACCTGATTTGGCTCCCTCTGACTTCTTTCTGTTCAAGCGAGTTAAAAAGCCATGACGTGAAACGTGTTTCAGCAGCCGAAAGCAAATAATGGAAAAATCGCAAGATACACTGATGGACATAGCGAAAACCGAATATAAAAATTGCTTCGAGGATTAGATCAGGCGCTAGTATAAGTGTGTTGCATATAGATTTAGATTAATAAACATGTATTTTTAATTTTCTAGATAAATTCCGGGAACTTTTTGGTCAAGTCCAACTTTTCCAATAAATCTAGCCGTATGGCATCAATGGTGACTAGAATATTGGCTTCCAATGCTTAGGTGTTGTTGGTTTGCCGGTATAAATCAATGACTTAACATAGCTCTGTAGAAAGTTATCCAGAGGCATCAAATCGCACAACGGAGGGATCTACTAAACCGAATCTCTTCTGGAAATTAAGTTGTTGTCCAATTGATTTTGCAAGAAATCGATGGTCAAGCATTGTTCTGACATTAAACGATGACTTGACAAACCTCACTAATTAGAAATGTCAGCACAGTTTCACATTCTTAGCTTTCAAACCATAGTTATCATATACATATCGATAGTTCTCATGCAGCTAAAAAAACACCCTATAAGTATATACATATAATATATATATATTTATATATTATTTTTTTAACTATAGTTTGTATATTCTTTTTAGTTTCTTACAGAGTCTCTAACTTGTACAACAATGCCAGCATCCGCTGTTATAACTTTGATTATGTTTGTGTGGGAACCTGTATCTTGTTGCACTAAAAAACGATGCTAAACAAATTGGAGATGAAATGAACTTAAAATGCCCTACATTCTCTTTTATGGAAAATTTATATAGTGATGTGATAAATATGTATAAGGACACAGATATGACGCATTGAGATTTGATAAGAAAGTACGTAAAATGAGAAAATTACTTATAAGTAACAGGTGATTTTTAAAAATCTTTCGGATTTGATTTAAAAAAACACATAAAATTTAAAAAAATGTATGAAATCTTTATTTGAGTCGACAGAACAATGATGATTTCATGTAAATGTTGACCGCGGCTACGTCTCAAATGGTTCATGAGCTGGGTCTAATTTTGGCATACTCTCTCCAACATATCGGCCAGTATCTCAAGAATAAATTATTCAATATTAGCTTCCAATGCGTCAACCGTTGCGTGCTTGTACCTATAGACATCAGCCTTAACATAGCCTTACAAAAAATAGTATAAAGACGTCAAATCGCACAATCTAGGCGACCAATTGACCGGAACCTAACGTGAAATAAACTGTTCACCGAACTCGTCTCTTAATTGGGCCATTGTTTCGCGTGCTGTGTGGCATGTTGCACCGTCATGTTGAAACCACATGTCAGCCAAGTTCAGCTTTTCCATTTTGGGCAAAAAAATTTGTAATCATCGCACGGCAGCGCTCGCTATTTACAGTAACATTCCTGCCTTCGTCATCTTTGAAAAAGTACGGTCCAAAGATGCCAACGGCCCATAATCCACATCAAACAGTGTATTTTGCGGGATATATTGGCAGTTATTGCAATATTTCTGGTTGCTCTTCACACCAAATATGGCAATTTTGTTTGTTCACGCATCCATTTCATCAGCACTGAGCTTCGTCGCTGAACACATTTTTTCGATAAAAAAGTGGACCTTCGTTCAACTTTGCCAACGCCCACTCACAAAGTGTTAGCCGTTGTGGTAGGTCAAGTGGCTTCATTTCTAACACCAACTGTATTTTAAAAGGTTTTACACACAAATCCAACAGAGGCCCAATTACTGGGAACGGCGCAGAATCATTTATTCATGGTCATTAACAATACTGGCGGATACAGCTGCGATATTTTTCCTCTGTTCGTACTCTCCGGACACCATGTTGGTAGTTTAATGTCCAATAATGTAAATTTGGTACGAAATTAGTCACAAGATTCCGAATAACCGCCTCAAAAGGTGGCTTAAGCTGACCATAAAATGAAAGAAGTGCACGATGTACTTTCTTAACCCAGCATGAATTTTGATAATAAAATTTAATAATCTGCAGCGTTATTTATTTCTGAGTCGATTCTTGCTTAAATTATAGACTAAACTGAACATGTGCCAAATTAAAATTAAATTAAAGTATAAGCAAACGCTACTGACCATGGATTAGAAGCTGTCAAAAATAGAATACTTGTGTGCATATTAGAATAACTATTTTAGCGGCAACACGGCTACCGACTACACGACTACCGTTGTAGACCGTAGCCAACTTAGACTAATTTCTAATTTTCTTGACGACAATAAACAGTTTAGTGCTGTCAATACAATAAGATGTATGAATAGGCGTTTTAAAAACGCAATACATGAAATATATACATTAAAAACGCGAAAAAAATTGTATGTGCCATTACTGATCATATCCTTTGCGACCTCAACACGGTCAAAATTTTAAAAAATCGCCAACACACATAGAGATAGATGTACTCTTGTCTAAGTAGCTAAGATGCTAAGATTTAGTGGGAAATTCAACAACATATGTACCAACTTAACAAAAAAAAAAAACTCAAATTGAACGATGGAACCGCCAACACGTGGGTTATTCCGGAAACTTTTTCATCAATGTAGTATTGTTACGAAAATGAAAATGCCTAAAAAGATGCACCAACATTTGTGCATTTAGAGCTATACTCTGAACTTTGCTTTATAGGTTTGTTTCAAGGCTACGATCACCGATTACCCTGTCAACGCTTTATTTATTGGAACAGTGCTGTAGTCGCATATGTAATACTTATTATTATTACCGGCAATTTAATAGGTTTTGGAATTTACTAGCATATTCGAAATTAATGCTTATTTTTTATAAAGGTGACGTATTAAATTAAAGAGTAAATTAGTGTCAAGGCGTTAATAAAAGTGTTGAGTAGTTTGTGTATTAAGTTGAAGTTAATAGGTAGACACTTTACAAAGATAAAAACTGTATAAATATACAATACATTCGTATCATTTATTTTATTTAACGCAATTTAAAAGAACTTAAACGATTTAAAAAGGTTAACCAACTTACGGTTTTTTCATTCCTATTTCCTTTCTTTTTAAAACCGCTTTCTCCAGAGGTTGAGTTAAAAAAAATTGTTGAGTTTCATTTCATGCTAAAAATGTATTATGTCTTCGACAATTTTAAATTACTTTTTGGTAATCATGGAGAATATGTATATAGCGAACTTGTTTCCGTTCGACAAAATAAAAATCTCTGATCGCTGATATTTTTTCTATTGTCACCGGACTGAATAATTTTCATCTACATAAAGACTAACTTTGTCTGTGCTACTCGGAGTGCTCTAGACTAATTACAAACATATGTACATACTATCGTTATACATGATGTCAAACGCCCACATTGCTACTAATTTCATTTTAGAATGGACTTGCACCATTTTCAAAGGAAAAATATTTTTAATGCTGTTAAGAATTACAATTTTTATTTCCCAAATGCCAGAAAACTCACATAAAGTATTATCTATATCTACCATTATCTACATTTGTTCAAAAATGGACTTGCCTCTTTTTCAAAACAAACGGCTCATATGTATAGTACGAGTAGTTCCGCCTATAACTAAGTTATTATTTCTTTGGATTGTATATAGAGCGTGTTTTTTATAGAGGTACAGAACTTTATGTTGGCATTACTTTTCAAGATGGCGACCGATTTAACAGCTGTTAAGTAATTTATTCTCAGTTTGGTTTGGCAATTCATCATGAATAGACTCACGCCCGGCATAGATTCGTTGAATGAGCCCAAAACGAGATTACCGTTGCTCCCAATTTTCGTAAGCGAATTTTGTTTAGCGATGAAGCGCACTTCTGGTTGGATGGCTACGTCAACAAACAAAACTGCCACATTTGGAGAGAAGGTAATCCTCAAGTGTATGTGGAAACACCGTTACATCCAGAAAAACTGACTGTTTGGTGCGCCTTATGGGCTGGTGGAATCATTGGTCCGAACTTTTTCAAAAACGATGGTGGCCAGAACGTTACGTTACTAACTTTTTCATTCCTGAATTGAATAACCATGATGTCCAGGAGATGTGGTTACAACAAGCCGGCGCAACATGTCACACAGCTCGTGCCACAATAGGTATATTGAAAGACACGTTTGGTGACCACCTAATTTCACGTTTTGGACCTGTGAATTGGCCTACAAGATCTTGTGATTTAACACCGCTAGACTACTTTCTGTGGGGCTATGTAAAGTCATTGGTCTATGCGGTAAAGCCACAAACGCTTGACCATTTGGTAGACAACATTCGCCGTGTTATTGCCGATATACGACCACAAATGTTGGAAAAAGTCATCGAAAATTGGACATCCAGATTGGACTACATCTACGCCAGCCATGGCGGTTATATGCCAGAAATCATATTTAAAATGTAATGCCACAAGATTATCTTTCGGATAAATAAAATTCATGTCAACCAAATAATCCATCGTTGTTTTACTGCAACTTAAAGTTCTATACCTCTATAAAAAACACCTCTTATATATATAAAATGCAAATTTATAAATAAATTTTTCATAATTTAAAAAATTTGTTAAATATACTTTAATGCTTAAAGGGTACCCTTATTGACAAAAGAATGTAAGCAGTCGCATAAACCAGTCAAAGATGAGGTTAAGTATACATATATACAGCCGTGTGTAGTAATTGTATTTTCGTTTATTTTCTCTACGAGTACTCTTTTATGATATTTTTACTTTTGTCAGGATTTTTCATTTTATTTGAGTGGAATACTCTGAGAGAGTGGTAGGCAGCCAAGCTATTTTTACCACATTTTTGTGTATAATATTGTACAACGGCTTGAATTAGGCGCTCCCAACGTTCCGATTTGATTTTTTTTTTTTTTGAAGTTGGTACATCTGTTGTTGTTGCTAAATATTAGCGTCATAGCTTGACATTTGCAAAAGCTACGTGTGTTGGTGATTATTTACAATTTTGACCGTGTCGAGGTTGCAAAAGACATGATTTGCGAGAATGAATCCGATCCCACAATCGTCAAAAGGATTATTACTGGCGATATATTTAAAATAGTATCTATTTAAAAGTTATATAATAGCTGGAATTAGTTCAAGTTCTATCTTAAGCTAAGCTAATATAACCTGGTCACAAGGTGACATAATACCCACTGGATAAACCCACCCGGGTATTATATTTAAAAAAAAGCCAGGTGCGGCTTTGAAAGTTTCTAAAAATTGTTTGCAACTTTTGCGACGTAAAACCGAGCATTTTCATGCAGAATAATAACTTAATCATGTTTTTCTTTATATTCCCGTCGTTACTCTTACAATGCACGGTTCAAATTGAGTAATAATAGTCTGTTTAGGGATGTCATACGTGCACATACATACACATTTTTTTTACAAATTCAGTTTTATTCATACCAATATAAAATATAAATATGAGTATTAATAACTGACGTGAAAAAGCTTGAGGCTGAAACCCAAGAATGGATGTATACCATGATGTCAGGACGATTGTAACATATAGGACCATTGTATGGGCGGCAAAGGCAAGTTAGAGAGTAACCCAGGAAGAGCTAAATAAGGTAGAAAAGTTAACGTGCACAGCTACGCTTGAGGTTCAATTATACCTTAGTCCACTGCATTTGACAGTGAAAAATAGGACCATGACGAGGACACAAGGTTATGCGGGGGTCATGTTAATTCGATTGGCCGAGTGTGGCCGACAACTCCCAACTTGGCTCTCATATGGACAAAATCATGAAACTCTTTGACTTTGGCAAATACTTCAGGGCAGAACTGGATAATAGGAATGAGTTGATAGGCTCGGAGACTGCATACTCCATTAGAGAAGGGAACATTTTGTGGGTTACAGACGGAAAGTGATACAGGCGCAGAAGTGTTTCGCTCTAGGAGGGGATATTCTGAACCTATGGAAAAACTCGCCAGCATATTCCAGGCGGAAGTTTACACAATTGAGAGTTGTGCTCAATTTAACCTGGCCGCTATCCGAGAGGTTGGCTTCTATGCGGTTGATTCAAAGCTAATTTGAGATTGTCTGGGTAAACTGAACTAGTTGGACAGGAACAATAGGGTAGAAATTCCGGAAAATTAAATAGCTGATGAACTGGCCAAAAAGGGAGCTACAACTCCACTTGTAAGGCCAGAACCTTTTTGTGGACTGGAAAGGGGGGTCTGGAAGGGCGTACTCTACGAAAATAAGGATAAAGAGATCCGGGTACACTTCTCTGGCCGCACGGGTCAAAGGCAATCTAAACTTTTTTTGGGTAACCACAATAGTAGAAGAGTCGAATTCTGCATAAATATATCTAGAAACAACCTGAAGGTATTAACCGAGCTTTTGACATTACAGGCTAAATCGATATCTGAGTAAAATGGGAATAATCTAAAGACATCGGACAGATTCTGTGATGAGGAGATCAATTCACCATACATACTAGGTATAGAGTGGGCCATACAAAAGTTTAAATTTAAAAATGCAATAAACAAAAAACGGTTTGAAATTTTGCCAAACTTATTTGTTTGTTGTGAAGTACAATTGTTCTAGTTAGAAATGATCGGACTAATTTTCGAGAACTTTTTCGAGTGTATGGGGCCATATCTCGGCAATGGCATCACAAATGTTGGCGTTCAAATGCACAATTGTCTCTGGTTTGTCGACATAACACTTGTCCTTAACGGCGCCCCACAGAAAATATTCCCACGGTGTCAAATCGCAGCTTCTCGGCGGCCAACTGATATCACCATTTCGGCTAATTAAACGGCCATCAAATGTTTGACGCAAAAGTCGCTCGTGGCATGAGATATGTGACACGTTGCACCATCCTGTAGAAACACAACATCGTTTACATCAACGATTGATTTGACCGTAATGTTTGCGCCGTACTCATTTTCAAAAAAATTTGGTCCATTGATGCCTTCGCTCCACAATCCGCACCAAACAGTGAATCGTATTGGGTGCTATTAGCTTGTGTAAGACCACGTTTGGGTTTTCTGAGTCCCCAATACGGCAATTTTGCTTATTAATGTACCCAACAAGATGAAAATGAACTTCATCCGAAAAGATGATTTTTAAAATTTTTTCGATTTTGTTTTTTGCTAATTCCGGCCAATTATCTTTGTTTTCGAAATAAATTTCCAATAAATCCCAACGTTGCTCAAGCGCAAATCGGTTCATTTCGTTCATTGGAGATAATATACTGAATTGTGTGACAGAATAGAATGACATAAGTATTGCTAAATTCGAAATACCTACTGGTTTAAATTTAAGCCGATAGATGGTCCACCCGTTATATGTAAACATTGATGCACTCTAGAAGGAAGTTTCTAGGTGCCTATCTGATACTAGGTAGGGAGTTATCGCGGTTGGCACCAACCGACATACTGAAATTCATCATATCGACGTGGTTGGGGGAGATATGGTATTATAGGGAAACCTTATATAGATGGATAAATGGCGAGGTTGCAGCAATTTTATAACTCGGTGATGATAATACATTGTTACAAAAGGACCCTTCGCGAAATAAAACGATGATTAAAAACGAAACAAAAATGAAAACAACACCATGTAGAATATACCCGAAGTTACCAGATGATTGAAGCTACCAGACGATCTAGAACCTTTCACAACTTTCAGCACCTGTATGTAAGGGAGAACAATGCGAGGTGCAAGGCTGTTGTATTAAAACAGCTAAAGTGAAAGTGGTGGAGTGTGACATAAAGGGGGCGCTGAAGTTTAATACGTAACCCAGCAAATATTTTGTGCAAAAAGTGATACAATAAAACACACAGAGAAATTTATTTTTATTTTATTTTATTTACGATCTATGAACTCAATTAATAAAGGTTTTTAAAAGGTAATATAGACTAGAAGATCAAAGCTTTTATATTCATTGTATGCTGATTTAAATCATATTTCGTTAGTGGCTTTAAAAATGTTGGATTTCATGGTGAAATAAATAAATTTACTTTTGGGCTCTTGTTTCTTTATTGTTTTTGTAGTTGTTTGTTATTTATGAACTCAATTTGTATTTTTGAAATTTTATTACCTGAACCTATTAAAACTTTTCCCCAAAAAAATATATTATTTTGTACATGTTTGGGATATTCAAATAAATTCGTTTGTGCTATTATTGCAACGACGAGAGTCGTTTTTACTACATATTTTAGAAAATTATGATGAAAAATATAAATAAAGGAAGTAGTATACAGGTATATGTATGTATGTACGAGGGCGGATTGATATTGAAGCCACCTAAGTAGGAAAAAAACATTTTTTTTTTCAAAAACCATTCATTTCTCAACATAGTCTCCTTTTAGCTCAATACACTTAGTAAGACGATTTTCCAACTTTTTTATACCATCTGCTGAATAATACGATCTTGGGAACTCCCCAAAATACGCATTAGTTTCGGTAATCGGTATAAGGTGGATGATCAACCTATTCGAAGTGGATTTCTCGTAGTTTTAGCATCGTATCTAATGCTGTGTGAACCGGTGCGTTGTCTTGAAGAAAAAGCACTTTTTTCTTGTTTAAATGTGGTCGTTTTTCCTTGATTGCATCAACCAATTGATTCAATAATGCACGATAATACTCTCCTGTGATTGTGGATCCCTTTTCAAGATAATCGGTAAGCAATATTCCGTGTGCATCTCAAATACAGTGGCCATAACCTTGGCAGCCGATTTCGCTGTCTTCGCCTTCTTCGGAGCACTTCCACCAGCTTCCACCCATTGCTTCGATTGATTTTTGGTTTCAGGTGTGTAGTGGTGGACCCACGTTTCATCAACAGTTTTAATCTACGCCAAAAATCAGCAGGATTATGCTTTATCATGTCCAAACACCGCTGTGAAGTGATCTGTCGAACTTGTTTTTGTTCAACACTGAGCAAACGCGGCACCCATCTTGCCGATAGCTTTTTCATATGCAAATATTCATGCAAAATGTTGAACACACGTTCATATGATATGTTTACCATTTCGGCAATCTCACATATTTTGACCCTGCGATCATTCATAATGATATCGAGGATTTTCTTGATATTTTCATCAGTAACCACCTCTTTTGGCCTGCCTGTTGATGGTATTGTTCCAGTGCTTGTTCGGGCCCGTTTAAATTCAGCAATCCAATATTTTACCATATAATCTGATGGAGCAGATTCGCCGTAATGTTTATAAAGTTTTTCTATTGTCTCTTTCACCGTTTTGCCTTTCAAAAAATAGTGTTTAAACACTACACAAAATTCACTTTTTTCCATTTTCCAAGAAACACAAAAGTTGCTTACTTCAAACGACTACAACAAGTAAACTAATCGATGAATTTGACTAAAATTTAACAGCTGACGTTTGACGGATTGTAATTTCTAAGAAAGAAAAAATTTTTGTGTTTGTGCTGCCATCTAGCACTAGGTAGCTTCAATGTCAATCCGCCCTCGTATGTACATATGTATATAAAAGTATATATTTTTTTAATAATTTTGCATAAGAATAGGTGATATTCGTATTAAAATTCTTTGTGGTTCATAAAAAGAAAGAAAACAAAAATCTCCAAGGACTTGCAAGGAATTTTTTATGTATTTTCTCATAAATACTCGTAAGACGCAATAAAAATTTTGTTCCTGTGGTTTGCTACGAAGTTTTAGTTTGAGCCAAATTCATAGTTAAGCCGGCAGAAGAAAGAAATAAAAATCATTCAAAAATTTTTTTATGGTTTCTTGTCTTATAAGAGAGTAAAACACGATAAAGGAAAATTCAAAGAAATATGTTTCAAACTCTTTAAGAGACAATAGTTTCAGAAGAAGTTTCTTTTCAAATTAAGCCAATTAGTTATTAAATAGCAAAAGCAGCATTAATATTCAACATGGAACATCGTTCATAAATGCCCGTTGTCGCTGGCCGAAGTAGCAACGGTTACGCTTACGTGGCTTTTTGATCCTTATAACATTAAAGGTACGATGGTTGAACTGCCTTAGGTAATTTTGGACTAATAGAGGATATCGAAGATTTTCTTAAAAAGCGTAGACAGTTAATTTCACAGGACCTGAGTCTCAGAGCGAATAAATGTTGGGTGTGCGATTCTAATGCGCATAGTGTCCTTTAACGACAATGGATTTAGCTAAGTTATTGGATTATAGGTGCATAAAGGCACGAAGACCCGGTTTTTTACCCGTAACTTGAGATTTTGGAGATGTTTCGCATATTCCAAAGACAGATTCTTGTTGGTCTTGATAGCAGCTATCAAAAAAATATATTTTTCCCCCGTTACTACTCGTGGGAGCATATGGCTTTCACAAAGCATCTCCATCTAACACGGCTTACTGCCGTTGACTTTGCCTCCTCCCATGTTAGGTTGTTCTGTCTCAGCTCTTGGATAATTGTGCGTTTCCAGGTATATTTTTGTCGTCCATGATTTCTTGATCCTTGAAGATTCCACTTGAGTGACATTCTGGTGATACTATCTGGGCTTTTTCGGATGGTGTGACCGATCCATCCACACTTTCGTTTCTTTATTTTTTACAGCATGGGTGTTAGGACAGAATATTCTGCATATTAATCTAAGGAACTTGTTAATGAATACCTGCAGTTTTTGTGTGACGTTATTCAATACAAGCCTGTTTTCACCGCCATACAGCAGTACTGATTTAACACATGAGTTGAATATTCTGAGCTTAATCTGTCTGGATATATGTGAATTTTGTCATACTGATGGCAGTCGTCGAAATGCCGCTCTCTGTTTCTGCGCCACCGTTTGTAGTCATTGTACTTCCTAGATAGCAGAAACTATCTACATATTCGACTGGTTGACCCTGTAGCATGATGTTTTCCGTGCTCGTATTGTTTATTCTCATGGCCTTGGTTTTCTTGATATTTATCTCAAGTCCAATATACGAGCCAATCTTTCCAGGTCCTCCAGTACGACTGTATATTGGAAATCATATGTGAGAGTAGACAAATGTCATCTGCATAGTCCAAGTATTCGAGTTGGTGTGAGAGACTCCATATTATCCCTCTTCCTTTTGAACAGACTTTGCTCATTATGTCATCCAGCACGATGGTAAATAGCTGAGGTGATAGTGGGCATCCTTGTTTGACTCCAGCATTGGTGTGGAATGCTTGGCTGATGTTCACATTGTGAAGAGCTGAAAGTTCTGCATCCTCACACATCGCTCTGATTATTCGAATTATTTTTTGATGTTCTCCTTTTTTGCTTAGTGCTTTCAATATTGCCGTTCGTCCAATGGTATCAAACGCTTTCTTGAAATCGACGAACAGTAGATTCAGGGAGCTACGCCATTAAACTTCCGCCTGACAGGCCGATCAGTTATCCGACTCTCTTAATAAGTTTGCTAATCAGCCCTACAGGAATCTCCAGTAGAACCCGAATGCCAACAAAATACTCACGGAATAACCTGTACCTAAGTCCTGCTAACGCCGGATATTCCAAGAGCAAATGTTCCGTAGTCTCCACCTCTTACTCTGAACAGCACCTACATAGAACAGAGCCCCTCTGGCCTAGCCTAAGGGCATGTCTTCCACTAAACAGTGACCCGTGGTGCCTCTATTACTGCAGATAACTTACCTTTCGGCAAGTTGCCTAGAGCTCTTCTTGTCTACCCTCGGCCAGAGAGTTCTAGCCTGTCTACAAGAGCACGTCTCCACCTCTCATCGAATACAGCATCGGCCCGTTATCCTATACGTAGACGGCAGGTAGAAATCGGTATACCAAATCTCTCCGCCACAGAAAGAATCCTACCAATAGTGCATCAGCTACACAATTGCCTGGAATATCACTATGATGAGTTTGATATCAAAGTCCTCAGACATCACCCCTACTAATGTGTGACATATTCTCACCCCGAGACTTAGTATACATAGCCCCCAGGGATATAATAAGAGACTGACTGACCGTATAAATGCAGATCTTCCGCATCTTCGTGACACTATCTCTCAGTAAATCAGCAACCTCACAGATAGCGGCCACCTGTGTCTGAAAAACACTGCAATTAAGATCAGCAGAATGGATGCCATAACCTACTCCACCATTCAGCTTTAACCTGTCCGTGAAGAATCGGATACTAAAAACTTTTTCCAGGTATTCCTATTCGGAATAGATATCCTTAAATTGGTCGTTGGAAATAGACCCGGTAAACAAAGCCATCCGGTGCAGTAGCTCAGCGGAGTTCTCCGATAATCTGAGACCACATTCCCTGATTCTCAGCAGAGCCGTGGATGCAGTCGATTCGGCCATTATAACAGGTGTCCAGATATACATAATGACACTAAGTGCCAGATCTGGCGTCGTACGCAGTGCTCCTCCAACACCAATTAGCGCCGACCTTTACACCCTCATCAAGGAGTTAAATATATACTTTTTATGTAAGGATCTCAACCAAACTACAATACCGTAGAAAAATATAGGCCTGACTATAGCCGCATAAATCCACATTATCATTTTCGGAGAGAGTCCCCAACGCCTACCAATAGCCCCTTTGCAGCAGTATAAAGCAACTTAGCGTTATAGCTTGACATTTGCAACAATTGTGTTGGCGATTTTTTACAATTTTGACCGTGCTGAGGTCGCAAAAGAAATGATTTGCAAGGCTGAATCGGAATTCACATTCATCAAACAGATCATTACTGAAAAACGAGACGTGGGTTTATGAGTACTACACGCAATCCAGACATCAGACAAGTGAATGGCGTACGCCAAATGAGCCGAGACAAAACAAACATGTCATTTTCTGTAAAAAAAGAAGGCAATGATTACGGTTTTCATGGATTACAACGGTGTAGTGCACCATGAATTTTTGCCAGAAGACGAGGCAACAAACAAAGACTATTATTTGGGCATTATGAAACGTTTGCGTGAAGCAATTCGTCAAAAGAGACCAGAATTGTGGGCAGAAATTTCGGTGGATTTCGCACCGTCGCACAGTGCCATTACTATTCGAAATTTTTTGACGAAAAATGCAAAAACAGCCATCCAACAGCCACCGAATTCACCTGATTTGACTCCCTGTGACATCTTTCTGTTCAATGGAGCTAAAAAGCCATTAGAGGGAACGCGTTTCAGCAGCCGAGAGGAAATAATGGAAAAATCTCAGAAAGCATTAATGGACATACAGAAAACCGAATATAAAAAATGCAAATGTCAAGCTATGATGCTAAGATTTAGCAAATATAACAACAACAGATGTAACTTAACAAAAAAACTCATATCGGAACGATGGGATCGCCACACGTGGGATATTTTGGAAACTTTTTGGATCAAAGTAGTCCATAGATAAATAATATGATATAATGATACTATACTCGAATTTGATACTTTTTTACCGAATTCGGATATACTGAATCCAGTAGCTCTAACCCTTTTTTAGGTTAGCTCTTGTTTGCGAGATATACTAATATTTAGGAAATGGAGAAGGTAGCACAATATATATTCGCGTAACACAAAAACGGTTAAGCTCATTGAATAAACTAGAACAACCGAAACTCCGCAATAATATTACCTTTAAGACTAAAACTTCTTTTTAATCTCTGCAGTTGTTTCAGAAATACGAATTTTTTTGCAAAAGACCAGTGGCATCACCTTACTATGTAAGTATGTACGTATGAGTGATATTTCTATTTCACTAATAAAATATCATTCATACGTACATAGAAATATCACTCATACGTATGTATTTTATAGGTATTTTATACGAATGTACGTATGATATTGTTTTAGTAAAATAAAAATATCACTCATACTACGTATTGTACTTATCGGTGTTCCCAGAAATAGCATCATGAATTGCACACAATCGGCATCATATAAAGAAATATTACACACAAAATACTGGTTTTACTACTATTATAAAGGGTGATTTTTTAACCCTTTAAATTTTGAAAATTTAAAAAATTGCAGAAAATTTTGCAAAAGTGAATAAAATATGTAATAAATGTTGGCCGCGGATATGCCGTATGTGATTCATTCGTACGCTTAAGTTTAGGCCTACTAGTAGAAGTATCCAATGTGGCAAATCCACGTGGTTCTGCCAACAAAACAATAAAAACATTTAATAGTGAATTTGTTTTTATTAAAATGTTCATGAATAAGATTTTTCATTTTTGGTTTATAAGACGAAAAGTGTTTAATAGCTATTGTATTCTTAAAACCCAATATAATGTTGCTTTATGCATACTTGCAGACATAACTGAATAAATTTTCTATTTTAATTAAAAAAATGCATTTTTAAATTTTTAATTTAAGAATTTGATAGGCTCCGCACGGTTTTTGTAGAATTTTTGAAAAATTTTAGAACAAAATCAATTTCTTGTGTGGCAACGCTCTTAAGAATGAGAGCAACGCTTTTCAGCCGCACTCTCTGTCAGTTTGTAGTACAATCATCTCAAAAAAGTTGTTCCTATCAATGAGTCAGCACAATGCATTGCGTGAGTGTAAATTATTTAGAAAAAAAAAAGAAAACAAAAATTACTTTCCCTTTGTTATCGATCTCAGTTATCTTTATTAAATTATATTTTTAACATCCATATGCAAAAAAAATCTAAAAGAAGACTTGTAGTGAACGTTAGTTACCACACACTTTAAGCTTAATAAACGTTTGTTAAAAAAGTATATGCAAAAACTCTACATTAGCTAATGATTGTTTTACTAAATTTTAAGTTAATGCTGGCAATACCATGATTTTTTTGTGTCAGCGATACATAAAATCATAATCATAATCGATCGATAATGATCGATAATAAAGGGTCCGCCATCTAACGTTTTTTTTTCAGCTTATTTCGTGAATGGTAACACTTAGCTCATGTCTGATTTAACAGATAATTAGTTTTATCTTTCCGCTGAACGAATATGGTTGTGTATACGCTTGAACAACGCTGGGAATCTGGGCCTGCGATCGACTTACAGAAGATGCCGATTTTGCCAAAAAATAATCATCTTTTCAGATGAAGTTCATTTCGATCTTGTCGGGAATGTAAACAAGCAAAATTGTCGCATTTGTGGCCGTTGCAGTCAATGGCAATCGTTATCGGGCCATGTTGAACGAATTTTTGTTCACAAAAATTAAAGAGGAAAATATTAGCAACATTTGGTTTCAACAGGCGCTACGTTCCACACAGCCGAAGCTACACTCGATGTTTTGCGCCCTGTTTTTGAAGATCGCATTATCAGCCGCAGAGCTGATGTCTTTTGGCCACCTCGGAGCTGCGATTTGACACCATTGGACTATCATTTGTGGGGTGCCGTCAAAGATAAGTATTACGCCAACAAGCCAGAAACAATTGACGCTTTAAAGGACAATATTCGTGAAGCCATTGGTGAAATACAGCTGCTGTACAGCTGCGTGTAGGCTACTATTTAGCCAGCCGAGTCAACCATTTGAATGAAATTATTTTTCATTATTAACCGGAAGGATTGTACTTTTAAATAAAAAATGAAATTTGAGAAAATATTCAGTAGCTTTTTTTATAGCATATTCAAGAAAAAAAATTATTTGACGGACCCTTTATAAAATCATATTTTTTTTATATTTAATGTTTTATTAGTGGATTAATAATATATACCAGAATAACGAACTTTGTGTATTTGTTTTGATTTTATGTACATCATTAAAGGAAAAATGTTTCTGTTGTGCTTAAATGAAAAAATTTTTCAGAAAAAAATTATTTTTAAACAAAAACAGTTCGAAAATAATACCGAGGATGATAAAGTGCGTGTAAAAATGTATATAAATTAGGAACGCAAAAAAATCGACTAAGTGATAAGGAAAATCGTATCCTATGACTGAAAATAAGAAACTTTGCCCAGCGAACCATACCTCTAAAATGAAATCTGATGTTCTTTATTTTGACCCAGAGATCAAATTTTGAAAAATCCCACTTTGACCCATTTAAAGTGCCACAATCGAGTCTATTATTATACTATTTTCAGGTAGTGGACGGCTTTGAGAAAATTGCGTTGAAAAATATGCCTTCTGCTCCAGAAAAAATTGAATGTTCCACCAATTCGAAGTACTTATACAACATTGCCCATGCAATTTCTAGCGGCGTGGTTTCGGTGGATCTGGGTAACATCAAACCATGGAAAATTGTACATTCTCGCTGGCTCACAAGGGCCGCTAGATTATTACGATTATATGTGACAACGAAAAATCCATCTGAAAATTTACAGATTCTGGTTGAATATATAATTAATTGTTATGTGCCAATGTACTTCAACATCAAGTATTACGGCTCTTTCGTGTACGGTAATGTATTCTTTTTCAAGTTCATTAGGTGGTCACGGTTTCTACAACTTCCTTTACGCAGTGTTGCCAATCAAGTAATTAAAGATAATTCATATAATGCGCTTTCGCAAAAATATCTTCTTATCAAATTCTACGCTAAAGAACCGATGTTGAAGACCCAACGGAACTTAGAGTTTATAAAAAACCAGATATAAACTTTCATTGCAGAAATTGCACGGAAATTATCAATTTGAATGATATAAATAACGTATTTAATAACCATTCACGTAAAGTATTCCGTACGATACATTGAAAGAATATTTAAATCAAGATGATTCACCGTTTAATGATCTAAACATTCCGTCACATATACTAGGAACGGAACGACATGTTCAATTGCTAGCTAGCGTTTTAAAACGATTTATACCAGAAAATGTAGACACTGTTATGGTGACGACATCAGAGAGCCGTGCGAAATTGCTCAGACTTGAGAGCAAAAAAGATTCCAAACAATAATTTTTTTTATAAAAAATAAATAAACTCAAAAGCAAAACAAACATAGCGATTTCGCTGTTTGTTTCATGTCAAAAATGGTGATTTTTTGAATTTTTTGTATGGTGGCCCCCCCTCCAGGGAGGTTGTAGTGGGTGGATCGGATCATTTTAGAGGTATGGTTTCATGGGCAAAGTTGCTATTTTGATCCCTACAATATGATTTTCCTTGTCACTTGGGCGATTTTTAAATTAACTCGCGCTAATATACATACAGTGAGGTGCAAAACCATGTTCATGTTTTGAAGTTGCATAGAAAAGTTACTACAAAAACTTAAACAAAACTGTACACATTCATTGTTAAGAACTTTCAGAAAAAAACATTAACAAAAGGTATGACATTCAAACACTGTTATGGGAGAAAGGCTGAGTTTTGCACTTTTCGCTTAAATAGAGAGGAATTGTATTTCTTAACACTATTTCTAAAACACCTTTATTTGTGATATTTTTAAAGAATTTAGACGTGTTCTCTACAATATTACCCAAAATTTGGTCCGATTTATATTATATTCGTTGCCATAGCTTCGACATATTCCACAAAGTCCAATTATATTTTTCGAGTCGTTTTTTTATTATTTTCAATTGGATTTGACTTAGAGCTTTGCGCCGATCACTAATTAATCTAAAATATCTGTTGCAACAGCCATTCTTTGACAATTTTAGCGATTTAGATTGGACAGACATGGTGCACTAAGAGATGACTTTTTCTTTTGCGTAAGGTTTTTTACCCCCAAAAAATTGTCCTTGCCTTCACAACATAAATGTCGCTTTAAAGTACTCTTAAAGTAGGTAGTTTCCTACTTTAAAATTTTTAAAGTTAACGTAGGTTTAACAAAAGGATGTTAACCTCATAATCGTTTTGCATACAACATTAAGGAATTATGCTTAATAAAGATTTAACAATCTGTGTTAAGTTTTTTTTTGGATATGGCCGTAAATGTTTGGAATTGTGAACTGAAATACTACTCATATAATAGATGTTCAGATGTTTTCATTTAAATTAAACTATAATTATATTAAATTTGTTTTTTTAAGTTTATGTTACAATTTTTGTTTAAGTTTAAACATACTTTTTTAGTTGTTTAAATATTCTTTCACTATTAGGTTGTAAAATTCAACCACAAATCGTATTCTTTCCTCCAAACAAAAAAGAAAGAAAAAATTATGCGCCATAAAAAAGTACCAAAAGTATTTGTTACCACTTTCACACATAAAAAGTAAAGTTAATCATTCAAATAAAGATGCTTTAAGTCTCTTACGAAACTTTTATGTTAAAAAGGGTTCTCAATTTTTTGTTTCCTTAATGCTTAAGTTTAAATAAATGCTTAATGAGCCAAATCTGAATTTTCACACTGACACACAGAATCACATAGCTTTCTATACGTAATACTGCCCTATACGGTTGGGTTTATATTGGTTTATTTCTTTAAAAACTTTAAAACAAAATAGAATAAAAAAAGGAAAATTAAAATGCTAAAGAGGAAAAGAAGTGAAGAGAAAGAAAAACACATACATTTCCTTGAAAAACCATTGACATTCAAATAAAGTAAACGATACAATGTTCTTGTAAAATGTAAAAAAATAAGAGCAACATCACTGTTTGTTTGGGTTTCTGTTTGTATGTTTGTTTTGTTTTTTTATTTGTTTGTTTCTATATATGTCTGTATGTTTTTCCAACTTTTCATGTGTCAGTTTAGGGAAGTCTCTTGCTGTTAAAAATATAAAATTGTTTTCTTGTGTAGGAAAAGTTTTTCCTCTTTTTCTTTTTTTTCAAAGGACTCTCTTATCAAATTCTATTTCCTTTTATATGTCATATAAAACTCGTATGGAAACTTTGAGTTGAATTAAAGAAAAGTATGTTTAGAATTACAAACAGTTGTACGATTACGAGTATTTGTTTAAAATATAAAGTTATTGTAAATGGCACTATATTATAACATTTCAGTTTTTCCATTCCTCTTTTTTATCATATTATTCTTTGACTACAAAAAACAATCATTTATTTTTACCTACAAATGGTTATTGACTCTATGGGAAGTGTTTAGGTTTGGAATTTCAAAAATAAATTCAATAACCGAATAAGCAAGTTTTGGTATCAAACTTATACAAGACATTTTCGTTTATTCTTATTTCATAGTAAAAGCTAAAACAAAAAAGAAGCAAAAAAGAAACAGTGAAAAAGAATTAAACTTTAAAAAATTAAGTTAAAGAAAATTAGAACATAATTATATTTTCGGTAGCAGTCAGCAGCTAAACAAAGAAGCCATGTTTTAGTATACATATGTATGTATGTATTAGGGAAATCGATTATTCAACTTTTTTCAAAGAACGGTTTTCGAATAATTCAAAAATTTGCAATTTTAAAATAACCGGTTTTCGGTTAAAAATTAATCAAATAACCGGTTCTTTTATTAAAATAAAATTCTTCTCATTTCTTGTTGCATTAGCAAATAAAGTCGTAGTATCTAGCAAGTAAGTATGCTGGAACAAAGTTTGGCTTTTTTAAGGCCTTAAACAATTCTTCCACAACGTCCTTATATTTCATCCAGTGATTTTTTGCAGCATAGTTTCATTTCCAGTTGTTTTTATTTTGATGATTTGGTCTCTCTCAGACTACCCGATGCTTACCGGCCCATCTGGAACGATATCATGTGGAACTGATATAGGTTCCAAGTCATGCGGGCATCCGATGGAGTGAAATTGCTGATGAGTGCGCTGCTATAGGGTCTCTTTTCTGTCTGTCTCTCGTACAGGAGGACGTGCATATCCCTCTATGTGAGTAGTCGGTTTTGGATAAATATCACCACCAAAATGCTTTGGCCTTCTCTTTCCATGGAAAAAATAGGGCTTTTCTTAGGTTTGGAAGGGGGTTGATCGGGCTTTTTCGGACATAATTACCGGGCATTGTATAATGGGTCGCGTGTCGGATCGCATGGGATGCCCTGGTCATGGTCTGTGGGAGCTGGCAGGATAAGACTCTCTGCGACTGTCCTGCTGTATGGGAGCTTAGACTTAGGTATCTAGACTATTTTAGGTATGTGTCATTTTCGAAGTTGATTAACTTCGTCAAGGGTACCAGTTGGCTCAAATGAGGTGACTGATATTTTTTTTTTGTCGTCATGTGGAGATCTTTTTTCTGGAACTCTCCCATGTCCGGCCTTTTGGCCTCTTAAATGGGTCTGTCCTTGTGAATGAGCCATAGTGAACTCGTCTCCGAGCGACCCATTCAACCTATCCCAACCTAACCTTCCTTTCCAACGGTTTCCAAATATTTTCACACTTTAGAGGACACCTATAGAATCATAAATGTATGCACTACGTATTTAATAGAGCTTGCCACTGTGGTATCTTATTAAAGACACCCGCCTACCAACCAAGAAATCCCCGGTTCAATACCAAGCCACACCATCTAACAATGAGTATTTATGCTGTGAAAAACTTCACTAACTAATACATCTACCGTTCTGAGCCGGCGTTTGTAGATCCTTTTCAATGAGTCTACTTGATAATCATTCTTCATATGTTAAATATTAATATTTATTTAGAGAAACTGAGAAAAAATTATTGTTGCTTAAGTATATAAACGATGAGCGTATTTGCAGTAAAAAATATTAAACTGTTATTCGTGTTAAAATAACTGGTTTATTCGCTATTCGAAAAATTAGCATTTTAAGAAAACCGTATTCGACAAAACCAAAAAAACCGGTCGAATAATAACCGTTCGATCTCCCTAGTATGTATACATGTATATTACTGGTTCGAAACAAAAATTGTGCTAGTCACCCCTAGGATTAAAAATAATATAAAAACAATGCCAAAATTATTTTTTTTTATTTTTTGCCACGCCTACAATTACCGCCCATTTAGTGTTTTGTTTACTGTGCCGCCACTTTTAGTCCGATCATAACATTTTGTATACCGGTGTTCATAGCTCTGTAAGGGCTACATTTTTGTCTTTAATATTTATTTACTACCATATGAAATTCTAGTCATGACTTTTAAAAACTCGGTTCGTACGCAACCGAAATTTAAGCAGTGTTATTTTAATGGAAATTTTTTGCGTTGAAGCTATTTATTCTTATTCAAAAATAAAACAGTTCCAGGAGTTAAAAAAATACTTAAAGTGTTTTGTGATGTGGAAACACTTTTGGCAAATAGTGATACAGTTGACATAATTTTTACGGCACGATAGAAAAAACACATTATACTCCACTGAGCCACAATAAACGAGCTATCGACATTTATAGAAACAGAAAACTCACGAATTGTTGTCCTAAATCGTAAAGGCTACGAGATGTCCCACCTACCAATAAAGTTCTAAAAATTTTTTCCATATCACTCTTTCATCGTTTCTTTTCCCTGTTGTCTTTTGATGTAGAAAGTCCTCAGGTTCTAACCAGATTACACATAAATTTAGGACAGCTGCTATTATAAGAGCTTTTAAAATTCACTAGAAGAACTGTTTACCAAAACAACCGCAGTCTCTGAGAACAGTGTTCTACTGTGTCTAAACATTATTCAACTAAAGGTACAAATTCTTATTTGATGTAAACAGCGCAAGTTTTAAATATCACATGTTCGTTGCAATTTTAATTCTATTATAATGTAATTCAACCACGGTTACGTTTTAGCATCTCAGTTGTGTTGAATGACCCAGCGCAATCAGAACCTTTAAACATAAAAATGTTTAGACATGGGATAAGCGGCTGAACCAATTTTCCTTAAATTTTCACTGAATTCTCCAGTATGCCTGGAGACATAGGCTACACTTTTTTCGATAGGGTCAAAGGGAGAGGTACCCCCAAAACAAACCAAATTGTAATAATCGCATATCTAAATAACTATATCAACCAGAGTCATAAAACTTTGCCCCAATTACTTTCGTATAAAACTGATTTATTGGAAAAAAATTAGGGCGGATATAATCAGAGGGAGAGTTAAGCCCCATACAAGGCAAATTTTAATTATCGTATATCTAAAAAACTATTATAACGACAGTCTCTAAATTTTATTGCAATCACTTTTCTATGAAACTAATTTACTGGAATAAATGTGTGGCAGATATAATCAGGAGAATAGGTACCCCCATATAAAACAAATATAATTTTCGAATACTATTACACTGATTGCGATTAAATTTTACGCCAATCCCTTTCCTAAAAAAAACCAATAGAAAAAATCTGGGCGCGATAGCGTTAGGGAAAAAATTAGCCCCGTGGAAAGCAAATATTAATTGTAGAATATCTACAGAACTGTTACAGCAAGAGCCCTAAAGTTTTGTCGCAATCACTTTCCTATGAAACGGATTTAATGAAACAAATCTAGGGCGGAAAGGTCAGACGGAGTGGTGCTCTCCATACCAAGCAAATATTAATTATGGAATATCTGAAGAACTATTCCATGCGTTTGATTCCCTGAAATTTTTTCAAAAATTTGTTGCCTAATATTGAAAAAATTAGAAATTTTACGTACATTGAAGTGAAAAAAATTACAACTAAGATAATAGGTAAGATAATAATTAATATAGGGCTAGCGAAGCACGCCGGGTCTTATCTAGTATCTTATATATAAAAATGATTGTGTTTGTCTGTGCTTTAAAGACAGATAAACTGCTAAACCGATTTTCTTGAAATTTTTACAGTATATCTCTGTATGGCTATAGGAAGAAACTATAGGTTATATAAATTTCGAAAATTCTAACTGAGCAGTGCCACGCCCATACAAAATGTATATTTATTTGTATGTCTTCAAATGGTTGTCTTTGTCTCAAATAGATTAGTTAATACAAATCATCAGTCAAAAAGTTAAAGTAATTGGACAAGTGGGTGTGGGAGGTACCACGCCCACTCCATACTAAGGAAATATTAATTTTTATATATTTTGAAAACGGCAATAGTAGAAATTTCTAAATTAGGTTCAGATAACGTAGTGAACAAATCACATCATTTGTCAGTAACTGGGCGAGATTGGAAATGGGCGTGGCATTATGTGGAGAACAGCAATTAAAGCATCGCTATCTATATACATAAGAATAAAGTGGAAAAAATTAAATAAGCGTGTATTGAGCAAAGCATACCGAGTAAAAGCCGTGTCAGAAACAAAATGGAGAAAATGGGTAAAAACTGTAACTAAAAGAGCATTTAAGATAATAATTAAAATAGGGCTACCGAAGCACGGCGGGCTTTAGCTAATTTAATATAAATTGGCATACTAGGCTTTATTTATTCACATAGAATCAAGAATTTGTTGAGTCGCTAGTGGCCAGATGAAAGATTTCACTAATATGCATGCAAATAGAGTATTATTATCGATAAGTGCAAGGAGGTTTAGGCTCCGATGCTACAATTTAGGCAAAACAGGCCACAATGACAAGGGGAAACAGGAAGCAGTACAGTACCTACTTTGTATTTTATCAGTATGACAGCCGCTTATAACGTTATTGTTTTTAATGACTTTTCTTATTTGAATTAAGATCTAATGATTAAGCAAAAATCACCGATTAATGATCAAACGATACAAAATCAACTCTTACAGCCACCATTACACGTTGTAGCAGTACTGTAATCGCAGCAAATAAATACTATTTTATCAGTCATGTCTAGAAACTTAAATGTGTAAATCAAACAATAGGCTCATAAGTTTCTAGCACTTAAATTGTAACAGTTTAACTGTAAGTCTCGTATTTCGCTAGTTTTTCATTCACACACTAACACACACCCACACATATACACGTACACAATACAGATGTAGAAAAATAAACTTTTTGGTTAAAGGAAATAACTTATCGGTTGAAATTTATCAACGACAAGATGTGTTAAATTACATGCGAATACAAATGTTTGAATGACTGAGTGAGTGAGTGAATATATGAATGAATAGGTGTGAATGCACAAAAAATGAATGTGTGTTCGTATGCCTTTTTTTTAGTTTGTTTTTATAACCGGCATTCGTTTATACATTTATTTCATTTTTTCCTTTCCTTTCAGCATATGTTAGTTGACATATCGGACACACCATAGTACTGTACTCTATAGACATATGTATGTAAATAATTTTGTCATTTTTTAACTTTTAAGAACTTTGTAACATCGGAAAATATTAGAGGCTAATTATTGTATAAACATAAATATAAGTCGGTAGGATATAAAAGCCATGCAAGTTCGAATTGTTGTGTTAACCCTTGACCACAATCTAATTATAACGTATTCCTACTTAGAATAGCGTCAAGATGAAATTTTTACTTTAAGCTACGCTATCTCAAGTCGAAAAGCAAGACAATGGGGCTGTTTTGTTCTCCTATGTCAGAGACAAAACCAGAAACCACATTCAGAGCAAAACGTCGTCTTGTTATCGCTCATCATTAAGAAACTCAGTCCAAAAATTTAGGCAAAACTAATCATTATTATTTGAAATAGTTTTTAACATGTAGCCAAGTATTGTTATTATTATCCTTTTAGCCAGGCACTACTGCAGGACACTGCGACCCGTGAGGTATAGTTTGTTCAAGAGATCTGCTGATGTTTATTAGGAAAGCAGCAGATCTGCTGAACTATAGACCGAAATGGGCACAATAGATTCCATGGGTCGCATAATGGTGCATATGCCACCTAAACCTATCAAGAACCCCACATTCACACAATGTATGTTCCGCTATCTCTGATACCTGTGAGCACATTCTACAAACATCCACATCTGTGACCGCCATCTCCTTCCGATGCGCTCTTAGTCAACAGTGACTCCTAAGAAACTCCATTAGGAGTTTCAAGCCCTGCCTGCCACTTGCGAACCTCAGAGCGACGCTCAAATTTTTGAATGATAGTCGCCTTAGACTGACAATGTCCACATTGAACATTCCAGTGTTCCAAACATCTTGCAAGTTCCCAATCCTTCACTAGATTAAGGATGGTAGTGAGTAGTGCTGCACAGCAAGGTTCCGGGCCGATATAGAGTGTCATAGAACATTTTCTGGTCAATGCATCCGCCACATTATAACCATCTATCCAATAATGTCCAGGTACCCAAACTAACTGGACCTTTACTTCGCAGCAATATTTAACCAGTTTAGATGTCATACCATTCGAGCCAAGTGCCCTTAAGGCAACTCGGCTGTCAGAGAATATATTAATGGTCTTACCCTTGAGTTGATCTCCACACATCTTGATAAAAAGTTCCTGGAATAACCCCCGTGTGGCTTTCCCATCGTTCCGATTTGATTTTTTTATTTGTTAAGTTGGTACATCTGTTGTTGATATTCTCGCTAAACAATAGCGTCATAACTTGACATTTGCAAAAGCTACGTAACCAAGAGTACATTTATCTCTAGGTGTGTTGGCGATTTTTTACAATTTTAGAAATGGATTTCAATTTGCCACAACGAACTTGTACTTAATTTTGCGTAGAAAACGTATTTAATGGTGCTCGAACGTTGTAAATATTGGAAAAGTGTTTCGGAAAATGGTCGTTTACGAATGGCACGTGCTGTTCAAAGGGGAGGTTAAATCAATCGAAGATGATGAACGCAGTGGCAAACCATCGATATCAAAAACTGACGAAAACATTGATAAAGTAAAAGAAATGTTAATCAATAACCGCAAACTACCCATCAGAGAGACAGCAGAGCACTTGAACATTGCCTCTGGATCTATCCGAAAAAATGTGGGTAATGATTTGGGTTTGGCAAAGTTAGTGCCAAAAGGCCTCAATTACATGCAAAAAAGAAACCGTGTTGGGGTCTCAAAAGACATCATTTGCGAGGCTGAATCCGATCCTAGATTCATCAAAAGGATTATTACTGGAGACGAGACGTGGTGAGTACGTCACGCAATCCAGACATCAGGCAAGTGAGTGGCGTTCACTAAATGAGCCGAGACCACATCATTTTTAGTCAAAAAAGTAGGCATCATGAATTTTTGCCAGAAGGCTTGGCAGTAAACAAAGGCGCTATGAGACATTTGCATGACGCAATTCGCCGAAAGAGACCGGAATTATGATAACGCACCGTACCTTAGTGCCATCATTATTCGAAATTTTTTGACGAATAATGGCACAAATACCATCACAGCCACTGAATTCACTTGAGTTAGCTCCCTATGACTTTTTTCTGTTCAATCGTGTTAAAAAACTATTACGAGGAACGCGTTTCAGCTACCGAGAGAAAATAACGGAAAAATCATCGGAAGCACTGGTGGACATACCGAAAACCAAATATAAAAAAATGCTTCGAGGATTGGATCAAATGCTGGCAAAAGTGTGTTGCAGTTGATGGAGATTATTTTGAAGGGGATAATTTAGATTTCGATAAATAAACTTGTACTTTTAATTTGTTCTCTTAAAATTCCGGGAACTTTTTGCCTCTTCAAGCCGGCAGATACATGGGAAGCTAGCACAGGTATCTGGGATATATAGTGGTATAGTAGCTAGTGCTGCGTAGAGTGCGCCATAGTCCACAACACTTTGAGAACCACCAATATTCGGCACTATTCGAGTGAGTGTGCGATTTTTTCTTTTAGCCTATTCGCCATCCTAAGCCAACGGCTGTATAAAGTTAAATCTCGCGTTAATCATTACGCCTATGTACTTTATTATCTTTGACGACCAGTTCTAGAAATTTGCATATAAAGTGAGTGATTGCCTCACTCTCAGAAGTATTTCTGCAACTCCTGCATTCAAGCTTAAAGAGCACACCCATTTTCTCCTGGCCGTGATATCAGTCTTAAAAACACTTGATGAACACCAGCATTTTTGAGCCATCGGTATGCAAATCTGAAACCAAACATTCTTGTCATTTCAAAAGAAAAATCATTAATTTTGATCGATTTTAACGTCCCCTAACGCACTTTCGTTCACTCGTGATTGACTCTTAAACAAACTGAATAAATAATTTTTTTTGAATTGACCTAATTTGGTCCATTTTCCCAATTTTAATCTTTCCCCAGTCCATTTTAAAAGAAAAAAGCATAACCTATAGCACAGTCGTTAGCTAGATCTATCAGTGTTACAAATTTCAAAAAAAAGAATTAATGCAGTCGTTTCAGGGTTGTCAAAAAATCGGGGTTTTTATTAAGCCCTACCCAGCGTGTTTTATTGAGTTTTGTGATGGATTTTTTTTTTTTTTTTTGGTTTTATAACTGCTTCCAAATTTCGTTTAATTCAACAATATTTTTTGTTTGTTAGTAAAGTTACTTTGTTTTATTATTTATACTGTAGTCTTGCACTCTCTTGGTGGAATCAAAGGGGCATTTTGTACCATTAGCTACCAAAACTCTGTGATCAGTGCAGCAATTATTTCGTTTCAACTGTACATTACCAGAAAAACGACCGGAATATAACAACAGACACGATTAAGTTATTCTTTCGCTTGGCAACTCCCGGCCCCACGTTGCAAAAATTGCCAAACAATTGTTAAAAACGATCGAATGAAATATCTTGTCGCATTCGCCGTATTCTCCGAACATTGCATCTACTAACTATTGGCTGTTTAGATTGATACAACATCTTTTGGTATGTATTGTATGTACATTCTTAATTCGTTAAGACTCTATAAAAATTATGTAATTCCGTGTGTATTTTAAAATAAACAAGTCCTTTATAATTTTTTTCACACGTTCCTACAACGTCACACATGTTAGTTTTTTTCTTTTTTCCTTTTCATTTACAAAAAAATGATGTAGACGTCCTACCAAATACCAACAACAGTAACAACAAATAACACCATCTCCATCATTCAACACTTCTGATGGCAGTAATACATGTATGCATGTGAATACATATATTCTTTCTTGTTTTTTATATGTACATATCAGTGTTGCCATAATTTCTTCTAGAAAAACTGAAAATTTAGAAGATATGTTCCAGAGATGGCAAACACCCGGGTTTTATTGTATTTTTTAGTGTTTTTTTTATTTTATTGGCTATTATAACTGCCTCCAAATTTCGTTCATTTCTACAGTGTTTTTGTTTGTACCTAAAATTGCCAGTATTGCCAATTTAGCGCTTTTCTCACTATATTTAGCGCGTTTCAACTACCGAAAAGTTGAATTTTTTCTCGTTAGCGCTTTTTTCAAAAGACGCGCCAAGTTAGTGCTTTTCTTCTTGCAATTTTTTGTAAGATATATAAATTTAATAAATTCATTCATTCATATGAACTATTGACTTAAAAAGCTTCATGCTGTAAGAATTACGTAATTCCAGATAATATTTGTAAAAAAATTAATAAAAATAGTGTTTTTGAAACGTATTTTAAATCTAAGAGACCTTTTTTCAAGACCTATAAGTCATTTTAAAAGAAAGTTAAAAATGTTAAGTAAAGGGTCCGCCATCTAACGTTTTTTTTCAACTAGTGCTTATTTCGTGAATGGTAACTAAGTGTTACCATGTCTGATTTGACAGATAATTAGTTTTATCCTTCCGCTGAACGAATATGGTTGTGTATACGCTTGAACAACGCTGGGAAATATTGCGATATTACTTTGAAAATCATGGTAATGATTTTGCCAAAAAAAAAAAAATCTTTTCAGATGAAGCTCATTTTGATCTTGGCGAGTATGTAAACAAGCAAAATTGTCGCATTTGTGGCACAGAAAACCCGCACGCATACATTGAAAAGCCGATACACCCAAGAGGAATCACTTTTTGGTGCGGATTTCGGTCCAGAGGGATAATTGGGCCATTTTTCTTCGAAAATGAGCAAGGAGTGGCCGTTACAGTCAATGGCGATCGTTATCGGGCCATGTTGAACAAATTTTTGTTCACAAAAACTGAAGAGGAGGATATTAGCAACATTTGGCTTTAACAGAACGGCGCTACGTGCCACAGAGCCGAAGCTACACTCGATGTTTTGCGTCCTGTTTTTGAAGATCGCATTATCAGCCGCAGAGCTGATGTCGTTTGGCCACATCGGTGCTGCGATTTGACACCGTTGGACTATTATTTATGGGGTGCCGTCAAAGATAAGTGTTACGCCGACAAGCCAGAGACAATTGACAATATTCGTGAAGCCATTGGTGAAATACAGCTGCACACAATCGATAATGTGCTGAAAAATTGGACCGATCGTGTAGGTTACTTCATGGCCAGCCGAGGCAGCCATTTGAATAAAATTATTTTCCATTATTAACCGGAAGGATTGTACTTTCAAATAAAAAAGGAATTTGAGTAAATATTCAGTAGTTTTTTTATAGGATTTAATTAAAATACTAAACTTGTTATTTGTTATTACACCTTTAAAGATCTCAAGGGGATCACAGAGCCATAACGAATTCTCCTCATTAACGCCTATCTAAAGTCGATGATCTAAGCTGAAACCAAGTCTGGTATGGGCTTTGCTTTCAATCTATCTTCTCTAGTAATGGGCTTGCCTTCCGATTCTTCTGTTTATCAGCGAGTTCTATTCAATGGGTAGTTTTAATAAGACGTAGTTTGGTTTCCTCAGAGTGTGCCCAGTCCATTCCCTTCATTACAAGAATTTGGTGTAATCTGGTTTCTGGCCAGAAAATTTTCAAAATCCATCGTAGACAGTGCCTGAATGGAAGAGAACGCCCTATAGCAATCAGTCGACCTAAATAGGTCCAATCTGTTCTGAATATCAGTGCTGGAACTCCGGACGTCGGGAGGAGCTTCCAAATTTCTGATTCCGAATTCGGAAGATCGTTGTGTTATCAGCGTCAGTTGATTCATATAATTTTGATTTTAAAGATTTTTATCCGCACGCTCACTCTGTATAGAGTCAAGTTTTCATTTCATTTCGTAATGTCTGCAAGCAAAGAGATAAATGTCATCTGGGTAAACTAGGTCTTACAACTTTGTATTAAGTCCCAAGGTTATACCACGTTGCAACACATAATCGAATACAATGTTAAATAGCAGTGAAGAAAGAACACAACCTTGCCTAACACCACCACAAAAAAAATAAGAACAAATTTTTAAGTTATTGTTTTGTTCTAAATCGTTTTTAGTTTCATTTTTTAATCGTTTAAATTAGTAAAAAATCTTTTAAAAGTGAAAATTTTAATAGTAGAAATTGTTTCTTTACAATTGTAGTATATTTTGGCTTTAAATATTATTAACGCTTTTTTACAGTGCGTTTGAATACAAATATTTACATAAATTGTAATTTAGTGCTTTTTAGCGCCTTTTGAGTACTAAAGTACAGCACTGAAAATTGCGTTGTTTTAATATTTATAATGCAAATTTACCCTCTTTAGAGGGGATTTACACGATAATACAAGTCGTACGACATGTCTAGTTTTTGTGTAGAAGAAGCGGATAGTATCGTGTAAATTCAATATGTAATGAGAGCTTACGACATTGAGAGATAAGACGGATGAAAATTTAGCAATCGTACGGCCCTTTGTACACAAATAAAATAAATAAAAAAGCAAATTTTTCCGCTCGCACTATTGGTCTCTTTTAAAACAACTGCTTTCATTTAACTTAAAAAAATCTTTCGTATGCTTTTTACTCTCATATTTACAATATGGAAGGAATTTTATATTTTCTCTGAGTTTACGTAAACAAAGAATTATTGTGTAAACTAGCCTTTAGTGGGATTAAGGCGGCATTGTATACCACGAGATGCTATAACTCAGTGACCGGAACAGACTGCAATTACTATGCACCGTGCATTATGAGAAAACGATCGAAATATAAAGATAGACAGATGGACAAAGTTTTCTTTTTACATGACAACGCTCGGTCTTTCGTCACAAAATAGCCAAATAATTGTTGATAGCGATCAAATGCCGCAGCCGCCATATTCTCCAAACATTGTTCCTTCTTACTATTGGCTGCTTCGACGAATACAATATCTTTTGGCATGTGAAGGTATAAAAATCCACCGGGTGGGTTTAATTGGGTTACCCAGTGGGTTGCCTGGTATGTTCTGAAAACCGAAAACGTATTTCAAGCAAAACAAAACAAATCAAACGTGATATACACAAATGATATAATATAATGATACTGTGCTCGAATTTAGCACTTTGTTTTTCCTACAAGCGTGGTCCCCGGTCCAGTTTATTGAATAAACTAAAAACAAAGCAGAATTCCGCTAAAAATACCTTTAAATTAGGCTAAAACTTTTTTAATCTGCGCAGGCGTTTTAGAAATAATTTTTTTTTTCTTTTGTTTAAAGAATAATGACGTATGAATGATATTTTATTAGTGAAGCAGATGCATCACTCATACGTACGAACTTACGTAGCAAGTAATATGATTTCATTGTTCTTTGCAAGAAAGCGAAACTTCCTTATGCTATAAACACATTCAAAGCTACCGACCAAAACGACCTCACGACTAGAAAAGCCGCTGGCTACAAAAGTTGCCAAGTAAACAGCTACTAAATAAAAGTAAACAAATTATTCTTTTTCAGTGGTGCCATATATCGGGTGAGCCATCTATCGGCTTAAATTTGAACTAGCGGTTATTTCGAAGATGGCAATACTTATGTCATTCTATTCTATCACAAAATTCTGTATATTATCTCCACTGAACGAAATGAATCAATTTACGCTTGAGCAACGTTGGGATTTATTGGGTATTTATTTCCAAAACAAAGACAATTGGTCGGAAATTGTAAAATAATAAAAAAGCATCTTTTCAGACGAAGCTCATTTTCATCTTAGTGGGTACGTTAATAAGCAAAATTGCCGTATTTGGGGCTCAGAAAACCCAAACATGATCTAACAGAAGCCCATGCACTTATTACGAGTGACTGCTTGTAGTGTATGGCTTGTAGAGCGGAGGCATCATTGGCCCATATTTCTTTGAAAATGAGGACGGTGCAACCATTACGATCAATTTAAACATCTATCGCATCATGATAACCAATTTGTTTGTGCCCTCTCTGTATGATATTCGTGTGAACGATGTTTCGTTTCAATAGGATGGTGTAACTTGCCACACATCTCATGCCACAATCGATTTATTGCGTCAAACGTTTCATAGCCGCTTAATTAGCCGAAATTGTGATGTCGGTTGGCCGCCAAGAAGCTGCGATTTGACACCGTTGGACTGTTAAAAACAAGTGTTAGGCCGACAGACCAGCGACAGTTGAGCGTTTGATAGCCAACATTCGTGATGCCATTGCCGAGATACGACCCCATATACTCGAAAAAGTTCTCGAAAATTGATTCTATCGAATGGGGTACTGTAAGACCAGCCGCGGCAGCCATATGAATGAAATAATATTTCATTTCTAACCAGAACAATTGCAAAATTTCTAACCGTTATTGTTTTAATGCATTTTTGAATTTAAACTTTTAAATGGCCCACCATATAGATATTTTTCGCGTTTTTAATGTATATATTTCATGTATTGCGCCTATTTCATGCATCTTATTGTATTGACAGCACTAAACTGTTTGTTGTCGCCAAGAAAAATTAATTTTAGCCTATGTTGGCTACGAGCTGCACACATGTATGCACACATGTATCCTATTTTTGACAGCTTGTAGTCAATGGTCGGTACCCTTGAACGTGTTTATACCATTAAACCTAAATGTGAGTATCACACACTGTATGAATTCTCTCTTTCTTTATGTTCAGTGGTCAAAAAAGGTTTAATTATATTGTCGCATTAAACAAATTATGAGTAAACCTCTCCACAGAGAAGAAGAAAATTAAGAAAATCGCTTGAAAATCCTTAATTTAGATATTGTAGTTAAAATAACAAAATTGAGAAAACTAAAATGTTAAAAACTCCAAATTCTGCACAATTAACAAAAAAAAAACTGATTTTTTAAACAAAAAAACTTCAAAATACAGAAAATACTGTATTCATTTGGCAACGCTGGTACATATGTATGTATGTATTTTTTATATGTGTGTATATGTAATGTGTATGTTTGTTTGCGAGTACATACAGTAATAACCAAAAGTGAGCACATGAATAAATACGCAATGACATAAAAGAAAACTAACTGACGTCCTTATCTAATAGAGCTATAGATCTTTTGGAGTCAAGGAACTATGTTTGCAGACATGAGCCCTTAACTAAAAGACACTCCGCTGAAATTGTTCAAAAATACGTATACTTTTGGCAACAAAAATTGTTGGTAATTGATTGGCCAGTGCATAGATTTAATCACAACAGTCCAATAGAAAATTTTCGAAAATTAAAAAAAAAAATCATTGAGCTTTGAGGAACATGATGAAACTATGGCAACGTATATAATACTGTTACGTTTTTTCCTTTTCAAAAACGTGTTTTTATTAAAATAAAATAAATTTTGTGTTTGGTTTTAATTAAAAATCCTTTATTCAACACAGTTATGTGCACCACTGCTTGTAATCTTTTTACAGGCAATAACAATTTTTATTCTTAATTACTCTTTCTGTAAACAACAACAATTACTCGATAGATCTTTCTTCCTAAAGATCTTCCAACCCGATCGTAGTTCTAACTTAGGTTCGATCACAACCAGAGGTTATCCACACTTAACTCTCTTTACTCTCTGAGTTAGCTCCAACTAAACTGGTTTTTACTTCACTACTAGCTTTACGAGTTTACTCCTTTTAAACTCTCTTCACACCAATAACACTTTCGCTGAGTTAACTTTACTTAAAAACTGTAGTCGCTGAGTTTACAACATATAAAACTGATCGCTGTTCGCATCGATGTGCTTTTTATATGGCTGAGTTAACAACACATCGAAAGCTCTCGAACCTCGCGATATTTCAGGTAGATTCCATTTCTTTCTTTTGAATTCTTTTTAGTTTTTTTGTAGCCATGATTATGTGAACATCTACCTCTTTCAGCCCTCAGTATTTGTTGTTGCTTGTTTATTGTCTGTTACTTGTTTTCTTTGCCGCTTAATTATTGTTGTTGCCGTGTTATTTTTATTTACTTTATCTCTGCAAATGGTTGTTGTTGTAGATTTAGTTATTTGTAAACAGCACGTATAGAGTTGTTCTTGCAGATTTTATTTATTTATTTTAGCGATGTAATAAGCGCTGGGGTGCCCAACCTTATTTTTGTAACAATACAAATGGACCGAAATTACTCTAACGTTTAATGGATAATCTTGTAGAGAATAGGCCTAAATGCATTAAACAAAAAACTATAAGGAAAGTATTAAATAATGCTTCTCTATGTTATTTAATCAAAAATTGCAAAACTGAACTAATACACATTCTTTTACATTATTGCCTTTTTCTCGTTTCAGTATTTTTTGTTAATGTTTTTTTTTTAAATTTTTACAATGAAAAATGTCAAAGGTTTTGTCTTAATTTCAGTTCAACTTTTGCTTCCTAATGTATGTGTAACACATTTTTCTACAACATTAACTTGACGACTTTATGTTGGTAAATAAAAATTTAAATGCTTTTTTCATCCAAACAAAACTTAAATTTTGACAATAATTTAATTGTAGAGCAATAACAAAAATAATAACAATAAAAATAAATTATTAATAATAAAAATAAAAATAATAAAAATAATAATTATAAAAATAAAACTTAAGCTATTATATTTGTATTTTTAACGGCCATTGTTATTATGACAAGTCGGTAATTAAAAGGCATTTTAAATACGCAAACACTCAGAAATTATTCAAATAAAGTACAATACCTACACTACTAGTAAATTAGTATAAAAAATCGAATGGGAAGAAGGGACTTATACAAGTATTTAATTTCTTTAGATTTAAGAGTTAAACCAAACAAAATCAACATTACAAATGCAGTAGTCAGCCAAGTAAAATAGGAAAACAAATTTATAGAAAATACCAATGCAGAAAAACAAAGCGCCCAGATCAGAAAAAAAGTCGGTCGCTGCTCATAACGAGACACTTTTGCAAACATTGTCGCAATAACATCAGATATCATTGTTGTGAGAACCGTGATTTAATCGAAGTTTTATTTTGTTGTCTAAGTATTAATCACAGTGAAGTGTGTTATTAACAGTGTAATTAAATAATTTGTCATTCAAGTGTTCTAAAGCTATATAACAATTAAGATTAAAATGAAGAAGCACCAAGCAGTCAAATTGTTAAAACATGTAAAGACAACGAAAATTTAAAACTTTTAGCAAAGCAAAGCGCAATATTGGCAATTGATTCAGTTCAAATATGTTGGCATCAAGCAAGTATACCGATTCGAAAAGATGGTAAATTTTTAAAATTATATGAAAAGTGGAAAAATATTCAAAAAATCGTTCCTGAGAAGAGATCAAATACCCAAAAGCAAGTTATTAAAACATTTTTAAAAATCTGTACGAGTTATTTGATATTGCCACTGTTGATGCGCTAGACAAAATTCTAGAAGTGTAAAAACCAAAAGGACGTCCTGGTTGCATGGCTGGTGTCGATATGGCTTTATAGAATCAAAAAAAGGACAGGAACGAAAAACAAAAGAAGCTGCACGTAAAAGGTACTTCCTGCTTCCTTTTACGTGCAATATCGAGCCAATCAGGTAAGTTAAGTATATCAATAAATATAAGTTTTTAATATTCAGTTTTCGATTTTCTATAGATGTTTGTCAACTTATAAAGTGGATTGGTAAAGATAGTGTTATCGAGTTACCAATTAACAACACGACTATCGAGTAAGAAAACTTAGGCTCAAAATCTCAAAAACGAGGCCGCAGAAGTTTTATTAAAACTCGGTTAGTAGCAGCACTGGACAATGCTAAATTATCTGATGGAATGGCAGTTCATATTCTCTTGGCAGCAGCTTAAGCACTAGGATACTGTGTAAAAGAACCGTATAAAAGAATCTGAAGAAATTTCAGCTGGTTGTACGGATAATGTAAGTAGTTTTTCTTTATCTTTAACTAAATGTAGTATTAAATTCTGTTACAATCCTTTTATCATTTATAGATTAGTAAAATATGTTCGGTGGAACGTTCATGAATGATTTAATCGGATCCACAAAAGTTGTTATGTTACAAAGGCACATCAAAGTTTCTTGGAGCACCGAAAGTAGAACCTTTAACTGGCAAAAAAAATTTTGAATGTAGTTTATGAAAGATTGGTTAAATGTAATGTTATGGACCAAGTAAATAGCTTGTCATATGATACAACGTCTACAAATACTGGTGTCGACACAGGCGCCGCTGTCCTCTTGGAATAAAAATAGAACGTATCATGTATATGAAACAATAATGCGCTGCGTTTTCGAATAAAAGTTATATTCTACTTCTGCTACAGAAGTTTCAATATTTTAAAGATTTTTCAAATCACAGTCAAGTTTTAACAAAGAATTATTTAGAAATAGCAATGAATATGCAACTGTTTTATTACAAATAACTCCAGCTGAACATGAAAATTGTATAACCTCTTGAGGCCTGAACATGAAGCCATTATGATAACAGTTTGTTTTTTGTATATCGTTTCCTGTTGGGTATTATAAAACACTCGTTAGCTTATTGACAAAAATTGAAAGTTACCATTTGTAAAAAAAACTGCGGTAATTTTAGTTGAAATGTCATCTGTTGATAGTTATAGAAACGCTAGAGTATACACAAAGAACGATCATTCAAAGTACACTTATATGTATGTCGGGTCCAGCGTGGCCATAATTTTTTTTTTAGAAAAACTGAAAGTTTAGAAGAAAAAAACTAATTTTCAAGTGAAAAAACTGTACATATTTAAAAAAGTAAAAAATATACATATACGGGTATGTTATAAAACCGAATAAGAGTGAAATGAAATTTAGTAAATTTTCCAAGACAAATAAAACTTGAATGCGCCAATTATTTCAAACTTTTGATAATCAAAAATGTTATCTGAAAGGTAATTAAGTGAATTAATAACAAAAAAATCAAAATCTTGTCTGATTTGAAAACTATAGTAATTTAAAATTTCACTTTATTTCAATTTCACTCGATTTCGGCTTACAGATAATACCCGATAATGTATTTCATAGTGCATTTTTTATTCAAGCATAACACAACAAATTAAATATAATAAGTGTACGTAGATAATATGATATAATGAACGACACTGTGATCGAGTTTGACACTTTTTTTCGACAAGCGGTGCACACGGCGGGTTAATCGAATTCGAGTACGCTGAATTCAGTGTTGCTAACCGTTTTTTAAATTAGCTCTTGTTTTCGAAATATACCGTTATTTCGAAAATGGTTGATGTTGCATAATATATAGGGACCGCCAAATAATTTTTTTTTTTTTTTTTTTGAAAATGCTATAAAAAAACTACTGAATATTTTCTCAAATTTCTTTTTTTATATGAAAGTACAGTCTTTCCGGTTAATAATGGAAAATAATTTCATTCAAATGGCTGCCTCGGCTGGCCATGCAGTAGCCTACACGATCGGTCCAATTTTTAAGCATATTATCGATTGTGTGCAGCTGTATTTCACCAATGGCTTCACGAATATTGTCCTTTAAAGCGTCAATTGTCTCTAGCTTGTCGGCGTAACACTTATCTTTGACGGCACCCCATAAATAATAGTCCAACGGTGTCAAATCGCAGCACCGATGTGGCAAAACGACATAAGCTCTGCGGCTGATAATGCGATCTTCAAAAACAGGACGCAAAACATCGAACAAAAATTCGTTCAACATGGCCCGATAACGATCGCCATTGACTGTAACGGCCACTCCTTGCTCATTTTCGAAGAAAAATGGCCCAATTATGCCTCTGTACCAAAATCCGCACCATACAGTGACTCGTCTTGTGTGTATCGGCTTTTCAATGTATGCGTGCGGGTTTTCTGTGCCCCAAATGCGACAATTTTGCTTGTTTACATACCCGCCAAGATCAAAATGAGCTTCATGTGAAAAGATGATTTTTGATTCTGCAACATTACCATGATTTTCAAAGTAATGTCGCAATATTTCCCAGCGTTGTTCAAGCGTATACACAACCATATTCGTTCAGCGGCAGGATAAAACTAATTATCTGTCAAATCAGACATGAGCTAAGTGTTACCATTCACGAAATAAGCACTAGTTGAAAAAAAACGTTAGATGGCAGACCCTTTATTATACACTCATCTCATCTGATTTCGGAAACCATCATCTCACTGATCAGTTGGCATGGACTGACATCCATTTCCCAGGGCCTCCTGAATCTCAGATACCTGAATATGACATCCTTCGCTTCCTCATTCACGCAGTTTGGGTATGTAGAGAATTCATCGTGTCCATATTTGTGCAAATATCTCATAAAGCAGCAATGACCAGACAAAAACTGGCAGAAATAAAAATTTGGCTGACACTATTTCATCTCTACCCAAGAGGTTATTGCAGGTACAAGACACAATGTCCATCTTCCTTTTAAGCTGTACTCCACGGTGACTGCCATTTACATATGAAAATCCTTATTATAGTCGCAGTCTGTCGTGAGCCTTCTGCCTCATTTTATCCGCCAATATCAGGATTGTTTTTTCGATGGAATAGTACAGTACATATTTTCGAGTAAATCAAAAACAAAATAATGTAAAAAAGTAAGTAAGTAAGAAAGTTTATGTACCTGGGGTCTCAAGAGAATAATGTTTTTTTATGAACAACTGGCTAAATCTCAAAATCGAGAAAAAATATTTCTTGGTGCAGAGCGTTATAGTTTTCGAACGCGTAGTCCAACTAGCCGTGCACGATGGATGTCCAATGCAATATATTAAATGTTTTTGTTCCGCGACCAATTCTTACTATATTTATGATTGATTCATATTCATTAAAAAGATTTCAAAAGAAAATCAATAAAAATTGCTGATGTAATAGGGGATTAACAAAAAGTGCACGCATTTAGCCGGCCTTACTGCTTGTCGCAAAAGGTGGTTCTAAAGCATTGTAATACCGGTCGCCATATGACCACATCATAAATTCTAAAAATAGAAATTACGTGCCAACATATGCACACCACAGAGCTTAAATACTTAAAGTAAAGTATTGCGCCACTAGTTCGTATCCGGACTTTTTGCCCATCCAACCTGATCATGATAACAAAACCCATACAATATTGCATATACAATATCATGATCCCAAAAACACAAGCTATGAACCCAAATGAAATTATTACACAGATAATTATTTCTGTTTTCCTTAAGCCGACGTAATTATATTAAAAAAACATAATTAAATAAATTTCAAATCATTACAAAATAATAAATATAAATAAAAATTTATTAAAATTAATTAAAATTTAGAAACATCACCGGCAAAATATAATATCAATATTTCAATAAATTGTAGGCAAAAGTTAAATAGGAATAAATTTAAAAAATTATTTTTTACCGGGTATCCTAACCGTATTTGATAATTTATGAAATAAAAAGAAAATAAAAACGAATATAAAAGAAAGATCAACAAAAGCCAACTTACTTGAAACAACTCCGACCGCCATCAAAAGATCTTGCGATTTTGCCCGATATTGATAATGATGTTGATTTATCTTTTACAATAAATGTTGCTAAACTAAGCTTTAACTAACATTTTTCATAAACAATCACACTAAGGATGTTAACTAAAGTAAAAATCATGTTAACAGCGTTTACAATCGACTGTAAATGTTATATGTACATACGAGTAACATAAGTAAATGATTTGCTTTAGTTAACATAGCACATATATATAAATTGAAAATAAATAATAAAGAATAAAGAATAAATACAACAAAATTATAACAGTAAATAATATAACACAATAATTTTCATAAAATTTAATATGCTTTAAATAAATAATTTCACAGCACTTTCCCTGCTTCTAAATTTCTAACCAAATTTTTCTTCTTAAACTTCATTACACAATATTTTTATAACGGCGATTCATTCTATCACATTATTTTCATAAACTTGCACAATCAGTTCTTTTTTAAGGTTTTTTTTCATGATAATCACTTGCATATTTGGCCACAATTAATTTTTCCTTTTTTCCTTCAAAATTTCGGTTTTCAAACATTTTTCTAGATAATTTATCATATTTAAAGTTCCTTTAACAACGCTCTTAATCCACGACGATTCTTCTACTGATTTCTCATCATCGAAATTTGACAATCAAAAGGTGGTGGTTTTTAACATAAGATGAGAAAAATCAAAGATTACATGTAATTAAATAGAGAGCGTTTTTACTAATAATTAAGTGCCAAATCTAGTAGAAAAAAAAAACAAAAAGTGACATTAAATAGGATTTTTACAAGAGCTAATAAAAATATTAAATAAATTACCCATAGTAGGAGATGGCACTAAAGGGAAAATTGCACAAATTCCAAAAAACATAAATTTATCGTAGTTTCTAATCAGCGAAAGTGTTGAATAAATTCTAATAACAATATACAAAGAAATTTCATATACCTTTCAAAAAAAGGACTTTTACAAAAGTTTACGTACAGCAAATTTGAAAATATTGGCTAACTTTATTATGAAAGTACCGATGTATTTTAATGTAAAATTTTATAGTTTAGTAGTACATGATATCTTGTTCGAGAAATTGTAAACAAAACAATACAAAAAAATGAATCTTTCGCCGAAAGGACCACTGTTCGTGAAAGAGCCATTAACAAAATGTTAGATTGTCGTGAACAATTATATGACTCAGCTAAACTCAGGACTTATAAACAGCATGCTATTAATTTCAATTGCGCAGATTATATGGATTTAGTCGACTTATGTAGATAATAACAACATATTATGTGAGTCTCCATTTACAGGAAGCATCCCACACGAGCACTTGTTTGAGTATATTAAATCTGATGATGTATCACTGCCAGTTCCAAGTCGCACATCCAGGCAACCGAGCGATGTACGTAGTTGCTAACGTATGTTTCACGACAAATAATTACAAAAAATCATTACAATATTATGGCAGCGAGTTTAGAAATTCGAACTCAAACACGCCGTATGGATTCTAAAAAAGACTTAGATTCTATTGTTTGAATAACGAAATAAAACATTAATTTTAAACGCTATCAGCATATATTTCGAAATTGTCAAATTTAAAAATAATAAAAATACCTGATTGCAGCAGATGATTTCAACCAAAATAGTAATTAAAACCAAAAAAAATAAAAATAGTTAGTAAATATTGATTCTCAAAAATAAATCCTGCTTAGTTCCAAATATCGCAAAGGTTACAGTTAAGCCTTTTAATTAAATTATTTATTGCACTTTAAAATTTAAATTATCTAAAAACAACTTTAACGTTGACACAATTGTTATTTTAAACAACTTTATTCGTGGTCAGAGGTTTCTTAAATGGTGGAGAGTTTCAATTTAGTCAAAAAGAAACTTCGGGGAAGCCATCATTATGTAGCGCGCCAAAATTAGTTTCTTTTAAAATTCCAATTTAAGTCTAAGGTGTGGCAATAACAAAAACAACCTAATGATAAATAATTATTTGCGGCGAAAGTATATTTGAAATGTAGGTGATATTATATATCAAAAATGTTATCTGTTATGCACTGCATTAATAAGAACATAACGACTATTGAAAAAGTTTAAATGCATGCATATTACAAAATCTCAGCAGTAATTTATATATTTCTGAGGAAACAGTAGCTCTATCCATTTTCGATTTAAATATAAGTTTTGAAAAAAAAAAACGTAAAATGGTTGGAAAACCTAAATTAAAAGAACCAAGTGTAGAATTCAAAAATGACCGAAACTACAATTTTAACAGACTTTCAAAAATACACCTTAAAGGGTTTTGTTTCAGAAAAAACTAAGTATTTGTTCCGCCGATTTAGTTTATCTGTGGAATTTCTAAAGTTTGGACATTCTGTAAGGACTTGTTTGTTGTTAATGATACCGCGTAGAAGGGCGTTAAATTTATTCAATACTTTATCAGAATTTTAACAAATTATGAAGAAGAAAAGCGAATATTGCTTTAGGTTTTTGGGGCTTGTCGACAGAAATATCCTTAGTATAAAAAATCTGATCTAATACTAAAACCCTAACTTTAAGAAATAAAGATCCAAAAAACAATTCTCTTTTCCAATTTTATTGTTGCGATATTAACTCAAATCAATTAAAAATTTATTATTTTAAAAAAATATTGTTGCGAAAATAAACAATACCTAAAATAAGAGATAACCACATCAGCCTTTAAAATTGTGGGATTTTGGTAACACTGGGTTATGTCAAGGATGTGTCACTCTGACAATGTTGTATTTATTTGTGTATTTGACAGCATTGCCAATTCGACCATCTTTATGTGTTACATTTGAAATTAACGGAAATCGAATGTTGTAGGAAGAATAAGACAATCGGAAGTAATGTCAATTGTATATAAAAGGCGGCGCCTTTTGCATTAGGAGAGTTATCGTTTTGCAGTCATTAAGTAAAGTTGTGTTTAGGCGTAAATAAAAATGCTGTTTAAACGAATATCATGTGCAAGTTAATAAGTTGCTATACTAAGATAAACTGTATAAAGATAAACTATAAAATAACAACCATGAAACAACAACAACGTGGTGTTTAATAGAACTCAAACGTTTTAAAAATGAATTAATTTATATAGAAGTATATTAAATTCGTTTCTGGGTCCACTAAACAATATTTGATTCGCTCCAAACTTTACCCATTTACTTTTTTAATATAAAGCAACAAACATCTGCCTGGGGAACTGAAAACAAAACACTGTTAAATTGGCCATACAAATATAAACACCTTTATTGTACATATATGTAGATTTATCTTAAATAAAAGTACAAGCTATAAATTCAATTTAATATACCTCAACCAGCAATTTTAACAACCAGATATACTTTGCTCTTTAAAGATATTTAAAAAGCATTTTAAAATGAACAGACCGTTACAAATTCAAAACCTTGACCAACAATTAAATAAAATAAATTAAAAAAAAAAAACTTACATGTTTAAAATATGCTTTTTTAGGGTCTACCTACTATGTTTTTTTTAATATAAAAACGGTGAGTTAAAGGCATTTTTGCCAGGCTGTCTGTGGCAGTCAGCCGGACTGGTTAGTAAGAAGGAATTTTCTGGTGGAGTCTTTGATTGGATTTTGCATGAGTTGAATTTTTAGCGGCCCAAGGACGGAGATAAGGACCTTCAGTTGGCCACCGCATGCCTGCATTAGAAGTAGTTCAGTACAGACTGCCCTGCACCAGGTCGTCACTCACATAGAGAAATGCCTACATTATGGGCTCTATATTTATTCTAGCGGGCTTTCTAGATATTGAAAAGGGAGCGATGAGAAGAGGGAGGGGCTAATTGAATTTAGCATTCGAAGATTCCTAGTCGAGTGCATACTCAGTATGCTCAAGGGCAGTATCATCCACTCAGAACTGGGCAAAGTCTACTTGAGGAAATAAGTGTCTCCAGTCAAACTCCAAGGTGGGACATTAAAGCCTTTGCTTTGGAACCTTGTAGTGAATGGTATTCTGAGATGTTTTGAGGTGGAGGGTAGGAAAATGATTCCCTATGTCGACGACTATGTGGTCTTAGTAACAGGAAGTTCTTTCCCGACCGTTATTGAGGTCAAGCAGTTGGCGCTTAAAAAGTTCTAGTTTTCATGAATGCATACTATGCGATGAAGAGTGCAATAGATGGGAAATAGGATCATCAACCAAGAGCAGTGAAGTAGTTATGCCAGTTCTTATTTATGACTGCATCGTAAGATGAAGGGTGTTGGAGAAACTATTCGGAGGAGCCTGCTGAGCAGGGAGAAAAGATGTATCTCCCTGGGCATATCAGGTACCTTAAGGAGCACTCCATAAGCATTGCATTACACTATTCTATACCTAGCTCCTTTGTGGGTAACAGTGGAATGGGTGGAAGACAAAAATTAACCCCTACATAGTCTTTGTGTGGCATACCTAATGTGTAAAATTATACGCTATGAGTAAAAGTTGGAACAAAGTGAAAACGATTGCCTTTTAATTAAAAGAAGAAAAAACAAATCGATATACATAATATGTACGTGCTAATGTCATATTAAACGCATATTTATTTTAAAATTATTAATAAATTCTGCTTAACGAACTTGCAATAAAGCATTCCAAGCATTTATATTTTGAGGATGCAAAAGTATTGCTCGTTGTATAAGTTTTAAAGATCGATTCTTATTAACTGGCTGTAGAGCTCTACTGGCAATCAATAAAGTTTTCGAGTCATCAATATAATTGCTTCTGAAAAGACAGAAAATTAGGAAATAACCAACTTAATATAAAAATAAAAAATCATACTTCTTTGTTTTGCTTCCATGTACCAAATGAATAGCACTTAAAGCTATTTGACTGGTGGCAGTGTAATATTGACGTTTGTGACCATAATTATCTAAAAGAAAACTGGCCAAAACTTTACGCAATTCAGCACATTGTGGAAAAATGTGTACCCGTGTCATTAGATAAGTGAGAGCTTTGCGAGGTTGTTGCTTAAAAAAAATAAAAATATGCAAATGAATTACGCTTCGCTATCGCTATAATCCTATAAGGACTTAAACTTACATTAGCTGTATAATATTGTGCTGTTAAAAATGCAATATGGGCGGCATATTGTTCCAAATTTTCATACTTTTTTAGCTCTATTAAAATTGTTTCTGATAACTGATTGTCTTGATGTAAAATACCCAAAGCACAGGCTGAATATAAGGCTTGTATCGGCGAATTCTTAAGAAGTATACTAAAAATATACACATTTTTGTTTAAATTTCGAAATCATTTAAAAATTTTAACTAATGCTACCATTGGTATAAAATCGTCTTGGTATCGGCTTCACCCTGGAAAGCATAAACCATGGAGGCCATGGCTACTAAAATTCGAGCAGCTTTGTCATCTTCAATACCTGCAACTGTTTTCAGCACTGAACTATAAACCGAATAGGATTCTTGATGTTGACCCGCCTTAAAGTATGCCAAAGCCAAACCTATAATTGGTTTAAAAGATGCTTGTGTTATCTTATTGAACGCCACAATCGCTTCATTCGGTTCATTTAATTTTAAATGTACATAACCCAAATTGGTATACATCATATCACGTTCAGCACCGACCGTAGCCTTTTCTGCTGCTTTAGCATATGCTTTAACGGCTAGCCTATAAAGTTTTTGACGTTCACTTAAAAATCCTTGAAAAGAATAGGCCGAAGAAGGTGTATTGCCCTCCTCAATAATAGTATACCAGTTAATGGCATCTAAAGCTACTGTATCAGCATGCATTGAATTAATGGCATATTTATAATGCGGTAAATCATATTTTTCCTTGTCTGATAAGATATTACACACCCAGTGGGCATAGCCAAGAGCAGATTCAGTATGAAATTCAAATTGTTGACAATGACGAAATAAATCTACAGCTTCTATATCTTCTAATATTGCCTCTGCAATCATGGCTTGACCTATCCAGGCATTAGGATAAATAGGCGAAGATTGTTGAGCTCTTTGAAATGCCTGATTGGCCAGTTTTATTCCATTAAGTTTCAGATACAAAACTCCCAAATTTGTCCATGTTGTCCATGACTTGCGCTCTAAGTTCAAGGCCTGTATAAAACAATGTTGGGCTAAAGGCAAATTATCTAAAATTAAAAGTTAAAGAAATTATAAAAAAGCGGTTATTGCAACACATATCTTTACAAATATTCTCACCTGAGTGCATATTTATAACTCCTAACAAATTCCAATTTTGCCATCTGTTTGTTTGTTCCTTGATGGCCATTTGGCATGCTTTTGTGGCCATTTCCAAGTGAATTGTTGCCTCTTCAGGCATAAAATCGGCAGCATAGTATGAACATAAAGCCAACTCATACCAGGTATATGTATTTTGTTTTAATTTTAAAGAGCAAGTATAAAATCTAGGATTTTAAACTCATAATAAATATTTATCAAAACTTAGTTTTATATAAACTACCTTAAAGCCAAATTTATTAAACATTTGCGTGTCAGACAAGCAATTTCCGTATCACGTTTAGCCAGTTTACCACTGACATCTAAGTTTGCAAGTGATTCTGGCATTTGAGCTGCGGCTAAAAAGACATTGGCTGTTAAACGCCACAACCAATGCATATTTAAGTTTTCTGGATTCAAAAAACATCTAAAAAACCAATTTTATTTTTCATAAATTGAAATATTATTATATTTAGTTTATTAATGCATTACCTCTGCAACATATTAATGGCCATTTGTAAGTTATACTTGGCACGACCAAACCGATATTCCAATTTAAGATTATTTGCCATACCAATATAAGCCTCGGCAGCACCCTTTAATGCTGGTAAATAATTATCGTTCTCTTTTAATATATTTTCAAAGTCCTCTATAGCTTCAGCATACATGCGTATTGTAGTTTTCATGAGAGCGATTTGTAATTTTGCATACAAGTTGTCCGGTTGCATTTCAAGTATTTTTTGAAAAACTCTAATAGCTGAGTTATATGAACCTCTTTCAGCGTAAGCATCACCTAAAGACTCCCAGTATATCATACAATTGAGGTTATGCTTAATGGCTGTACGAAACGATTGTATGGCCTAACAACAACAATGAGAAGAAATGGGTTATTTTTTTTTAATCTTTATACACTGTCTCTGAGGAAAGACTGCTTTATATACGCTGTGGTACAACAGTGAGTCAATGTAAGTAAATTTTTTGTAAATGTTCTACTTCTCTACTTGTTTTACTAAGAGAAGACTTTTTGTATTTTTTGATGCAATATTTTTTCTTCTCTTAAAAACCTAATAAGCATTACTTTATTCGGTTCTCTTAATCAGAATATACCGATCTGTTTAACACAATTGCATTGGCTCACTTTTGCACCAGCCAAAAAATAATCAACTAACGGTGCTTAAGCTTACAAAACTTAAAGATCGAGTGTATACTAAAGTAAAAAATATAAAAAAAGTTGAATGAATGCATTATCTAATGATTTAAAAAACGCAGTTCTAGAAAAGGCTAAAATTGGCGATAAGCTCAAACAAAAATGGAATGCCAAAAAAATTTACTGACATTGAAGTCAAAGACCTCGAAAGTTTTTAGGTAAAATAAATAGCACGAAAAAGGCACTTTCTGCCTTTCTGTCGATGTTAGCAGATGGACTATCCAGAGGAATCTTTAACGTGTTGGATACAAAGCTTCTATAAAAAAGAAAAAACCCAAATTATCTTCCAAAAACGTAAAAATCTATACAAGTCGTATACAGTACCAGATTGGCACACGGCGAGTATTTGTTTTAACTTTTTTTTAATATACATAATGACATTTTTCTGTATATTTTGTAAGTCATACGGTCAGATGAGACCAAAATCAATAGATACCAATCGTATGAATATGTTTGGTATTGGGCCAAACCATCAGCCACACCAAATCCTGCTCACATGTCTTAAGCTATTAAGCACTTCCATAGTTCTCTTACGGAAGAATACGAAGAAGATCCGAAAAGTATTAAAGAAATAGCATGGATCAGTAGAAAAAGGCAAAAGGATACTGTATTAGTTATTAAATTTGGATGAACAAAACCTTGGAGCAAAAGTTTGCCAATGGCCTCAATTAGATGTTAAACTTAAGTCGTGAATAAATATTTTTGTTATTGTGTTATATTCTCTAGAGATGCATTAATAAAAACTATAAACAAATGGAGTTACGTTACGTTAAAACGTTGTCTCATTTTTGCACTACAGTGTAACTATTTTATAGTTGTTATTATAAAAACATAGTAACCGATGAAAACAAATCATTTTGGCTTTATATTATACCATCTTACTCCTTGTTACTATCGTATATTTAACAAACTTCGATTAACAACTGCTGCAGTTTACTATTATCCCTAAACCATTATCCGTATGAAGGACATGTCTAGCTTTTCTAGTTCATTTATAAAATCAAAACATCGGATTAGGTGTTAAATTGCTTTTTTTTAATTTTGTTATCCTAACTACTTTTTAAAATCGCATTGACATTGTTTACCGCTTTGTATTTTATCTGTTAAGAATTGGCAACTGCTAAAGTTAACTTGTTTCGAATTTGGCTCTAGACAAAGGTTAAATATTTTGCAGAGTATTCTAATATTCGCAGATGCTGTTGTTAATTCGTAGTCATAAACCAGGTTTGTTCCGCATGTTTCCAAAATTATTTAATATGGAAGTGAAAGCTTTTTTCTATACAAAGTACGCTCTATTTGGACTAATACCATCTAAAATACTTCATGATTTTAAATATGGCCTACAAACGATAATCTTGGATTTAAATGTTTTATAGTTTACTTGTTAAATGTCACACATACATATACAATATTTGGTTTTTTATTCATTTATATTGACCAAACATCTTCCGATTACTTTTCAATAAGTAATTGTAAAAATGTCTTCCATGTAAGAAAAGTTTCGTCACAATTTCGACTTCACAATCTTACGTAGTCATTAACCGAAAAGTATAGCACATAAGTGATAACCACTGTTTGTTTACTTGATTTTTTATTGAATAACAGCCTTAGTCATAGCGAATAAAATTGTAATCGTTATTTTTTTATTGTTTCTTAGCTTAAATTCCTAACTTTTATATTTTAAATTGTTATACTGTTCGTACACACATACAAAAATAATTATACGCTGACCTTCTAAGTCCCTATAATAAAGTTAGAAAAAAATTTTTACTTACCTCATCACACTTATTAACATTAAGATAATGCAGACCCAACTTATAATGAATGTGTTTAGATTTTTCTGAATTTTTTAAATATTTTAAAGTATTTAGCAGCAATGAAACATTCAAGTCCTAAAATTTATAAAAATTACCAAAAATATCATTATTACTAATATTATTCTTCCAAGATAATTGCTTTATTACCTCCTCGCCCACGGTCTGATAAATAACTGAAAGATTTTCCACTGCCTTTTCATTTAGAGGATTTAAAGTAACACACTTTTCAAAACATTTACGAGAACGTAAAATATCATTTGTGGCAAAATAAATTTTACCCAAATAATAAAAACATTCAGAACTATGAGGTTTTAAACGTGTAGCTTTCAAAACAGACATCAGAGCATTGTCATAGCTTTTTAGTTGATAATAAATTTTTCCCATTAAAAAAAGTGCCGAAAAACTTTCTAAATTTTCTACTGATGATTTTATAAACTGTATAGCTTCTTCAATGGGTCTGAAATACAACAAAAATCGAATTGTTGAAAAAAGTAAAGAAAAATCTAGTAATTAAGGAAAAACTTACATAAGGAATTCTACCTTGCCCATAGCATCCAGTTCCAAAGTTTTTATACTTTCAATATCATTTAACTTGTGGTAGCATCTAAACCATATATGCTTATTAAGTTTAAACTTTTACGAAAATTGTTTTATTTTACTTACCTGGCTATTGCCTGATTAATTTCTGTCGAGGGTTCTTTATTTCTTAAAATTTGTAGTGCTTCATTTAATTTGGTCTCATCTTCATTATACGAAAGACACATGGCAAGTTCAGTAGATTTATTTTCTTTAACTTGATACCATAAATTCTCAGCCAACCCATAAGCTTCCAACTGCATATCAGTTAAAGCTAATAATTTTAACGCTTTATGATTGTTTGCATCAAGAGATTGAACTTTATACAAAAGCTCTCTTGCTGCCACAAATTGTTGTAAATTATATAAATTTATAGCTTTTACAAATAAAGCCAAAGTGGATTTTCCATTTAATTCCAACAATTTACTAGCATAAAACTCCACATCATTGCTTAACCCCTCCAGACAATCTTTCTGGCAAGAGTCGTAATGTTCACAATAGATTTTACATATCCACTCGTACGCATATATATCTTCAGGATAATAATCTATTAAATTGCAAGCCTTTTCCAAACACAACTTTAAATCGCCTTCTTGATATAAAAGTTTTAAGAAACGTTTATAGGCAGTAAGATAAACATCTAAGTGATTGTCTAATAATATGGTTTCCAGAACGTTTTTAAACTTAAAAAATGATTGATTTATTTTAAATAAATTATAATTTAATAAGAATGGTTTTAATGTAACAAAAATGAACTTACCATCTGCTCATCTTCTTTGTCCACAGTTAAATTATTTTGTAACCATATGCGACCCAAGTACTTATATAATAATGTTCTTTTTTCATTATCCTCACATTGCATAGCTAATCGCTTAAAAATATTAAAACATTCATGCACTACATTTATATTGGACGAAATATTATATAGTTTTTCAAAGTAATCCAATTGTTTTTCGCTGAGAATTTAACAAAAACAAAAAAACCATTTAACTATAGATAAGAATTTAATACATATTAAATAATAAAAACAATCTTTCACAAAATGTCGAAAATTTAATTAATTGCGCAAAGCATTGCGTTATACTTGTTGATTTTGGATACGCGTTATTAAGCCTTGTCAGCCCACATTTTTAAGTTCAATAAAATATTTTGTTTTAAATGTACTAAATCAGTGTAAGTACCGAAGACACTGTCCCTTTATTAACTTATAAATTGTTAGGTTTCAAAAATATAAAAGCTAAACTTCTCAAAATATACAGAAACCCAATAGTGGTTATAATAAGTACTCAGTTTCTTTATTTCGTTTTGTTGTAACCTATTACTATACCTGTTCTTTTCGAATTTTAGAAAGAAATCTCATTAACCGGAATATTTAATCAGCATATAAGGCCTTATGCCAATTGGAAAAGACGCATAAGTCACCATTATGTAAGAAGGTTCGTTTAGGACCTTTTGTTAGCCAAACAAACTATTATTTATGATTATTATTATCGTGAAATTTTTCCTATCTTCTTGTTTTAAGCATAACAGCGTTAGTCTTTATGTTTAACAAAATCTCAATGGCCAGTTAGTGTTCATCAGGTACCTTACTCATTCTCATTTTTTTAATCTTTTCACGAAAGACTCTGATATCAATAACTTATCCGTCATGATCAAAAGTAGTACCGTCTTGTACGTGTTGATACGTTGAGCAGTTATTTTCTATGTTCCAATGTCCTCGAATGCACTTAAGGGTAACTGTAATTGTTTAGATATTTCTGCTGAATAACGCGTGATGCTGAATATATTGCGCTGCTGTACAGTCTAGTGCCCTCCAAGACAGTCTGTTACTTAGCTGTTCTGTTCTTCTTGACCCATAACCCATTGAAAAAAAAACATTTTCATACTGTAATTTATACATGTCCGTTGTGAAATCCACATTAAAGAACATTTTTGGTTAGGCATACAATTAACCATGTTTTAAGACCTAGCATGTCCGTAGTTATAATTGACCATTACTTTTACAGTTCGCTGTTACTACTTACGCTACCAAGTCAATCAACTGTTCGTAGACTTTTGGCAACTCTTCGATTGGTGCACAATTTGCCAAACCCTGTAAAGCAACAGTTGGCGGCTGAGGTGAGCAAAACTGAATTGCTTTGCGTAGATATTTGGCAGCCTCCTGTTTATTAGAATTTTGATAAGAAGCTCCCATTAATAAATGACCCATATAGTTATTGGGTTCTGCTTTAAGAACTGCCTATTATATTGATAGCAACAAAGAGTTTTTTTAGATTTCATTCCATATAGACCACTACTACATATCTACTTACTTCACATTTAGTTATTGCTTCCTTGTAGTTTTCCGCCTTAATGGCTTCTCTTATTTCTTTGAGTAAAGCTTTTGTTGCCATATTTAATATTTTTCATGAAAATTATTAAAACTAATCGCTACAAATTAAATAAAATTGAACGTCCACAAACCGGCATAAGAACAGAAGTGATAACAAAAATCTGTTGCAATAAACAGCTGTTGTGAGCATTCACAATAGAGTATGTGTACGTATTCACAATAGGTTTATATACAGTGGCTTGAGTAATCAAATATTCAAAAATGAAATATAATTGCAATTATAGGATAGTAAGTTGCCCTTTATTTTGGTTTCGCTTCCGATCACTTGAAGTCGAAGTACATAACTCGCGTTATGAATGTTTCGTTTTCCTTACCTAGTTTATGTGCAAATAGATACTCAGTATAATCAGTCAGTCGGCTGATTTTGCATGATTTTTTGCACGGTATTGTTCAGAACGTAAGTAAAATGTACAAACAGGCTCAATTGTATTTTTTTATGAAAATCAAACGTTTCATTATTTTGCACCTAATCTGTTATTTACGCCATTTTTTGTACGATATTGTTTGGAATCTATCTAGAGTGTAAGAATAGGATTAGGTGTATTTTATTTAATTATAATTTATATTAATTTTTTGGACATTCAAAATGCACAAAAAATCAACAAACATGCTGTTTTCGTTAAAAAAGTTAGTTATACAGGCAATACTACCTTGTTCAATATGCCTTTCTCTCACGTAAACGTAACGTTCCGCTGCGGATAAATTAAAAAAAATAAATTTTTTTCCGTTTTTATGTATCAACTGTCAAAAAGTTTTAATATTGTTTTGAAAAAAAACTTGAAGTCATAAATAGCATTTTTTAATCATTGTTATAAATTATAAAAAGTTTTTTATTTTCTTTCAAAAATAAAAAAATACACTTCTCAAAACCATATGAAACGTTTACATATTTTTAGTAACTATCAACGATTGAAATCTACCGTAACGTATACGTGTGCGCAACATTTACGTAAGAGTAACCAGGCCTTTAGAGTCTTTGGCAGTTGAACAGCTGACTTACGTTTTTATTATGTGTTGAAATGCTTAAAAAAGATTATTCAATGAATTATTTTTTTCATAAGAAATAATATAAGCAAAAGAAAATTAAGCAATTAACTGATTCCAGTATCGTCTCTAAAGCGTGTTATGTAACTTGCCGTCCTTAAAGTGTTGAAAGTCTCAAATTAACGAACGGGCCAAACGACTAACGCTTGTTTTATGTACCTCCACATTAATTGGTATACAGATAATTGGATGGCCGGGCAATGAGAGCATATGTTCCAAGATCTCTGGCTTCCCCACATCGCCACAAACTAGGCAGAAATCACGTGCCCGCTTCCCATAGCCCAGTTTTTGTTTAGAGCGCGCAATGTCCAGTTCGAAAACCTATCAGAGTCCTAAGGGACTACATTATATATATATTAATACCCATAACATTCCATGAAGAAACATGGGGACTTCTCTCAGTCAATGAACTGCACCCGATTCTATTTCTAGACTCAATGAAAGGGACCTACAGTTTAACGCTGGCTCCGAACGGCAAACGCATTAAAGAAGTTTTTCAATAGTAGTAATACTCATAACCAGTTACTAGCTAATGTTATGAGGTGATACCGCTGTTGAAAAACTTTTTGTTTTTTCAGATGGTCTGGCCTGGTATTGAACCGACGACCTTCTGGTTGGTAGGTGGGTGTCGTCCTAGAACAGTCGAGTTTAGATCTAAGCAACCTGGAGATTCTACAGCCTCCTCGACAACTCTTCCATTCTACGACGGGCCTAATTATTCACTAATCTCACAAAGAATCCACGTGTTGGTCTGACAGAGCCATCCGCTTGTTCAATACTCTTGGCGACGTCCGCTCGCCAGCAGTCTCATTCCCCAGCACTAGGTAGATCCAGGAATAATTACGATTACCCTAACTAAAAAAGAAAAAAAACAATGACCGAAAAATTAGTAAATAGCAACGATGAATGGAATAAGACATTTTGATAAAGACTTGAATTAATTTTTACAATTACGGTCGCTTTTTTCACATTTTTCGCAAAAACAAAAATTTGATCCGAAACTGTGTATTTTTTCGATTATCGTTCTTATTGGCTTTGTAGGATCTATTAGACTAGTATTAAAATCAAGCGGTTTAGGATTAAACAATTTATGGCAAAAATACAGATTACTACATCAGTTGTTAACGTTATAACGCGTTTTGAGCGTTATAGGAAGTGTTTTTATTGTCATTATTTATTCTATATTTTTATTTTACCCACAGTAGATTAAAGTTGGTGTGTTTTCTTAAATTTAAATCTATTGAAAGGAGTTTTTGCATCGATTTGTTTTAATTGAAGATTTTTTGAAATATTTGTTCTTTTTTCATCTGACCACATATTACTCTGAGACTAAGATTTGTCATCCTTAAAAATTTCTTTCACTTTACCAAGACCATTATTTTACTTTTATTCGTTGTCAGACATTTAGATTAAATTTTCGTAATACTAATAGCACCCTTTAAGCTGAATTTTTCAATTATATACAGTTTCGTGAAATAATATCACAATACGGGTCCAACGGCGATGCAATTCGAAATAAGTATGAAACAAAAATATGCAGATTTTATACGTTGCTTATTTTAAATGTATTTTGTTGAAGTATTTCATGCAATTAATTTTTTTCTTTTTTGTTTCTGTTGTTGTTTTAAATAGCTCTCATAATTAAATAATATATATTAATGTGTTTTAAACCACAAAATCTTAACATTTTGTAAAAATATCAAAGCTGCTTGTTTTCACTTCAAGTGAATGAAATGCCATTTATCGACTGAAACGAAAGAAAGAGAAATAATAGAAATATATATATATATATATATTTATATCAAATCGTTTGCAAGTAGTAGTATAATATAACGCACCAAATTACAAAAGCAAATCATCAATGAGTGCAGTTTTAATTATTATATAACAAATAAGCTGGTATTTAATTTATATGTACATAATTAATATTTTATGTTATAAAAAATTAAAATTCGCAGTCTACAGTATGCTTATACAAGCTAAGTGTCACAGGTTAGTTAAGGCAAGCAGAGATTAATTTTCAAGTACATTACAATTGACTACAATTTACAGTATACATTGCTGGGTATATAGAAAATCTTACCTATATCAGAAACTTCTTCAACTTCTCCACCTTCTGCGGCACCGGAGATGATGGAGTCAGCCTCTTCTTGACTTGTAAGAAATGGTGAATCAGCAACAGTTGTGTTTGTGCTTAAAAAAATACAGAATGCGTTTTTTAATTTTGTTTTTTTGATAACAAGAAAAAAAAACTTACCAAGAAATAGAACCACCCTCCAATTGTTGACTTATCAAACCTTGCCAGAATTTGTGTGTTTCGCTTACCACATTAGTAGCGAAAGCGGCATTCTTGGCATCACCATTGAAAGCAAATTGATTTTCAGGCTTACCATCAGGAATTTTATAGATCTTGAACCATTCAACGGTAGCACGCAATAAGCCAGGGAAATATTTATCGACATCAGTAATATCATTCATTTTTTCAGCCAAGGGATCGTTGACATCGATGGCAATAACTTTCCAATCGGTTTCACCCTCATCAATCAAAGCAATGGTACCCAAAACCTTAACTTTTACAACTTGACCGCGTTTGGCCACACGATAACCAATTTCTAAAACATCAATGGGATCATTGTCACCCTTGCAGCCAGTACTGGGTTCAATATGATCAGGATTTTCCCAGGTTTGTGGGAAAGCACCATAATTCCAAATATAACCTTTGTGTGGGAAGCAGTTGGCTACAAAACGCAATTTACCCTTTTTTACATCCTGTTTGATAGGATTCAATGGGTTCTTTAAACTGATCTGAAATATTAAAATACAACAATTGGGAACTTAATAAATAAAGAATGCAATTATATTGTTTACCTCCATTTTAGCATTGGTCCAACGTGGTACTTCAACAACCATGTTATATATTGTTTTCTCTTCATTGGCATACAACGGGATATCATGTAGTGGTGAGACTGCTTTGCCACAAGCGGTTTCTAAAATAAATTTAACATTTTAAGTGAATTATTTTTTATTTAAAACAAACCTCAAAAATAGAATAGAAAAAAATGTATATTATGTATTACAATTACTTAAATATAGGCAATAACACTATAGTCAATATTAAAAACGCTAGCAGAGATGTACATATATACTTTCAGAGAAGATAAATATCATAGTAACTTCGAGAAATTTAAAGGATAAAAAGAGTAGAATCATATATATACAAATGAATGTGTGTTTATATTATTGTTTGTGCCTTATGGGCAGCTAAACGGCTGAACTGATTTTCTTGAAATTTTTACAGTTTATCGCTGTATGTCTGGGAGGAACTATAGGCTATATAAATATCAACAATTCCATCTAGGTGGTGCAACACCCATACAAAGTGTATATTTATTTGTCTATATCTTTAAGGTGGTGACAGCAAGATTCTTTAAATTTAGACCAAATGATTCACAGTCAATGCAAATCATCAGAAAAAAGGAGACGGGAGGGATAAGACGAGTGGGGTTGGTACCTTCCACACAAAGTAAATATTGATTTCTGTATATCTTGAGAACGGTTAAGCAGAAACTTCTAAAATTGGTCTAAATGACTTCGTAGTTAATATAAATCGTCAGGCCAAAAATGAGGGGAATATGACGTTATATCCTGAGAACGGTTACAGTTAAAGTTTGAGAACTTGGTCTGATTGGCTTTATAGTCAATACAAGTTATCAGTCAGTAAGAGAGAGATTGGATAAATAGGCGTGGCACCTTCCATTCATACTAAATACTGGATTTTGTATATGTGGAAAACGAAAAAAACCGGAAATTGCGGAAATTTAACAGGATAACAGCTTTCTATATACGTATACTATAAAAAATTAATTGTGTTTGTTTGAACACTGTATACAGCTAAAAAGCAGAACATAGTCTTTCCGGAAGGAACAAATGATTGGATTTTGACCAGGGTTGGTTGATATTGCAGGGTGGGCAGCCCACTGGGTAACCCAATTAAGCACATCCGGGTTTTATTGGGTATTATAATCCTGGGTGGGTTTTCTTATTTAAAGGTTTTCGTAGTTCATTTACAACAAAAATAGGTGTTATTTACGTATTGGGACTATAAATTTATTCGTTCAGCTTTTATGATCTCTAAAGGATAATTAATGAACAAATTTATCAAATCACTGCTTACATCTTTTCTCCACCTCTGAGCCAATTTCCAAATCACGTCTGAGAACGACTTCTTGTCTTTTAAGGCGCTCTAATTTTGAAGCCGATTTTGTATTTCTTCAAAGGCAATAATTCAGTGATATGTTAAAAGATAAACTCATACCTCTTCATACGACCTAGTTTCTGAAAATGTAGTCCGTAAATCGAAATGCTTTTAAACGAGATGAATATGTGTTGTGTTTGCTTCTCTTACATTTTTTTTGACTGAGAATCCAAGTTTTTTGACAGTGGAAGAAGGTAATTTGCGCTTTAAACGAATGTGTTCCATAATACAAACAGGCCGTTATAGCGAAATGCTACATAAAGAAAGTCCGTATAAAGAGGACAATAAAAGAATAAATCCGCAACAGCGGATGCGGCAGTTGATCGTTTCTGATAACTGTTTTGAGTTTTATCATGCAAGAGAATAACTTAATCATGCCTGCCTTTATATTCTAGTCGTTTTTCTCATAATGCACGACTCAAACGAAGTAATTGCAGTCTACTTCGATCACCCAGTTCTAACAACTCAATGACGCCTTGATCCCACCCAGAGTGCAAAATTGCATTATAAATACTAAAACAACGGATCGCATAAACAAACAAAAAATATTGTCGACTTGAACGATATTTTGAAACATTTATAAATACAATTAAACCCCAAAAAAAAACCCAACAAAACCCGATGGGTCGGACTTTTTTTTTTAAAAAAACCCGGGTTTTTGCCAACCCTGCCGGAAGGGGAATAATGGGCAAAAAGGGTAAAAAATGTAACTGAGATATCATTTATGACAATAATTAAAATCGAAAAGCACACATGGTTTTAACCATAAACAGAACTTTCATTAAACTCAGAACTTTTCATAATGTTCTACTAAACAAAAATAGCAAAAAAGCCAGTAAAAGTAAGAGAAATTTCGACCTTTCTTTTAAATTTCAGGGATTTTCCAATGCAATAAATTTTTTTAACCATTTATGCCTTGGATGTAATAAAAATTAAATTTGCTGTGCCTTTATAGAGATTCGTAGCCTTTACATGTTTATACCTAAAGTCAAGTTTGTTTTATAAAATGTTGCATCATTACAAAAGGTGTTTCAATTTAAACGATTTTTAGTAAAGCGAGTTTTTCTGTAACAAATCTAAGTGCCTTAAAAAATTAATAGAAAGTAAAAGTTAACACAATTTGTCATAATTTCTGCTTCAAACAAAGTTATTTAAAAACGTACTCACACGCATATACATACAACAAATTAGAAAAAAATTTAAAAAATAATAATTACTTTATCGAAATATCAACTAGTTTCTTTACTGATAATAAAAATGTATGTACGATGTAGTATATAAGCATAACATAAGCAAAATGGCTAAACATTCATTTAATACAAGTTTTTTAAAAACGTGTCATTTTGTATTGTATCTATATATCGAGATCTTTTGCCATTAAATATTATTTTCATTTTTTAAAGTTCATGGTACAAAAGTTTGTTTAATACAGAATTTGCTTTTAACTAATCAGAAACATAAAATATTATGATAGTAGAAAACAAGCTTTATAGTAAGCTTTTTAATCGTTAAATAACGCTAGACTGGCAGACAGACAACAAATTCATATATGCAAAAATATAAAGTTGTGATAGCAGAAGTCATCAGTAAATGTAAATAAATAGAATTTTACATTTCGAGATAGTTTACATTTAATAGATTGAACATCATTTTCTATTCACGATATATTCTCTTATTACTTAGACATATAAACTGAAAACTCTTTAGAAACAGATTTAAATTGAAATTTGAAGATCTTATATTTTAGCATAAAAAATATCAAAAAAATTCTTTAATCTTTACAAACATGTCATTGCCATATATGGTTTCTTTTGGTAATATATTTTCAAGCAATGTTTTAGAAATTTTTTTTATTAAATATTTTTTTAATATTTTTTTATTTAATTTTTTTTTTTAATAATTTTGAACAAAAATTTTTTTATTAAAAACAAATTTTTTCCCATTAAATTCATGAATACAAAAAAAGAATAAAAAAAACCTTCCCATTTTTCCTATACTCATGTCTTAAAATGTGCCGCTGTGGTATGGTAGGGAAGACACCCGCCTATCAACGAGAAGGTCGTCGGTCCAATAACAGGCCAGACCAACTTAAAAAAAGTTTTCGACAGCGGTATCACCTCATAAAATTAGCTACCAACTGGTTATGAGTATTACTACTATTGAAAACTTCTCTAAATGCTTTTGCCATTCGGAGCCGGCGTTAAACTGTAGGTCCCTTTCAGCTAATTGACTGAGAAAAGTCCACCATGTTACTTCATGGAATGTTATGGAAATTAATATAATATACAATTAATATAATATATATAATTAATATAATATATAATTAATATATATATATATATATATATATATATATATATATATATATATATATATATATATATATATATATATATATATATATATATAATTTTAATAGAAGTAGTAGTAGTAGTATTAATAAGTTTTTAAATTTGGCCTATAGTACTCTAAAACAAATGGTATCTGGACGGATAGACGTATAGGGATAAAAAGTTATTTTAATGTGGACAACTTTAAAGTCAAAGATTACAAAGTACTTTTTTTATTATTTAATAATATACAGTTTATGTCACTTAAAATCGTACAATATAGTTTTGAAAAAGTATTCATTCATTTAAGGCCATTTATGAGTTAGATATTATTTAAATTACTATTTTTATATTGTGCGTGCTATCATTTATCACATAATATGGAACAATTGTAATTTATCCTATAGAAATATTAAAAAAATTACGTAAAACTGTCAGAACGTACAATATTAATGCGTTATAAGAAATCATAGGTGTTTTCACAAATTCGTAATACCAATTAAATAAGTAAAATGACTTTTCAGTGTAATTTATCGCCAACAGACTGGTTATCTAAAGTTTCTATTAAACTTATTTGCATTTCGAAGGAGTTTGAGTGAAAAAATTAAACAATTAAACTGAATAGTGAAAATGAGAGGCAATTGATAAGTTTTCAGTATAAAAACCAAAAATTTGTATCCCAAATATCGTAATCTGATACGTAAATAATAATTACGAAAAAGAAAATCGTATAACAAATTAAACTAAAAAATGTTTTAAATTAAAGTTAATTCGTAAAGTTGAATTCCAGCTTTTAGCCCCAAAATTAGTAGAAAATATACTTGTATAAGCAAGTAAGCGCGTTTACGATTTAAAAATTATTCCATCTTAACAGCTATCATAGCAGAATTAATGGAAACAAACCGTATATTAGTTACTAAAATAAACTTGGAAGACTATTGTTTTCAAATGACGATCTCAAATAGTCAACCAAATTCTGGAACGATGTAATATTAATTGAAGAGTAGAAATTTAATATATTCTCCTGTTAAGGAAAACACCAACGTGGATAAATCTCAATTAAGTAATCAGTAATTCCAACTTGCGATTAACTGTGAAACATGGTGGAATATCACAAATGGTTTTGGGGTGGTATATAAGCTGTTGGAGTGGGTAACTTGGAATTTGTTAAAGGCAATATGTATAAATTGGTCTATCAGAGAGTTGAAAAGCACAGTTTAAAAAATATTGGGAAAAAATTAGTACTTCGAACACTTTTAAGTCATACGTCGATGAAGATTTAAAGCAACCTTCACATTTTGGTCGGCTCCAGATGCTATATAACTGTCTAAAGGTAAATGAAACGCCAGTTCAGTCACCAGCTATGAAAGCTGTTGAACATCTGTGGAAAATACCAGACAAAAAAATCTAAAATACCCATATCTAACATAAAGGTTCTATGGAAAACAAATCAAGATGTAATAAAATAAATCATTAAACATGCAAAAATCTGGTGGAATCCATGCTAAGAAGGCTCTAAAAAGTAGTAAAGAATAGCCGAAAAAATATTAAAATTATTTTACATAAATATTTTTTGTATTTTTTAAGCTTTAATTATAAATTTATATAAGTGTACGATTGTAAGTGAAGCGTGAATTTTTCGATTTTTTTGTTTAATTTTTTTCAATCCGTTTTAAAGAATTGAATCTTTTTTTTTTTTTTGAAATACATGTTTTTTGTTCTAATTATTGATGTGTCTTTTTAATAATAAATTTATATTGCCTGTGTCATTTTGTTATTTAAAAAATGGTGCTGTACGGTTTTAAGAAACACGCACTGTATTTACATACATACCTTCATTTGTAGGTAATCATGTACACAAATGTATTATAAAACTTAATAGAATGGGTTAATTAATATTAAAATGAACTAAACAAGTCTCCCAGTTGTGAAAATAAATCAATAGTTAAGAGAAAGTAGCTTTTTTAAGTAGAGACCATAACTTTACAAAATAATCGATTTAAAGTATTTGCTAATGTTTATATAGTAAAAATATTATAAAACTGTAAATAAACACATTTGAAAAAAATCGATTTGCTACATACCGACACATCGGAAAACATTTGATTGTAAGGAACAGAAAGAATAATGCCACCCAATGCATAGAGGAAAACCGGGAAATTAAAATAAACTTTATTGGTATATACAGTTATTTTTGTTTCTGTAAACCAAAGTTCGTTTGCTATTGTTTTCCTCCGTTATCATCGCCCGCCCGCCCCACTCCTCTAGAATCATACATTTCTAATTCTGTCGTACTCATTTTTTATTGCATAAGCTTGTGTGAGTGTACATGCTTATATGAGATTACATGCATTCACACACGTGCACACACGTATTATATTATAGACGTTGTTTTTGCGATTGTAAAAACGATTAGGAAAGATTTTCCATTTCAGGCTCATATTTAATTAATGATAACAGAACAAAAAATCACACACTAATTAAACTGCCACTTAAAAATATCATTGATGATGGTCAATGTCATCTAAAAACAAAAATTTTCGCTAGAACTTTTACGAATTCCGTGTACTTACTGAAATAAATGCTGTAATTGGTGGAATTGGGTGCTCCCTTTTCGACGATTTCATATTCTGAAGACATTTTCTCCTCTTTTAATTTAATATTTTCTTTGAAAACTGTGTTTAAGGATCCTACGTTTGTAGCCACCAGACGTTTGTGTTGCAGTAAATTTGATGACGAATTAAAAGTTTCAATCAAAGTTGATGAAAAAGAAGCCGGTTTACCAAACACGTTGCGATGCAAAGCGGTTGAAGGAATTTTTGTGAATAAAAAACGTAATGATGATGTTGTTGCCGCTGTCATTGTATTTTTATTTCTTCTACTTCGTGTGACAGGTCTAAAAAACTTTACAACACTGATTTCTAATTTGACACACACTGATCAAAAGGGAATTGATGAAAAAGAGAAACATTTAACTGCTTCTTCTTCTTTTTCGCACTGAATAAATAAATAAATGGTAATTTGACCATAAAACAACCATATGTAATATATTTTAGGTATGTAATTTAAGATTGAATTATTAAATATTTAATTTTATAAATTTATTGTCGCGTTTACTTTGAAGTTAAGTTTATATTTGTATGGTTTTAATTGTTTACTAAAACATTAAACGTTTCAAAATATTTTTTAATACATATCTAAAGAAAAACTTCTTATATACATAAAAAATGTTAAGAGTATCGAGTGTAAAATTATGTATCCCATTGAAAAAATGTAACACTACTTAGTATTGTAAAGCTGTAGAATATGCCAACAGAATCTTGCATATAACTTATCTAGTTCGGACTGATTTATATGATACAAAGGTATCATAAAGGATTAATATAATCAGCTGTCAATTGCTCTTACAAAAATAATAACAATCTGGCATCATATCGTCATTCGACCAAAATATTAAATTAAAAAAAATTACGATTAAAAAAGAATAAAATCACGACATCCACGCTAACAAGCGAAATTTGCTTTTTCCCAAAAGAAAATACAACAAAAAATTCAGTTTTATTTTACAAATTAAACATACTTTTGTTTAGTGTTTTACAAAAATAATCCCGAATTATAGATCTCATTGGAAAATAGAATACAAACGTCAATTTGGTTATTTTCTAATTTGGCACACACCTTGTCACTGGTTTTTTCATTGTCACTTCATTGAGACACGCACACGTTTCTTCAAGTGAAATAAAACACAACAATAATAATTGTTAAGCAAATCTGCTATCAGGAAGTGGTTAAATAATTGCAATTTCTTTATATCTTTGTGAAACATTTACGTGCAATCAATATGAACGCCGAAAAGAAAACTGAATTATCCTTGACTAAGGATAATAAAAAAGGGAATGGTAGCAAAAATGGAAATGCTAATAAAGTGACTACTGGTAATGGCACTGGTGATGAAAATAATGCTTGTGTCGTTTGCTTTAAAAATGTTGATTTGTTTTCGGTGGGCGAGTGTGATCATCCTGTCTGTTATGAGTGTTCAACACGCATGAGAGTTTTGTGTCAACAGAATGAGTGTCCCATATGCAGACAAGTACTTTCCAAGGTAAAACTATTATTCTTTATTATTACGATATAAATCTTGAAAAGGGACGTAGCCAAAGCCAAATTCGGACACTATAATAAACTAATTTTATTGATAAAAATCAAACTAATAAGAAATAGTTAGGGAGGGCTTGTATTGGATTTTTTCCCATTCTTCTAACAAAACACTTCATAGCTCAGATTTGCTGGAAACCGACTGATGCTGAACTTTTTTGTTGAGGAAATCCCACAAATTTTCAATAGGATTTATGTCGAGGCTTAAGGGTGGTATTTCCATGACGTGTGCCAGCCAAGATCTTACTTTGTGGGCCATGTGTTTGGGGTCGTTATCTTGGTAAAAGTACCAACCGGTATCCAGAGCAAGCTTATCCACACCTTTTGGCAAGTTTTATTTTAAAAAGTTTATATAAACATTTTGATCCATAATAGTGTCAATAAATACAAAGATCCTAGACCTGATGCAAAAAATGAGCCCCAAACAAGCACTGAACCATCCCCATGCTTTACTGTTGGTTTCAGTTTTTCAAACGTAGTTCCTGATTTTTTCCCATCCATAATATTGGTTTACCATCCTTTTGCTTTCGTCGGTAAACATAACGTTTATAAAAAAAGACCTTTTTTTGGTACTCTTTTGCAAATTTAAGTCTTTTGGTTTGATTGTGTTTACTAATAAGAGGTTTTTGTCTAGCACTTCCACCAAGACCAACTCTGTAAAGCAAGTTTCTTCTTGTTGATGGACTTGCTTTCTTACCAAGGTCACTTTCAGCAATAGCAGCAAGTTTTGGAGCACTTAGGAAGGGATTTGCTTTTATTTTTCTGACAAAAAAAAAAACGTTCTTCCCCAGAAAATATTTTGTGGGAATGCTTTGGCCTATTTTGCATCGTTTTATCGGCTTTAAAACGTTTTATTATGTCGTGCACAGTTCAATGACTTGCCAACAATTTTTGAAAATTCGCGAACACTTTCCTTTTCTTGCATGCTCAATAATAAGCTTTCTTACTTCAGAGTATTTTTAATTCTATTTCTGCACAGAGTTTTTCTTCCAGTCTATATTAAAATCTCCTGCAATTAAAATATTACAGCTGTTATCATAGATTTCATCAAGTATTTCGTCAAATATATCACAAAACTCCGCTTCATTGTAACTAAGCGATCTATATATTGCACCAATTAAAATATGATTATTATTATGTACAGCTTTGCACAACAAAATCCAATACTTCAAATTGTCAGTTCTTTCTATAAACTTTGTCATATTCCAGTTCTTTTTAAAATATAAGACAACTCCACCTGTTCTCGAAGATGTTGACAATGACGCGATGTTATAATATCCTTGTATTGCAATTTCTTGTTCATCTATATCTTTCGTCAGAGGTGTTTCAGGTGTTTCAGACAATATTAAACTAAACTATCAATTTGTTGATAGTTGTTAATTAGACCTTGTACATTTGTATATATCGCATTTATTTCCTTTAATTGTTAAATCGTCAAGCCTATATTTTTCATTTTATTTTTCAATTTATTTTGGTAAACTGGACATTCTCTATCATTTGTAAAGTGTTTTTCATCTAAACCCATATTGAGCCTGCTGTTAACTTTTGAAAATTCTTTTTGTAGGTATTTGTTCCTAGAGAAACTTGTTTAGTGTCCTTTTTAGGTTTTCTTTTTCACATTACAGTGCACTCGGGATAACATCAAATTAATAAAACCGCAGGTGTTGTCGTTTATCAGATTGTTGGCGCTTATGAATGTACAAATTTGATATGAAAAACATATTGATAATGTAGTTTTAAGCGCTTTAATTGGTTATAAACTAATTTTAAACAAAAACAAATCCAAAGAAACAAAAGGCTTCTAACGGGAACAAAAAAGTTACTTAGCGAATAAGACAACACAAATTTAACTTCATTTTATAGTCCTTATACGGGAAATCCCTAATTTCGGAATTAATATCATACAATAAATGAATATACGCACATATGATGTTTTATGTTATGTTTTAACTCTTTCTAAAACTGTTAAAACTGTTTTATTTATAGTTGATGCTTAAGGACTTTGTAATTTTGTTGACGTTTTAGACTAGACAATATTAAAAAAAGTATTGATGTTTTGGAATGTTAAAATCGTGTGTTGACGGTATCCGAGTGCACTTTAAAAGTTAATGTTAAGAGCTTCTAAAAGATAAACGTGTTTTTAAAATATCGGCCATACGTTTTTGCTAGAACTGATAATCAGCATGTAAGTAATTATTATTCATATTAGGTATGTTTGTCAAGCTGTGTCCATTATTAGATCTTCCTTGCCCTCTAAATAATAGGACCAAGTTCGCAAACCGTGTCTTGTTATTTAGAGGGTAAGCCAAACGATTTATGGTGAAAGAAGAATATTTGTTCGGAGTCAGCGTATGTTCAAACACGGTTTGCGAACTTGATTTATTATTTAGAGGGAAAGCCAAACGAGTTATGGTGAAAAAAGAATATTTATTCGGAGGTAGCGTATGTTCAACAAAAAAGTCAGTATTGTCGTTACAATTTGAAATTTACAATTTAAGTGTATAACAGAAAGTATTATATAAATATTTATATTACAAATAAAACAGCAAATAAATCAAATCACTTATTTTAATTTGATTGGAATTTGGATTTAAATATGGACCAACTTAATATATACATTTTTAAGATTTTTTTATTTTAATATAAGATAGGTTTTAACAAATTTTGAAAGGTCTATAATTTTAATAATAATTAAAGTGTATCTTTACATGCTGTTTTAAAAATAAAAAAAAAATAATTTGTGCCCATTTAAATTTTGAGTAACATTGCTTTTTATGATGTTCACAAAACTGAAAGAAGTTTTTAAAAGATAATATAATGCGCCTATTACTACGTTCTGAAACATAAGAATTGGTTGTGAAATAAGAAAAAAAATTGAAATAATTATAAACTAAATTTTCCTCATTTCAGGTTATATTTACTTATGATAAATTGCCTTACCGCGAACTGGAAGCTAAAAATCGTTCGGAGTATTATAGCAAAAAGTATAAAATCGGTTTCTATTCTAGTGATATACAACAAAAATTCTTTGAATTACTTGATCATCCATGCCCAAAGTAAGTTTAAAATATTAATTTGCTTTGATTGAAGGTGTGTTGTAATGATCAGTGTTTCATTTTCAGATGTAATTGTCCACCTTATCGTACATTTCAAGGCCTTCGTAATCATGTTCGAAAAGAACATGATCTTTATTATTGTGATCTATGCGTTGAAAATTTGAAAATTTTTACATTCGAAAGACGTTGTTATACACAAGCCGAATTAGGATTACATCGCACTAAAGGTGATCCCGATAATCGTTCACATCGTGGCCATCCATTGTGTGAATATTGTAATAAACGTTATTTGGATCGTGACGAGCTCTTTCGTCACTTGCGTCGTGAACATTATTACTGTCATTTTTGTGATGCCGATGGCTGTAATGAATTCTATCGTGATTATAGTGCTTTGACTGAACATTTTCGACAGGACCATTACTTGTGCGAAGAATGTGCAACAGTTGAGTTTACCGGTGCCTTTCGTACGGAAATTGACTATAAAGCCCATGTGGCCAGTGTTCATGGTAAAGGTATGAATAAACAGCAAGCAAAGCAAACGCGTACCTTACAATTAGAAATAACATTAGGACCTCGTGGGCGTTCAGGGCAAACAGAACAAAGTGTAGCTAATATGAGAACTAGAGGGTAAGTGTATAAAATTTAATTTAAAGCGGAGTTTGTTCAATTAAAATATAATACTTTTTGTAGTGCTAATGATGCTGAGCTTGAAATAGAGGAACCCACATATCAAAATCAACATCAACAGCGTCCTAACATTGATCCATGTAGTGAACAAGAATTTCCTTCTTTGGCTGGCACATCAACAGGACCCAATGTATCATTAACTAGACCACCACCTCCAGCGATATTAAATCGCAGCCGAATGTCTGGTCTTGCTCGAACAAAAGAAAATTTTCCGGCTTTGGGTGGTCCAAGCAGTACTATAAGCAGCAGTAGTGGGTCGGGAGGCGGTGGAGGTGGTTCGACAGCTTCATCTAAGCCTCAGCCACCTATTTCGAATATAATAAAGAAACAACCCGCAAGTGCTACTGGCGCTATACCGCGTAATAATATTTCTGGCAGTATACCATCAACTAGCGCGAGTGGTATGGTCATTCACGTTTCAAATCGACCATCTAGCAATAAGAATCCAACGGTGCCTAGTAAAAAAACGAATGCTATTGATTTCCCAGCATTACCAATGGGAAAAACTAAAAAAAATCAAGCAAAACAATCAGTTTTGGAAGAAGACATGCCAACTTCTGGAACAAAATTACCCATGACAAGTGTTTCTTCTAAATATCGGTCTTTAGTCGATGATTATGTGTCTGTTGCAAATCCGGCCAATTTCCAAAAAATTCAAATGGTACAAAAAGAAGAAATAGAATCAAAAGCTCGCAGGGAGGCTGAAGCTAAAAATGCACCAAAATTAACTTCACAAGATTTTCCGTCATTGGGCGGACCACCTTCCACAAAATCAACCGTCACAAATACAAGTTGGATTAAATCAACAATGAGTGAGAAAAAACAAAAAGATTTAGAAAATCGCAAAAACAAAATTGCTCCTGCTCCTGTGTTGCCGAAAAACAATAGCCAAACTACCACCAAACCATCTGCCGCCCTAACGAATGGCAATAATCAAAATAACGTTTCGAACAATAAAAAGGATAAAAAGCTTAAAGATAAAAAAATCAAAGAAACGAACAATAACTGCACTACTAATAATGAAAACAAAACTACGAACAATATCTTGACAAATGGAAATAACAACCAATCACCGTTACGTCCTCCACCTGGTTTTCAAAATAGTAACTCTTCCTCTGTTAAACCACCACCAGGTTTTCAAACCAACGTCACGGTTAATTCAGTAGCAAAATCCCCCAATAATTTAACTTTTACTAGTTCATTGGGTGAAAGTTATAGTATTTTACCAGCTCATTCATATACAGCACCATCAGATGCTTTAGCACGTAATCAGGTAAGTAAAATTTAAATATTGATGTATCCAGAAAAAAGTGACAAATAGCTATCACTATCACTATTTCTATATTCATAAAAAAATGCATTTGAAGTCTATTTTAAGAAAAAAAAAATATGAAAAATATGATATAAAATTCATTTTACTCTTTTTAAATTCTATGAATATAGGGATTAGTGTTTAACATTAATACATATGTAAAGGTACAGTAATGTGAAAAATAATACGCACACATTGCGGTTTTCTTTAAGAGCTAAAGAGAAAAATTAGCTACAACTGAGAAACGGTACAAAATTTGTTTGTTCAAATAACGGTTTTTTACATCGTCGAAATTCCAGCAGACAATTTATATGATATTTTTTATAAATGTTTGTATATTGAAACAGAGTTGGGTTTTTAACTATTTTAATGTGTCCCTATTATTTTTTACATGACTGTGTGTAACAATAAGAACCCTGTTCTGCTGGTAGTTACATAAGCTATTTCTTTAATACTAATCATTGCAAATAGAAACCTAGACATTTCTATTTACTTAACACAATTCAGTTCTAATCATACCGCTAATTAAAATTAAATTAACTTTTAGAAATTAGTTGGATTTTTCAACGATGCGTTAAAAAACCCTGAAGGATTGGAAGAGTTTCGTCATATATCACAAATGTTTCGTGAAGGCGCTTATAAAGCTGATGCATATTATCAACATTGTCAAGCAGCCTTAAAAGATAAATTTGATAAAGTGTTTCCCGAGCTTTTAGTGCTATTGCCTGATATTAGTAAACAACAAGTAAATGCGTATATTATTTTTTAAATTCATTCATTTATATAAATATTTTATTTTAGGCTTTATTTCTGGTACATCAACAACGTTTAAATACTTTATCACCACAGCAACGAAAGTCACTGCCAAAATTAGAGGTTTGCTCGACTTGCAAACAAGTTTTAATGCAAAACGATTTAGACGATCATCGTAAAATGCATATTTTAAGTGAGAACTTTCCAAAACTGAATGGCGGCCAAAAGTCTACAACACCGGCTTAAGAATCGACAATTATACTTGTTACCTGTTATTATAGAGCAAAAATTTGAAAATATACATTGTGTCGTGTATGAGTGTAAGTTGTAATTATAAAAATTTGTTTGCAACATATGCAATTTGTGTTAATTAAAACAAATCATAAGAATAATTTATTTGACTATCTTTTTTATTATATGTTTTTCACGAGAGCTAAGATTTAATAATTATTTTTTGGTGAATAATTCAATTATTTTACATATTCTTAAGTTTATTAATTGTTCTGAACTTTTTTTAAACTTTAAACTTTTTGAAGAATTTGTTTTAACTGTTTTTATATAAACATTTAAACTTTGCTGTTTTGAAATAACGAATCAATCTAAATAGCATGGCAATACTTCGTGATGAGACGTTTGTTTAAAACAAAATAAAAACACATAACAATTAATATAAATATCACTACAATCCTTATGTTTAGAATTCGTTTGTTTTATAGCGATATAAATAAAAATGAAATAAATGTAAAAACTACAAATGTTCAATATAAATAAATGAGTATAAGGATGAAAGAATACAAAAAAAACAATAATAAATAAATAACTTATTTACCCACGTATTTCTGAAGTAATTTTTTTTTTTTTTTTAATATTCCTATATAAGCACATTAAAGTGCAACAGTACTGGGACTTCAATATAGCTGCCTATTGACCAAATGTGGTTGTAAATAGCTATTTAAGTATTTCTATATAAAGACCATATATAAAAATGCTGGATATTCAACCTATTTATTTGCTCGGTTGTTATCAATAATTAAAAAAAAAAAATAATATTTCTTAACTTTAAATAATTGCATACAAATTATTTTTATGTCATATTAAAGCTTGATTTATAATCTAATAATAAACGTTACTGTATTATAAATTACCGTTGTTTTAGTTGTTATAAAAATGAATTTGTTAATTATTGCTATGTGAACCTATTTATAATTGATGTTTTTAAAATAATTTAATGAAGACAAAGTAATTTAATTTTATATTTAACAACTACACCTTTCACTACTAAAAAACATAATGTTTTATTAACTATTCCCGAGAAATATTTATAATTGGTCAAAAACTAGATGATGGCACGGCTGCTTAGAATGGGTTAAATTGAATTCACCCTTTTTTTCCAAGCAAAATTTTGTTTGTATGCAGTATGGCAAAACTATTTCTCTTGGGGATCTGTAAGAATTAGTTGAGATTATATTTTTTATTTTATTTACTACACAATTAACAGCATTCTAACTTTTTTTTAACTATGCACGTGTATAAATCAGTGTTTTAAAATTAATCTCCATGTAATAAAAAATTTTAAATGGACTTTAAAAAAAGCTTTAAACCCATATACATCTTTTCAAAATCGGTGCAGTAGAACGGGCGTAAAAGGGATACAAAGAAATGTGTTAACCTATTAATTTGTATATAGATATAGATTTTCTGACTCAATAAACAGACGTTCTTAAAAGGTAAAACGTAACAATATATTTCGTTTTCAAAAATTAAAAAATATATACATACACACATACATATTTTATTTTGTTTTTCATTTATAGGTACACAAAAATAATTATTTAAAGCTTATCGATTTAAATAAAATTGATATTGTACAAATCTGCATAGAAAAAGCTTTAAAGCCATACATATCCTTTCAAATTTGGTGCAGTGGAACGGGCATAAAAGGAATACAAAGAAATTTGTTAGCCCAATAATTATGTAGAGCTCAATAAACAGACGTTCTTAAAAGATAAAACGTAACAATATATTTAGTTTTAAAAAATTGCTTTGTTGTTATAAACATAAGAGTTAAGTAGACTTTAATTTATTGCTTCATATGATTTCAGCTTAATTTAAATATCGTTGTTGAAAGAAAACAAAATTGGTCATATTTTGAAGAAATACATTTTCTTTAAGAATTAAGTTTTAAAATGAATTTACTAAAAAAAAAACCCCTATCAACACAGTTCATTCCAAAACCACACTTCGGTTTTTTTAAATTGCCTTAATTTACTTCCGAGGTGTTTATATTTCTTCACTCTATTGTGAATGAACTAGAACACTTTTTTGTGAGTAGCTCCCCCGTGCGGCTGTCATGGATGTTGCATTGATTTTGACAATCAGCAAAAGTAAAGTCATCTACCATCTTGTGAACAGAAACAGATATACATATGTTTACACACATTCAGAGAAGTGTTAAAATTTTGTGTTTCTTAAGTAATTTATCTTGTTTATAAAGTGTAACAATATTTTTTTTTTGGATAAAAACCACGCAAAAATGGCTGCATTGGATCATAAAGAGTTACAAAATGAACTAAAAAAGAAACGAATCTGTAGATTTTGTTTGTCTATAGATCCTATATCTTTAACAAATATTTTATTTCGTGATTTACATATTAAATCTTCGGCTCCATTGCCCATACAAGTAATGGCTATAGCGTCCATTGAGGTATGTTCTCCTAAATAGTAAGTGTATCATAAGAGTAAAACTAAAAATGGTTTTTCTGCAGCGTAAATTATACTTAAGTTCCTACGTAGTGCGTATGTGTATATGTTATTACAGTAGAGGTGGATCAAAGATAAGACAATACACTAACGATCTTCCCTCAAACGGGTTTATTTACATACAGTGGCTCCAACCCAAACTTGGCACTATACCAAAATAAAAAAATGTTATTTTCTTATTTGTGTATATCTTCCACGTACAAAAGGAAAAACCAACTCAGTAATTTAATAATTGTACGTAAAATTGAAGTTGAAAAAGCTTTGAAAGTTAAAATGGCTTGCACAAGCCGAACTCGGACAGTAACTTTTATGGGTTAATAGCTCCTACTCTGTAACTTCAATGCGGCCAACTCCACTGATATAATTTACATATTTAGGGAAAAACCCTTTAGTTCTGTTTTCGAGAATTATACAGAATAAACAGAGCTAAAATCAAGAAGATGGCTAGACGACGGGGACAAACTAGTATCGAAGTAAGAAAGCTTATTGAGCATGCAAGAAAGGGAAAATGTATTTGCGAAATTTCAAAAATTGTTGGCAAAAGTCATTCAACTGTACACGACATAATAAAACGTTTCAAAGTCAATAAAACTGTGCAAAACAGACCAAAACATGCCCACAACAAAATATTTTCTCAGAAAAAAATGTTTTTTTTTGTCAGAAAAATAAAAGAACATCCCTTACTAGTACTCCAAAACTTGCTGCTATCGCTGAAAGTGACCTTGATAAGAATGCAAGCCCATCAACAATAAGAAACTTGCTTTACAGAGTTGGTCTTAATGGTAGAAGAGCTAGACAAAAACCTCTTATTAGTAAGCACAATCAAACCTAGACTTAAATTTGCATGAGCACTATAATAAGAGTTTTTCTTTTTCTTTTTGAAGAAACGTTATGTTCACCGACGAAAGTAAATATAACGGATTTGGACCCTATGGTAAACCAATAGTATGGAGTGGAAAAATTCAGGAATTACGTTTGAATAATTTGAAACAGTAAAGCATGGAGGTGGTTCAGTGCTTGTCTGGCCTTCATTTTCTACATCAGGTCCAGGATCTTTGCATTTTTTGACACTATTATTGATTAAAATGTTTATTTAAACATTTTAAACGAATACTTGCCAAAAAGTGTAGATAAGCTTGCTCTAGATAAAGGTTGGTACTTTTACCAAGATAACGACCCCAAACACAAGGTCCACAAAGTAAAATCTTGGCTGCTATGGAAACACCAGCCCAGAGCCCCGACATAAATCCTATTGCAAATTTGTGGGATTATCTCAATAAAAAAGATCTGCACTAGTCGGTTTCCAGAAACTCTGAGCTAAGAAGGGTTTTGGTCGAATTTATGTAGCCGTCCGAGTTTCGCTTGTATTATTTTTCTTGATGATTGATTGATGTTTTTTAGTTTATTTCTACTTACAACTATTAAATTTTAATTTTGTTTTCTATTCTTAATAGTTTAATATGTATATAATAAAAAATCGAACAGAAGCTTTCCTTAACTATTTATTATTAGTTTAATTTTTATTAACGAAATTAGTTTATTGTAGTGTCCGAGTTTGGCTTGTAGCTATTGTAAGGAAAAAAATTAAGACAATGTATTCGACATTGACAATGTTCTTAAAATATAAAACATTGGTTGTTGGTTTAAAAAAGTTATTCTTCCTTTACGTCTTATAATCTCTCTTAAACGTTCTGGCACAGATCTTACCGATTTTTTTGTGTGTTCAGAATCAATATTTCGCCCACTCTTGCGGGATTTTTTTCAACTGTTTTATTTGTAAAGTCAGTGATGTAATTTTTTTTCCTAGAGACTCCACAAATGTTCGATGGGGCTTAGATCTTGAAACTGTGGAGGAGTTTTTATTATTTTTTGGCAATTATATAAGAGCCCAACCCTTGTATTGATTGCCGAAAGCTTGGGATCATTATCTTGGCAGAACTGAGATTGGCCGGAATATCCTAATTTTCAGCTGTCTGTCATAAATTTTACTTGGGAAGGTCAATATATTTGTGATAATCTTAAAGTCTTACGGCACTAATAACATTAAATATATAAACTATAAACTATAATAAAACCTATTAGGGAAAAAAGTAAGTAAGCGATGATTGTTGAATAGTTTTTTTTTTTTTGCTTTGAAAATTTTGTATTTTTTGTTAACTTGACCAAATAATACTCAAATGTACAATGTGTACATATTTCGAAACTGTAAATCAAATAACAGTAACAACGCAAAAAAAATCAGTGTGATTGCATGCAAAATTTGTAATTATATCAACATTTTAAGAAGATTTACGGAAATGAGACATCGATAGTTTTTTGACCACTGTATGTGCTATGTCTTATAAAGAGCTTTACAATACATTCTACTTAAGACTGATAAAATATGACTTTCACATTTAGTAAAGCCGACATTTAACATCCACAGAGCTAATAATCATCACAATAGGTCATAGTCTGGCAATATAAAGAAACTGTGCGTGCAAAAACTATTAATAGTTTGCTAACCTCTTAAAATATCAATGTTAGTTAAATGCAAAGAAATTAATAAATAAATGAATAAATTAACAGTTTATGTATAGTATGCAAAACAAACGACAACTTAAAATGCGGTAAAACGTCTTGTAAAAGTTTCATAATAGTGTTTCATTTAAGATTAATAAATACCTCATATAGCAGAAACTACATAACACAGTTAATGAACCATCATAAGTTAGAGCATCCATCTGTTAAGAGCTCAGAAAGATTGGCTACATTAATTTGAAAGATAAAGAGTTCGCGGCAAGTGTTTAAATTGCCTTATATAACGAACATTATAAGAGTGACAACTGATATTCACAGAGAACAGTTTCTGATCATTTCTGAAAAAACCGCAATGATGAGGATCGACCTAACATATCCTCTGTTACTATCCTGCATTTAGGGCCTTAAGGTTAACATTGCTTGGTCAGAGAATATTTCACGAAAAGAACAGTTTCGTTATAGTCATGTGGTAAAGCCTTCATAACATTAACGAGATTGACAATGACACCCAGGAGAATTACGACTTTAGTATTATGGTAATATAGCTGAATCTACTCATTGGACATAAGTGAGCTGGGACGCTGGCGATTGCCAATAGAACTTGACCCTTTTGGTATTAGATTTTGCAAAACGTTGTACATATCTAAAATTATTTTTTGGTTTTGACACCATATTTACGTATATTGAATATTTTATAAGACCTAAAAGGTTTTAACAAAGTAAAAAGTAAATATATCTAAGAAATATCAAAAACTGTAGCTTGTATTTATAAAATTTACATTAGGCGCTATATGTTCCATAAGTAGTCAAATTTTATAGATTCACTTGTGTTAATAACTATGACAAAGAATAAATTCTGATTCCTATTTCTAATACTGTACCTATAATTGTTTACGATTTTTCAGATCTTCAGCAATGATGGTATGCCTCCATATGCTTGCTCTGATTGTATCTCCATGTTTGAGTATAGCTATCAGTTTAAACAGATGTGTAAGAAAGCAGATAACTTATTACGCCAGTATCCATTCGTTGGAAAATGGCCAAAAAGTTTGGAAAAACCTACTATGCCTAAGGCACTGTTAAAAAAATTTTTGCTCGAACAAAATAATACAACTCCACAAGATGACGTTCAACAAACAAATCAAAATGTTACTCAAGAATCTTTGCTATTACCGATGAAAATACTAAATGTAGATGCAGAAGGTAAAGGCAAGGCCAATAACAATGTAACCAATAGCCAACAATATATACCCAAAGTTGAAAAGGTGGATGATGAATGCAACATAACATATTTGGAAAAAATTGACAATAGCGATGATTTGTCTATGGATGATATTCAAATGTTGGTGGCTTCCGAAGAAGCAGAAACTGTAGAAATGGAAAATTTGCCAGTAGTAGTTAAATCAAAATTATTGAATACAGAAAAGAAGAAAAAAAAGAAAAGTGAAGATGGTAATATGGAAACAGTACCAGAGATTTTAAACATTGACGATAACTATGAAGAAGAACCGAATCCAATAAATGCTGAACCAATTGAAACAAATATTTTTCCTTGTCCTCACTGCGAACGTTCATTTCCACTAGCGCAGCTAAGACATTTGCATATTAATCAACATCATCGTGTTCGCAACTTTCCATGTAGTAAGTGTAATAAATCTTTCTTTTACAAGCATCACTTGGTAAAACATTTATTTATACACGATGCCGAAAAGCCGTTTAAATGTGCAGCCTGTGACAGAGGTTTTAATCGAGCGGTGTATTTGTCGCGACATTTAAAAACACATACAGATATACCGAAACATACATGCGTTCATTGTGATATGACATTTCTATCTAAAGAAGATATGGATAAACATGTTGAAAAACACAATAGGAATCGACCATTTAAGTGTAAAGCATGCGACAAACGTTTTGTGTTAAAACAAGGTCTTGATAAGCACGAAGTAGTGCATTCGAGTCTGCAGCCGTGCCACTGTCAGTATTGTGACCAAAGTTTTCCTACCGCTTCCAAATTAACTCGCCATTTAATAGTCCATGCCGGCTATAGACCATTTTCTTGCAAATATTGTAAAAAATCATTTTTGCAATCGCAACATTTGAACCAACACTTAAGGTCCCATAGAAATATTAAAAATGTGGATTTTATATGCCCTACTTGCAAAACTAGTTTCAAAACACGTGATCAACTCATACAGCATTCTAAAACTCACGCTAATGAACAAAATCTTACTTGTCCTTTATGCAAAGAAATATTCAAAAATATGAAAACACTTACAACTCACGTACAAGATCATTCCGAAGGTGAAGCATATGCTTGTGAATTTTGTGATTTGATCTTTATGGCAGCTGAAAAACTTCAATTGCACATTAATCTTGATCATACTCTGGAAATGGAACAATATCGTGCAGACGATCGTGCTCAGGCCGACAAAAAGAAGATAAATTGTATAAAGGATGAAATTGATCTAAGCGAGACAAGCTTGCAAAGTACAGATAATGCATTTATTATAGGTGAATTAACGGACGGCGGAGCAAATGTCAATAATCAATTAAAAACAAAAAAGAGTGAACAAGGTAAAGCATATATGAGTAATTTTTAATCATAACTAATTCATTTCAAAGCAGAAAAAACTTAAAATCACAATGGGCCACTGTAGTCTACCTACCTATTTTAATTTGATAATTTCAACAAAAAATTCTGTTTTGTTTTTTTTTACGCTAACAACAAAAAATCTTTACTAAATTTTTATGCTGTCAAACAATTCCTTTCAGAAATAAGGAATTATTGGAATTTCTTGGTCTTTGGGTTTCTATGAAAAAAGTTTGGATTTTTATGAATGTTACGTATAAAAAAGACTAAGTATAAGCATAGTATTCAGCAATAAAATGTTGGTCAAACGTGCAACAAGTGACTCTACATTTAAATGAAAACACACCGGGAGCACGAGTCTGAAAAGATTATGTATACCCATTGTTTTAAAGGCAAACCAGCTATAAAATTCCCTGATTTGTTTTCAGGGCCGTGTACAAGATCATATGTACAAGTAGGAGGACTCGACCTAATAATGTATAAAGAAGATTTATACTTGAAATCATTATTACGGCAATATTTGTATTTAGACTTTTTCGTATTTTCAGGGCAATAAAACCGTGTCCTTAAGAACTACAGTAACGAGATGTGTACAAAAAAATATAAACATGTTAAGAATTTTTCACTGGAATTATCAAATGAAAATAAAATATTAACTTTTTTTAGGCGTTTCCCTTTTCCCATACCGTATGTGTCCTAAGACAATTTGGACAATTTCTCTCCTGATGGGATGACGAAAACTCAGATAGATCATTTTTGCATCAGAAGAAATTGGAGAAGTAGTCTACTCGACGTCCGTGATAAGAAAAGTGCAGATATTGCATCTGGACATTATCTTTTATGTGCATCAGTGCGTATTCAAATAGTCGTAATAAAACACCAACGCCAACAGAGCCATGTATCAATATTTGACTTGAGTAGATTAAAAAGTGAGGATACCCGCACAAACATTTTAAAAGAATTAAGTTGACAACACTCTATAATGGGCACAAATGAGGATTCCATGGAAACTAAATCTTGCTTCATCAATACTGCCAAAAATGTTGTTGGTTTTCGACCCAAGAATATGAAATCCTGAATGAGCGACCTGGAAGCTCAAAGAGGAACGGAGAAATGCTAAAAACAAGTGTGACTCAGGACACAGAGGCGGCTGCGGAGGCAAAGAATACGCCAAGATTATACGAAATAACCCGCTGTCTGAGACATATATTGAGAATATGGTGGCCAATAATTACCTCGAACTCAGAGCATTCGCGCAGGTGTGATGAGGAATTAGTGACAATCCAAATTAGACGTCGAAAATGAAGTCACGCTACGTGGGACTGGAATTCGGAAGGTACTAGAAGGCGCGGCCGACCAAAAACAACATGGCATCGAGCAATAAATACGCAGATAGAAGCTTTTGGCAAAAGTTGGAAGGATACAAAGGCGATTGCGGAGAACAGAGAGAGGTGGAGAGAGTTTGTGTGGCCCTTTGTTCCAACTAAGAGCCTAACCAAGACATATATATATATATATATATATATATATATATATATATATATATATATACAATATACATATATATATATATATATATATATATATATATATATACAACTTTTTTCTGCTTTGAAAAGAGTTAGTTGACAAACTGTATATAATATTTTTATATTTGCTTACACTGTTTAAAAAATTTATTTTTAGAAATATCACCAAAAATAATCAACCAAATTATAATTCAAAATGAAACTGAACAAAAAAAGATCGATGAAATTGAAAATCAAGACGATGAAATTGATCTAAGCGAGGAAAGCCTGCAAAGTACAGTCAATGCATTTCTTATGGGTGAATTATCGGACGGCGGAAAAAATGTCAATCAATTAAAAAGAAAAATTAAGACAGAACAAGGTACAGCATATTGAGTAATTTTGAAACATATACGGTGTGAAGCATAATTCAAGACATCCCAGTTAATATAAACGATTTTATAAATTTTGGCAAAAAACATATAATAAAATTCGTGTCAAATTAATTTATTATAATGGCTTATTTATTAATGTTATAACAAAAGAGTATTCATGTATTACATAAAACGAACATATGTAAAATAAGCTATAATTTCTGGTAACATCGTAATTTTGTGCAGGAAAAGACTAGGTACCCTTTATCATTTGGTACAGGAACAACGGCAACGGCTTTATTTATAAAAATTATTTCTCAAAATACATAACAGTAAATGTTCCTTATTTTTACCAGTATCAAAAATACTGTTTTATTGAAAAAATGTTTTTAAAAATGTCTACTTAGGAAACTATAAAAAATATCAAACAGGAGTAAGTCAACAAAACAAAAAGTTATAAATCGTTTTAAAAAGGAAAAAAGAACTGCAAATAATAACCAAAGATTGCTACAGAGTTAAAGGAGTCGTACACAAAGAGTCGGGCATAATGCTCGAACAGCACGCAATAAGCCTTATTTTAGCGAAATAAATAGAAAGAGACGAATAGAATTTGCAAACAAAAACAAATGGGTTTTAGGATAAAGATTTTTTCGGACGAGTCAAAACATAACATCTTTTGGCTTGGACTGACGTGCATTAGTCTGGAGAAAGAAAAACGAAGAGCTCATTCGAATGTACACTCGCAAAATAGTTAAGTATGAAGTTGGTGGCATCATGGTATGGGGATGTGTGTCAGCAGCAGGTTTAAGTAATTGGAAATTTCTAGAGAAGACAATGAATAAAACAGTATGCTTAATATTCTAAAAAAAACCCTTTACCAAAAAAATTGCAAATTCGTTATATTTATTACTTCCAACAGTGGCTTGTCTACAACACTTCCAATCTGCTTAACACACCCCCACAAAGTCCTGACATGGACTCAATTGAGCACTTATGGGTCATTTGGAAAAACGATTGTGGAACCATAAAATTTCCAACAAAACTGAGCTCAAGGACTTGGTCATGACTGAATGGCAGCAAATATCACCAGATTTCACAAAAACTTGCATATTCGATGCCAAATCGGTTGCATTAAGTAATTCGTCTTAAAGGATATCCTACTAAATATTGGATACAATATTATAATACATTAGCAAAATGTACATTTTGAATTTACGGTTTTCTTTTTATGGGTACCTACACTTTTGCTGTGCAAAAATATGGGGTTACCAAAAATCTAGTTTATTTTTTGTTTGTCTTATGCAATACAAGAATACTTCTTGTTTTTTTTAACATTAGTAAATAAGTCATTATAAGTAGAAGTGACACGAATTCTTTTACATATTTTTAGCTAAAAATTTGTAAAATTGGTTATGTTAACTGGGGTACATTAAATTATGCTTCGCACTGTATGTATATTTTTAAATTTGCTTTAACCTGTTTAAAAAATTTAGTTTTAGAAACATCACCAAAAATAATCAATCAAATTATAATTCAAAATGAAACTGAACAAACAAAGATCAATGAAATTGAAAATCAAGACAATGACAATGCCAGTCTTTTAATACCGTTAAAACAACGTAAAATTAATGCAACTGAAGAAAAGTTTGCAACAGGCCAAGAAAAAACAGAACAGCGAAACAAGCAGTCGCCACGATTAAAGCGTGAAGTAGTAAATGCAGCAATGCCAACAAGGGATGTCAATCAACTAACTATACAGTCGTTATTAAAAATTCCGGAAAAAACATCTAGTTCAACTGAGCAAAAAACCTTACTAGATGAAGTCAAAGAAGATGCTTCCCCATCACCATCGTCCACAAAAGCGGCAGAATATCAAAGTGGGGTAAAAACTATTAAAAAAAAAGTTAAAGTGCAGAAAATTAAAGTTACTAAAGCCGAAGCTGCTACAATGGTTAGAGATGGTCATGTCAAAATCAAGGATGGAAAAATAATTTTAAAAAGAAAGATTTCTAAATCTATTGTATAATACTCATACTATTGTTTTCAATTATATATGTATGCATCTCTTTTTCCCTTTGAGGGCGATGTATTTTGAAATAGACACTTGATATTTACAATATTGCAGATAATGATAAAACAAATGGAAATTAAAGATTTCTTTTTTTAAATAATCTTTATAAAAGTATAGAAGTTATCGAAAAAATAATCTAATCGCTAAAGATAACAAGAAATTATTGAAACAAAAGATTTAAAAATATGAGCATTCGGAAACTTGCAAAATAAAAGGATACTACTTCTATAGTATATAGAATAGCTGATAATCAAATTGCAAATTCTTTTAAAGCGGCAACAAGCTTCATGGAGTAATTTCTCTAATTTATCACCGAATGATTTTAGGTTGGAGACCTTGGCTCAAAAATTTAATGCAATAGCATCAAAAATAACGTTTTACAAGCAGTTGCATAAAAAACCTAACTTCAAATATTTTTTGCAAAAAACACCTAGCTTATGATAAGGAGATTGTAATCTAAACACTAAATTTATGTTGGATTTTCAGTTACCCCTATTTTGCGTTTGGATTCTAATCGAATTTTTCTCCGTTTTACTAATTTGGTATTTTGAGTTTCGATTTCGTTCAGTTTCTTTCGATTGTATGTATTCTGCATTACGATCGTAGCTACGTTTTTCTAAATTGTTAAAGTTGTAACGGAGAATCTTTCGGGTTTTGTTTTTTTAGTAAAATATTTATTATCTAGCTAAAAATTATTATTTTATTATTTACATATTACAATGAAAATACGGATACAAAATGTGAAAAACTTAATAAAATATAAAATTACGCTTGACCATTTGCATGAAAACAACAACAACAACAAATTAAGTGTTTTCTTATTGAGATCCTTAGTATTAGGAATACTTTTTAGGTTTTTATTAATTCATTCATCAATTCATCATTGTCTTCATCATTTTCTTTTGATCCAGTTATTTTAATACCAATTTTCGATCGAAACAACTAAATGCGGAGACGTAATCGAAACAAAGATTAGCGCTGGGTATATAAAAATGCTAATTCTTATATAATACAAAATATATAACTTGCTACACTACTGTACTCTGGTATTATCAAGCTGTCTTTTTACATCATTTAACCACGTTTTTGATACAGCGAATTTCGTGTATGTGTTTAATTTTATAGTACGAAAACAAAAAATAATATTGATATAAAACAACTTTGCTTTTGTACAAATCTTTAAAAGCTTTAGTTATATGAGTAAGTTTTCAGCAGTCCTAGAGTGAAAACAAGCGCCCTTATTCTGAGTTTCGATCGAATCGAAATTTTCTTCGTTTGGCCAATTTAGTATTTTGAGCTTCGATTCCGTTCTGTTTCTTTGGATTGTATGTATTCTGCATTTCGATCGTAGCTGCGTTTTGTTAAAGTTGTGACGGATATTATTTTGATTCTTGTTTTTTATTCCAAAATTTACTATTTGGCTATAAAACTTATTATATTGGGTCTTATTATTGATTCCGCTTCGCAATTGCTTAAAGCATTTTTTTTTCGGAATCAAATTTGAATTATTTGGTTCCTTTGCTACGGTATTTTTCCGTTGTTGCGGAATCATATCTACCATTGTGGTATTTCCGCATTATTGATTCCGCAAAATAGATAATTTTCTTAATTTTCCTTACGTTAAAATCTTATAACGTAAGGTTGACGGAAAGAACAAAAATTTAAAAAAATGTAAAGTTTCACCAAAAAAAGAGAGAAATAAACTAATTGCAAACAGAAGCAATTTATTTTTAAGACGAAAGTATGTCTTTTGCAGAAAATGCTTGGCGACTACTTCCTGGACTTGCAGACTCGAGCTCAGATAAATATATTTAAGGTAGGTAGGTAGGTGAGAAAGGCGGTACCGAAAGTACCCCACCCAGAGACCACAGTGGTCCATTGTGGAAAGAACCTTTCAACTAATAAGAAGAGTGAAGAGAAGATGCCCAAAGAGGCCCAGGCATCACCTAAGGAGCCAGTTGAGACCTGACTGAAAGCCCTCCATGTCGCATATCCTGGCCGACGCAATATCACTAAGGCCATCGAAAGAGCCCTGGCCAAACAACCTGAGCCTGCGCCCATAAAGAGCCGGGCAGTGACAGAGGATGTGTTCCACAGTCTCCGGCTCTCCTGTATCGCTGTAAACTCGGCAGAAAATAGGGGAGCTTCCCAAATACCAGTCCTCGCCCTCAGAGCGCAGTGCCCAGTCACAAAGCCTATCAGAATCCTAAGAGATTCCCTCCTTAGATTGAATACCCATTCCGTCCTAGAGCGGTCAGGTCGCGGCCACAGCAGCCTGGAGACCCTACAGTCTCCTCTGCTCCTCCACGACTTCCCACTCTACGAGGGGCCCAGCTATCAATTAAGCTCCCAAAGAAACCAAGCGGTGGTTTCACCGACGCATCTGCCTGTTCTACACCACAAGCCACGCCCGCTCTTGCCAGTTCAACTGCAATCTCATTGCCCCACGCCAGCATGCCCCGGAACCCAGCACAGTTTAACGCTGCACACATCCAAGAGCAACGCAAGGGTACTCCTGCACAATGCAACCAGCCTTGTGGTGACATGGCCAGTCAGCTCCCTAATAGCCGCCTGACTGTCCAAGTAGAAGACCATACCATCCCCCACAGCACCCAAGTCTCGAAAACGCTCAGCTGCTCTGAGAACAGCGAAGATCTCGGTCTGAAAAACACTGCACTCATCCGGGAGTCTAAAGGACAATTTAATGTCACTGACCGTCATGTAGACCCCCGCGCCAGTGCCCTCCTCCGTCTTAGATCCATCTGTAAGGATGGCGTGGCCGCCGAAAAGTCCATCAACCCCAGGCCAAGACTCTATCCGGAAAAACTGCAGCAGGGCATATGTCGTAGTCGCATTCCCTGACCTTATACGACTAGTTCGTTGAACCAGCACAGGTCACCAAATGCGCACCCCAGTCAAGTTCCCCCAAAATGGCAGAGTGTTCATAACTTAGAGCCTTAGCCAGGCCCCCTTCAAAAATCCTCAAGAAACTCTTAGCAGTCATTCCCTTTACCACAACCTCAAGGGAGGTCAGGCCCAGGATAATGCCCAGCGCTGCCTGAGGAGTACTTCTAAAGGCACCAGATATGCCCAAAGCAACACACCTCTGTACCTTATTCAGAAGCCTCCTCCGACTGGCATTTTCCAAGGCTGTCTGTCCACCATACGATACAGCCATAGGTGAGAACAGGTATGACTATGGAGTCATAGATCCACTTCACCATCGCCGGGCGAAGACCCCATCTCCTACCAATGGCACTTCTAACCGTATAGTAGGCGTTAAAGCCCATTCATCAGTCTCAGAAGGGTATTCTCCCTCCAACTAAGTTTCCTATCCAAGAAAACTCCTAAGAACTTGGCCCCGTCAGACAGTCTTATTAGCACAATCCCATTCAACCTAGGTAGCTCAAACTTTGCAACTTCTATTTCCTGGAAAAGAGAACTAAATCAGTTTTCAAGAGATTGATGCTAAGACCCCTGGCGGACGCCCAGGAAGATATCTTGCCAAGCGCCGACTGCATGATGTCACCAACAGTCGGGAGGAACCTTCCCGACACAAGAATCACAAGATCATCCGCGTAGCAAATCATCTGCCTGCCTTCATCGTCAAACTTCCTAAGGAGTAGTGGCGAAAGTACACCTCCTTGAGGAGTACCGCGAGAAACTAGGCTTTCGAGGGGTACCTCACCAAGCTCCGAGCGGATAATCCTACCCCTGAGTACGTTGATTATCCACTCCACAAGGAAATCATGGACGCCAAGGTCAACCAGTGCCTCCCTAATCGCCCCACTCTCAACATTGTTGAAGGCACTCTCAATATCCAGAAAGGCAGCAAGGGTAAAAATCCTATAGTGCAGACCCTGCTCAATGTTGCCGACGACCTCGTGTAGAGCAGTCTCAACAGACCTACCCCTAGGGTAAGTATGTTGAACCCCACTGAAGGTCCTTCTATCTATCCTACTCCTCAAGTGCAAATCTATAACCCTCTCCATCGTTTTCAGCAAAAACGATGACAGACTGACTGATCGGCCTAAAATCACCTGGCATGGAGTGGCAAGATCTGCCGCCCTTAGGCATGAAAACCACTCTCACCCTCCTCCATGCCATAGACACAATTCCACCAAGAAGGCAGACCCTAAAGACATCCACCAGGAACTTCATGGCAGAGATGGGTCCCGTTCGGGCCCGGAGATTTATAGGACCCAAAGGACCGGACCGCCCAAGTTACCTTATCCCATGCCTGTTCCTCATCTGTAACTGGGGCCAAAACTTCCCGCTCCGTCTCCTCAACCGTCACCTCCCTACAACCAGGGAAGTGGGTTTCCAGGAGAATACCAAATGACTCAGAGCCAGATTCAGCCCATGAACCGTCCTCTCTTTGAATATTACCAAAGATAGCATTACCCTTGGATAACACTCTTCGGAACCTGGACAGCTCATTGACAGAATCAATTGACTCTCAGAAGTTCGCCCATTACTCCCTCTTAGCCCTATTGATATTACCCTTGTACCTATTGAAACAGATTCTGTACCTATCCCAATCCTCCGCCGAACGTGTGACCTTGGCCCTATTGAACTGTCTTCTGACCTCCGAGTGCAAAGACCCGAACTCCGCTGTCCACCAACAAGGCTGAACCCTCTTGCCCGGAAAAACCCTCGAACAGGACTGCTCAAAGGACCTGACACAGCATTCAGTAAACCTATCAACCGCTCCCTCAACAACCGAGCAGTCAACGGGCTCAAGAAACAGATCCCCCATACCCGCTTCCTCGCAATCGCTGAAAGACCGCCAATCGGTCCTGTTCGGATTCCTAAAAAAACCTACCTATACCCTGCACAAACCATGTCGAAGCGAATCAAGCATTGATCCGAGAAGGAAAAGCTCTCATCAACCCTCCGCTTACCACAAGGTTATCCCTATTTGAGAGCGTCACGTCAATGACCTCCTCCTAATCTTATTCCTAAAGGTAGGCACATTGCCCATATTGCAAATGAGAAGACCCTGAGAGTATGGATTCCACCGAGAGAACGGGCGGTGGAATCCACACAGTCACTACTGGCCTGAGAGGCAGCTCGGATGAGCAGATCACCTTCAGTTTTGCACCTGGGCAAAGGTCGCCACAATTGCCAACTCCAACACGCAGGAAATCAACCGATTTCCTGTTACCGCAGTTCACAATTTTGACGCCTCTGGACCAGTCTGCGCCAAGGTAGGACATTTCATCCTGACTGCCTTTACCATGATTGGCGATTTCTTCCAGCAGCCTTCTCTCAATCGTCGGCCTTGAGCGCCGACAAGTACTTCGCCTTCTTGCCGTCCATTCTGTCCTCGCTGACCATTTTGACTTCCACAGCTCTGGCACTTGTGGTGGGGACCGGGGCAGCCTTCACCTCCTTGGAAGAAGGCGAATACATGGCTGCTTTAACTGGAATGGAAGCTCCCAGGAGCACAGACGTAGGGCCGTAAATTCTCTCGAATTTGGACACACTTTGACTGTGTTTCCTGATGAGCAACTGTTCCTTCCTTGTTAAGGCTGCTTCTTCCTTAATGGCCATTTTCTCAAGGAAGACCAGAGACAATCATGTCCCATTATTGGCCTTCTCTTGCTTTGTTCGATCACTCGTCAGGGCGTTCTGCCGAACCAAGGGTTTCGAAGACGAAGATGTTGAAGGCCCCAAAATGTCAACACTCGAGGCTTGCACCACCAGGTTCTGACAATCCGTACCAGTTACCGACGCTTGAGCTGAAATGACAGTGTCATTCAGCTCGTCGTCCGTACTCAAGGACAGATCATCAAGCCCCTGCGTGGCGCTTGTGCAGCCCAGGGGGGTGGAATCCCCAGGCATCAACAGCTCCTCTTCTAGCTCCTTCTGAAACTGGGCCTGGGTAGCACGACAAATTCAGAAAGCCAACGCATTGTTCTCATCTATTGTCAATCCGTCAACAATATCAGTATCATTCAAATTCAATTCAGTTAATTTCTCATCCATTCTGATCCCACGAGTAAGCCGTAAAGGAATGGACCATCCGCGCAGTGACGGCGTACGTGGACTAGGCAACAACTTACAACCGGTCCGTGCCCTGGCACTGAAGGGAGGCTGTTAGCGACCAGTTGTCTTTATACACTTAACTGGCCATACAGGTCCTCGACACAGCTACCTACCACCTTAACCAACAATTAATTCAACCACCGGAGCCTGGCCAAAAACAGAGCTAATATTTAAGTTAGCATTTAAATATATTTAAATATATTTAACATATTTGCACGAAATTTCGTAAAAAGCTGTAAAATTATAATAAAAATTTCACACCTTAAACGTGTATTTAAATTTCTTTATTCCAACTTTCTATTATTTATCTGCAACATATCTTAAGTTTTATAGCGAAAAACTCTTCTTTCTACCAAAATGTCAAAGCAATCAATAGTAGTGACGATCCCCAAAAAAGGCTACTGTGTCCATGTCCATACATAAATTTCGTTTATAAAACAGCTTTTTTATGTTTTATAAATTTTTTGAATTTTTTTTTTTTTTTTTTTTTTTTTTTTTGATAAAATTAAGTCGAATAATTTCAATTAGCATATCGATCGATATTTCTTTCCATTGAAATTTCCGGTCCGTGCGGAATCAATAATAAGGGCCATTATTTATTTTTATTAAACAGGAAATGATTATATACGAAATGTAATAAAAGTTTAATAAAAGTATTAATTTATGCTTGTGCATTTGCATGAAAAAGACGATGAGAAAACAAAAATGTAATATTCTTTATTAAACCCCTTAGTGCATGCACTACTTTTTATTAAACTTTGATTATTTTTATGTTTCTATTTCATACGTTCCTATGTTTTTGAGAACATTATTTTCTTCTTTTTTTCGATTTAGTTTTTTTATTTTGAACACCAGTTTTCGATCGTAACGTAACTGAATGCGGATACGTAATCGAAACTCAGTTCTGCAAGTACATCAATCGTTAATTGCTTTCTGATTCCTTTTAGAGACGTAGAGAATCAAGAAAATACTCTTAACCCATAAATTGCCTAACCGAAATCACAAGATAATACTAAAAATATATCTTTATTATATAACAATTAATGAATAAAAAGCAAAGAAATAAAACGATTATGAAAAAATTTAATAATATTTTAACAAAGAAAAAATAATTGTATATTTTATTTAATATTATATTTATTAACTACACTTTTTACTACTAAGAAATATTATATTTTATACTATTTTTATACTATTTCCAAGGAATTTTTATAATTGGTCGAAAACTAAATGTTTCCAGATTTGCACGGATGGTTAGAACGGGTTAAACCGGATTCACCCATTTTTTCAAAACAAAATTTTGTTTGTATGTGGTATGAAAAAATTATTTCTCTAGTGTATCTGTAATAATTAGTCCAGAAAATAAAGAGTTTAAGTAAGTAAAGTTAACGGAAAAGAGTAATCCCTCTTTTACTTACTATTTTTAAACTCAATAAACAATTGTTGAAAATGAAAAACATCGAAAGTATCATAGACATACATACGTGTTATATATATTGCCTGTTGTTTCTTCATTTGATTTCCACTTAATTTTAAAACCGTTTAAAAAAAACAGAATTGGAAATAAATTTTTTAGAATTAAGTTTTAAAATGAATTTAATGAAAGAAAACTTGAACAATACAGTTAATTTTTAAGCTACATTTCAGTTAATTTAAATTGTTTTAATTTACATCCAAGTAGCTTATATTTTTCCACTCTATTGTGAATGAATTACAACACTTTTTTTAAGTAGCTCCCTCGTGCGGGTATCACGGGTGTTGCATGGTTTTTGACATTTAGCAAAAGTAAAGTCATCTACCATCTTGTGGACAGAAACAGAAAGAAAGTTTACACACGTTCAAGTGTTAAAGATTTGTGTTTTTTAAGTAATTTATCTTGTTTATAAAGTGAAAAAATATTTTTATTTTGGTATAAACACTTCATGCAAAAATGGCTGCATTGGATTATAAAGAGTTACAAAATGAACTTAAAAAGAAACGAATTTGTAGATTTTGTTTGTCTATGGATCCTCTATCTTTAACAAATATTTTTTTTCGAGATTCACTTATTAAATCTTCGGTTCCATTGTCAATACAAGTAATGGCTATAGCGTCCATGGAGGTACGTTCTCTTAACTAGTAAGAATGTTTCCTAATAGTAAAAAATGGTTTGACGGTAGCGTAAAATATATATATGTATATATGTAAGTATCCACCCGCATAGTAAATATGTATATGGTGCAGTAGGGGTGGATCACAGCTAAGCCAATACACAAACGATTTTTCCCTCCAATAGGTTTATTGACATATTTGATTTTCTTGGCTATTTGATGGATCTGTTAGATAAATGAGAAAATATAATTAAATTTTTAAGTAAAGACAAATTAAAAATATTCAATTAATATGTGCATTTTCTTACTAAGAGCTTTACAAAACAATATATTTAGGGCTGTGAAAAATGAGTTTTTATTAAGTAAAACCAACATTTAACATCAATGAAGCTAACAATCATTACAACCGGTCATAGTATGGCAATATATAGAAACTGGGCAAGATACAAGAACTATTCGTATTTTGCTAACCTCTTAAAATTTTCACGTTAGTTACACTTGACAGAGTGAATATGCTTAAATATATACATAAACATATATATATATAAATATCCCTAAAATAGCATTTTCAAAAAATGCCCTGGTTTTGAAGTCAAGACTTGTTGAAGGATATACTCAAGGCTACCCGCACCCGTGAAATTAATTCGCCTTTGGTATATTTTGGTATATTTTGTATTTAAAATATGATTATGTTTTAATTTTCAAATAAAAAATAAACGGAATTATATAAATAATTAACCAGAACAAGTATTCATACATTAAAAATATCGGAAAAAATATTTTATTATTTCCTATAATTATTATTTATTAGTAATTTATGAGATATCCTAAGCATTGAGCAAATTCCGAAAATTGCTTGTGTCTTGACCTAACTAATTTGGATTTTTCTTCTTTGCCATAGAAACCCCTTTTGGGCTAATAAGTAAGGAATTATTCAAAAATTCTTAATGAAAGAAGATCTTTATGTGTAAATGTTAAGACTATTGGTAGAAGCCGCTGTTTTATCCAGTAAGTTACTAAAAACTTCCAATTTTACGGTTCTATATTGTCAAGCCACAAATATTTTCATGGCTTTGTAGTACTTAGGAAGCTGTAGATGTTTGCCATTAATCAAAAACATTATGTACATAAAATAGCTTCCGAACTCTTACAACGGATCTTATATTCTGACAAGAGTTAGTTCAGGATCTTTAAAGTATGAGGAAAGAAGTTTTGTTTGTGGAAGAAGGGAACAGCGCTAAACACACAATAGAAAAACACGTTTCAACTGTAAACTACTGAGGAGGTGGTATTATGGTATGCGGGTGCATGTCAGCTTAAGAGGCTTAGAGAATTTGCATTTATAGGATCCACAATGAACCAGTATGATCTTTTAATTATTTTGAAACATATTTTAAAAGTAAATGCACAACCTCTGAACCTATAATAACACATTTTATTACAACAGGATAATAAAGGGTTCGCTATCTAACGTTTTTTTTTTCAACTAGTGCTTATTTCGTGAATGGTAACACTTGGCTCATGTCTGATTTGACAGATAATTAATTTTATCCTTCCGCTGAACGAATTTGGTTGTGTATACGCTTGAACAACGCTTCGCTAAGTGGGCCTGCGATCGACTTACAGAAGATGCCGATTTTGCCAAAAAATCATCTTTTCAGATGAAGCTCATTTTGATCATGGCGAGTATGTAAACAAGCAAAATTATCGGATTTGAGGCACAGTTTGGTACGGATTTTGGTCCAGAGGCATAATTGGGCCATTTTTCTTCGAAAATGAGCAAAGAGTGGCCGTACAGTCAATGGCGATCGTTATCGGGCCATGTTGAACGAATTTTTGTTCACAAAAATTGAAGAGGGGGATATTAGCAACATTTAGTTTCAACAAGACGGCGCTACGTGCCACACAGCCGAAGCTACACCTGATGTTTTGCGCCCTGTTTTTGAAGATCGTATTATCAGCCGCAGAGCTGATGTCGTTTGGCCACCTCGGAGCAGCGATTTGACACCGTTGGACTATTATTTGTAGGGTGCCGTCAAAGATAAGTGTTACGCCAACAAGCCAGAGACAATTGACGCTTTAAAGGACAATATTCGTGAAGCCATTGGTGAAATACAGCTGCACACAATCGATAATGTGCTTAAAAATTGGACCGATCGTGTAGGCTACTGCATAGCCAGCCGAGGCAAAAGGATTGTACTTTCAAATATAAAAAGAAATTTAAGAAAATATTCAGTAGCTTTTTCTATAACATTTTCAAAAAAAAAAAAAAAATATTTGGCGGACCCCTTAAAATCAAACAAAATACGCAAAATATGAAGTTGCAGTTCCATTTTAATATCAAACGCTAGTGGAAAAATTACCTACAATCACTAGACCCCGCAAAACGTTTGTGGAATTTACTAGATGCGCTAGATACTCAAACATAATGTTGCCTTGATAGAAATGCTTGAAAGCGTTATTATGGATGAAGGACCAAATTAGCGAAACAGAAGTTTCGAAATGCCAAAAAGACTTGAAATTTCTTAAACGCTTAGGGTATCCACAAATTACCAATAATAATTAAAGGACATAATAAAACATTTTTTTTCCAATAGTTCAAACGTGCAAATACATATTCTGGTTACTTACACTGGTCTACAGAAAACAAAAAATTTTCTCGCCTTTAAATAAAACTATATGGAATATAATGATTTTGCTGCGCTGAATTCAAATCCGTTTTCAGTTATTTTCCATCGGGCTAAATTTTTTTTCACAACTAAGTCACGAATAACTTCGAAACTGTTGAAAATACAAAAAAAGTTTTATTCAGTTGATTTATAGAAAAATTTCTTCCTAAACATTTGGTGGTAATTGCATTAAAATCGATCAAGTCTTTTTCAAGTTATGATAATATACAAAAGTGGAGATATTTACACTTGTATAAGGATAGTCTAGCACCCGAGTAGGTACACCAATTATTGATGAGAATCACTGTCGGATGTATATCAATAGTCAATAGTTTTCTCCCTACCTAATTAAGTAAAAGTCATCAACGTAAGCACAAAGATTATATTGTCTAAGTAGTAGACCCTCGCTCAGTAGGATAACAAAAAGAGAATTACTGATAAAGGCTAACCCTGAGGGATCACGTTATGTAAAGGGTATAATCTGGAATGATTATTATGAATCTCAAAAAATTTAAACATATTTAACCATTATTTCTACCAATCACCATGCTCTCAATTGATGAATTATGGTGTGGATAGCTATTCTGTCAAATGCCATAGTAAAATGGAGTGATATTACAGATGAATGACCCTTGTGTGGTAATGAATCGAAAATGGAGTGATTAATGAAAATCAAGGCATCAGACACAGGTTTCCCCTTTCTAAAACCCAAATGTTAAGGACAAATCAAATTGATGGTATTAATAAAGTACAAAAGGCGGTTGGAGATGATTTTATCTGGAAGTTTCACAGTACATAGGTTTAATGATTTTGGCCTATAAGATGCTAAAAGGGTTTTATCGTTTCAGCACGCTGTTGTCGAGGTTCCTAATCATTGGGTAGGATATTCTATCTATTCCCGGAGTTGTACCCCTCATTTTGGTGAGAGAACAAATTTAATGTCACTCATAGTAATATCCTTTTCCACTACATAAGCTGTATTCCAGAGATCGAATAATAAAATATTAGTTCCCACTTGTGTATTACTATTTCTGAATTCAGCCGAAATAATCACTGCCATGTAAGGTCACTTCAGTTCTCCACTTCGATGAAATTCAAGACATGGCGAACCAAAGGAGACGTTATATGTGTAAGTGTACCATGGCAGCTAAAGTAAGGTGAAGAGTCATCATTAAAAATAACATACTTGAACTGAATGATGTAAGTAGATAGTACGATCCGCCTATGGTTACCTGATTGAGACCCCCAAATAGGGTTTCAACTATTAAAATCTCCTAAATCAAACATATTCCTCAATGTGTTAAGATCGAAATTTTGCGATGGTGGAATGTAGGAATTTGTAATTGCAAATTTGTTTTCTGTTTGGACAGTCACACCAATTGCATCAAAGACATTGAGACATTATTGAGGCATAAATTTGAAGTGAATTATGAGTTAGGGAGCAACTCTTCCATAGAAATGCGGAGATGTATTAGGATTGAGTTTTTTGTTTTTGAATTACTGTAGTTAATTGTAATTGTCGAGGTAACTTCTAATGTTCTATTGGATGTTGCTAAGTTTAGCTATCAGATGTACTTTTATTTTTGGGTAATATTTTTGTTTTTGGGCTCGAATGCTAAGTTGTTGGTGTTTGGTCAATGCGTTCAATAATAGTTTGGCTCGTTATTAGGTAGGTCTGATGAGTTGTTGGAATAATTGGTAGTTGGATTTTTATTTCGAATTGAAGGTTTTAGTATTGGGCCATTATAGCTGATTAGATAAGTTCGTTGCGTTGATGTAGGTGCGCTACACTTAGTAACTGATGCAACAGAGTTGTTACTCTCTATATATCTTATAAAACCCATTTAAGCATCTACGGGTAAATCTATTTGTGAAAATGTTAATATATTAAGCCGGTTTCTTTAATTTTTCGTTTTTAATGTTTTTTAACCTCGCAGATTTTTTGAGAAGACATGTTTTTTAGAATTTCTTATTTTGGTATACCAAATAAATCCGAAGAGTAGATTACTTCTTTGGAGAAGTTGAGAGATTTGTGTTCACTTACATTAATCTTGATGTTGTCATTCATTGCAGTAAGTTTAATTAGTTTATTAGCTTGTATAGAGATTTTATTTTTAACGAAAATTAAGCCATTACCGGGTTTTTTGCATCCATCACAAGTTGAATCGATGACTTTTTTATTAGAACCATTAGAATTTATTCTTGTTTTTCAAGTAAAATCGTATTGAACACCTCCGCATAAAGAAATAATTTTGTCTTTGGTGACATCGGGTGGTTCATTCATTTTAAGGTATAAATAATAATAGTTATAGAGTAATTACGAATTTCTTTAACCAATACATTTAAATGAAATTTCTTATAGTTGTTTTTTTTTTTTTTTTTTTTTGTAGGCCCGTTATTGGGTTTTTATGTCAGAGTAAAGACTCAAAAAGTAAAGACGCAAAAGAGACGATTTGAGAGTTAGTCACAGACTCCCAAGAAATTAAAAAATATATAAATGAATGAATTAACATTTTAGGTATCTTATGCAAAACAAAAGGCATCTTAAAATGTGGTAAAACATATCGTATATCTTCCAGAGAAAAGCGTTTCCTTTAAAATAAATTAACAACTAATATAGTGGAAATTACACCACAGTTAATGCATGATAGGTTAAAGAATGCACCTGTTACGAGTTCAGGAAGATTAGCTGCATATGTTTGAAAGATAAGAGGACACTGCTAGTGTTTAAATTTTTTTTACAAGGAACCTTACAAGAATACGACTGATATTAACAGAGGACAGTTTCTTATCATTTCTATAGAAATCGCAATGATGAGGAAAAATAGTAATCGACCTAACATCTCCTCTGTTACTATGCTTCATTTAGGGCCTTAAAGTTAACATTGGTTAGTCTGAGAATATTTCACGAAAAGAACAGTTTCGTAACAGCCATGAGGCAAAGCCTTTATAACATTATCGAGATTGACAATGACTCACAGTAGAATTAAGACTTTAGTATTATTGTTACATATGGTAACATAACTGGACTTATTTGAGCTGGGACGCTAGTGTTTGCTAAACGAACCTGACCTTCTGACTTTATTAGATTTTGTAAAACATTGTACATACGTGGAATGAATATTAATTAAGAGCTAAGTAGTTCTAACAAATTAAAAAGTAAAAATTATCTAAGGAATATATTCTATGTATAAAAGTTACTGTAGTAATCTTATTAGCTTTCTGTTTCTTCTTGTCATTAGCCATTATATCTCCCACAAGTAGTCAATATTTTAAAGATCGACTTATGTAAATAATTATGAAAAAGAATGAATTCTGATTCTTATTTCGAAAACTGTATCTATAATTATTTACCATTTTTCAGATCTTTAACAATGATGGTATGCCTCCATATGCATGCTCTGATTGTATCTCCATGTTTGAGTATAGCTATCAGTTTAAACAGATGTGTAAGAAAGCAGATAACTTATTACGCCAGTATCCATTAGTTGGAAAATGGCCAAAAAGTTTGGAAAAACCCACTATGCCTAAGGCACTGCTAACAAAATTTTTGCACGAACGAAAGAATATAACTCTCCAAGAAAACGTTCAACAAACAAAACAAAATGTAACTCAAGAATCATTGCTATTACCGAAGAAAACACAAAACCTAGAAGCAGAAGTTAAAGGCAAGGCGAAGAATAATGTAGCCAATAGGAAGGAATATGTACCCGAAGTCAAAAAGGTAGATGATGGATGCAACATAACATATTTGGAAAAAATTGACAATAGCGATGAGTTGTCTATGGATGATATTCAACTACTGGTGGCTTCTGAAGAGGTAGAACCTACAGGAACGGAAAATTTACCAGTAGTACTTACCCCAAAAATATTGAAAAAATCATCGGTACGCATTTTAAACAAAGATGCAAGTCGTGAAAATGAACCGCGTTTAAGTCTGCCAAAGATTAAGAAATGTGAAGATGATAATATGGAAATAGTAGCAGAGACTTTGAACATTGATGATAAGTACGAAGACGAACCGAATCCAAAAAATGATGAACCGATTAAAACAAATATTTTTCCTTGTCCTCATTGCGAACGTTCATTTCCACTTGCTCAGCTAAGGAATTTGCATCTAAAGATACATCTTCGTGACCGCCATTTTCCATGTAGTAAGTGTAATATATCTTTTTTTAACAAACAAAGCTTGGAAAAACATTTATTTTCACACAATGCCGAAAAGCCGCTTAAATATTCAGCCTGTGACAGAGGTTTTAATCATGATTTAGTGCGACATTTAAAAACCCATACAGATATACTAAAACATACATGCGATCATTGTGGTATGTCATTTGTATTTAAAGAAGATATGGATAAACATGTTAAAAGACACAATCTGAATCGACCATTTAAGTGTAAAATATGCGACAAAAGTTTTGTGTTCAAACAAGGCCTTGAACGTCACGAAGTTATGCATTCGCAGCCGTTCCCCTGTCAGTATTGTGATCAAAGTTTTCCTACCGCTTCCAAATTAACTCGCCATTCAATAGTCCATGCTGGCTATAGACCATTTCCTTGCAAATATTGTAAAAAATCATATTTGCAATCGCATCATTTGACACGCCACTTAAGATCCCATAGAAATATTAATGATAATATGAATGTTGTCGATTTTAAGTGCACTACTTGCAAAACCAGTTTCGAAACACTTAATAAACTCATACAGCATTCTATAACTCACGCTAATGAACAGAATCTTTCTTGTTCTTTATGCAAAGAAACATTCAAAAATATGAAAACACTTACAACTCACGTACAAGATCACTCCGAAGGTGAAGCATATGCATGTGAATTTTGTGATTTGATCTTTATGACAGAGGAAAAACTTCAATTGCACAATAATGTTGATCATACTCAGGAAATGGAAGTATATCATGCAGACGATCGTGCTCAGGCCGAAAAAAAGCAAAATTATATAAAGGATGAAATTGATCTAAGCGAGGAAAGCTTACAAAGTACAGATGATGCATTTCTTATGGGTGAATTATCGGACGGCGGAAAAAATGTAAATAATCAATTAAAAACAAAAATTAAGAGTGAACAAGGTAAAGCATATTGAGTTATTTTGAACAATGCATATATATTTGCTTACAACTGTATAAAAAATGTATTTTTAGAAACATCACCAAAAATAATTAAGCAAATTATAATTCAAAGTGAAACTGCACAAACAAAGAACGATGAAATTGAAAATCAAATCGATGAAATTGATCTAAGCGAGGAAAGCTTGCAAAGTACGGTCAATGCATTTCTTATGGGTGAATTATCGGACGGCGGAGAAAATGTTAATAATCAATTAAAAAGAAAAATTAAAACTGAACAAGGTACAGCATATTAAGTAATTTTTAAACATATATGTAGTAATACTTTTATATTTGCTTTTACCTGTTTATCAAAATTTTTTTTTAGAAATATCGCCAAAAATAATCGATCAAATTATAATTCAAAATGAAACTAAACAAACAAAGCTCAATGGAATTGGATATCAAGTCAATGACAATGCCAGTCTTTTAATACCATTAAAACAACGTAAAATTATTGCAACTAAAGAAAAGTTCGCAACACTCCAAGAAAAAACAGAACAGCAAAACAAGCAGTCGCCACAATTAAAGCATGAAGTAGTAAATGCAGCAATGCCAACAATGGATGTCAATCAACTAACTATACAGTCGTTATTAAAAATTCCGGAAAAAACATCCAGTTCAACTGAGCAAAAAACCTTACTAGATAAAGTCAAAGAGGATGCTTCACCATCATCATCGTCCACAAAAGCGGTAGATTATCAAAGTGGGGTAAAAACTATTGAAAAAAAAGTTAAAGTGCAGAAAATTAGAGTTACTAAAGCCGAAGCTGCTGCAATGGTTAGAGATGGTCATGTCAAAATCAAGGATGGCAAAATAATTTTAAAAAGAAAGAGTTCTAAAACTATAGTTTAATATTCATACTATTGTTTTCAATTATATATGTATGCATCTCTTTTGCTCTCTGATGGAGATGTATTTTCAAATAAACACTTGATATTTACAATACAGCAGCTAATGATAATACAAATGGAGATCAAAATATTTATTTTTTTTTTTTAATAATTTTAATAATAGCATAGAAGTTATCAAAAAAATAATTTCTGTGGTAAAGATAATAAGATATTATTAAAACAAAAAATTTAAAATATGAGCATTCGGAAACCTGAAAAATATCAGGATACTAGTTCTATAGTATATAGAATAGCTGATAATCAAATTGCAAATTTCTTTCGATTGTATGTATTCTGCATTACGATCGTAGCTACGTTTTTCTAAGTTGTTAAAGTTGTAACGGAGATTTTTTCGGTTCTTGTTTTTTAGGTCAAAAATTTTTTATAACCAAATAAAACATTATTTATTTTTATTAAACACGAAATGAAAGTATACTAAGTGTAACAAAAAAAGTTAAGTTAAAAATTGTTATTGTTTATGAAAAAGGCTACGAGCAGTTTACATAAAACTGTGTAAATAAAGAGTTATTTATTTTATTTTAACGGCAATCTACAAACTCATAAACACACGTTTTAAAAAGTTAAAAAAAAAAATTAACACTTGCAAAACTATGGTGAGAAGAAGTTATGTATATTCAACCATATTTGTTAAATTGTTATCTAAACTAAGTTTATAGCAAGTATTATCGGAAAATGTATTGTCATGTGAAGCCTTTTTAAAACAGGTGTCTAATCGCCACTTTCGATAACGAGTCATTTTGAATAATTTCATTCTGGGATTACGGTATTCGGTATCGAACAAAAAAAAAAAAAAACACAAAGTTTTAAATGACGGCTTCCGATAGCGAGTCTTCAATCGCGTGTTACCTTTCTAAACATCGTTCGATAGCAAAATAGCTGTCGTAAACAACACAAAATATTTTTTTAAATGCCAATTCAACGAAAAATTGTGGAAAATGTATGTGTTATTAATTTTTTAATTGAAATGCTGTTAATTATTATTAAATTTTTGGGATAAGTTCCTAAAGTATAAACTTAAAGCAAAAACAAACAAAAGGCGGTACTCGTCTCTTGATTCAGATGAATAAAAATAAATTAGAATAAATAATTCTTGATTTATATTCTATCAAAAACAAAGTTTTAATTAAGTTATACAAGTATGTATAAATGCCTACTAACGTTGATAGTATTTCTTTCCTTACATTTTATTCATGCTTAGCCTTAACATATGTTGTAAAACTTTAAAAATTTAAGAAATTCATTCACAATAACAATTAAAACATGATTCGATAACAATCGAATGCCATAATTAGGCAACTTGATACGTATCGAAAATTATTTGCGTACGATAGACTATTAGTTACCGCAAGCGACGACTAGTCCCCAGTAATTGTAAACCGTTCACTTTTTGTATTTAAATAAGCTTATAATAAGTATTCTTACAAAAAGTTGTAGGAAATATCTTATGATAAGCTTATTCTACAATTCATTTACATTTTGCTTTTTTAAGAGAAATTTTTTGGAAAAAATTATTGTATATTTCTAAGGCTTATATTAAAAAATCTATTTTAAATATTTTTAAACAACAGTTTGCATGAAAGATTTGAAAATTTATGAATATGGAATATGAATGGAAAGCAGTATGTTGTACTTTATTCTGGTTTTTGTAAGCAGCTTCCTTATGATTATTACGGTTATTATAATTAATGGCTTGAATTATGACATTTGATAAAATTTAAGTTATACACCACCAAAACACAGTATATGTTTCAAAATTCCTTATTTACATCTTTTGTTTATTAGGTGTAAAAATATTTTTTTGGCACAAAAACTGTAGGCTGAAATGGGTGGATTGGATCAAGAAGTATTACAAAATGAATTAAAAAATAAACAAATCTGCCGATTTTGTTTGTCTCAAGAATCTGAATCGTTAGCAAATATATTTTTTCGCGATACGCGCTTTAAATCTTCAGCTTCATTGCACATACAAGTAATGGCTATAGCATCCATCGAGGTACGTATTCTAAGAAACGTATGTGTCCTATCCGGGGTAAAATAAAGAAATAATGATTGGCTGGTATCACAAACTACGCGCCAGTACAATACACATACAGTGTCGTGTAAAAGAAAAGAAGCAGACAGTATAAACGAATAATAACATTTATTTCTGAAAGTATGTATTTCATTTAGAAAAAAAAATTCTGTAATTTATTTATATCAGAGTTGGGTTTATTGCATTAGTTTTTATTTTCCACTACTTTTAATGGTAGTGGAAAAAATAGTACATTATCGCCCCTAATATTTAGTTGTAGTGAAAATTGAGTGCACTAAATAAAGCGATTTTAGTGGTAGTGGAAATTTAGTGCACTAAATGAAGCGAATTTAGTGGAAGTGAAAATGTAGTGCACTAATTATGAATGATTAGTGGTAATGAACTAGAAATTCATTGGAACTGTAGTAAAATGTAAATTCAGTTCCACTATCATTTTAAAAAAGGAATGAACTGTCATATACTTTCATACATAGACATGATAATATTACATATATACTTAGCTTAAGTCAATCATAACTGGACACTTTACATTACCAGTAAAATTCAAGTAAAAATAAATATTTAGTAGTAATGAAATTTAATTTGCATTATCAGTAAAATTTTTGTTGAATACTGAAAATTCCTACTACTGATAATAAATTTCGAACCGCATTATTTTAGTTTTTCAATTTATATTTACAACTTTATTTATCTCTGATAAAAAGAAAGAAATCCAAATTCCAATACAATAAATAAAATTCTTAAAGATAACATCGGTTTTTATCAGGAACCGAAACATTATAAAAATCATAATTTAATTGTTATTTTGCGATTTTTATATTTTAGTGCACTAAATTTCCACTACCACTAAAATCGTTTTATTTAGTGCACTAAATTTCCACTACCACTAAATCGCTCCATTTAGTGTACTAAATTTCCATACCACTAAAATCGTTTCATTTAGTGCACTTAATTTCCACTACCACTAAAATTGTTTAATTTAGTGGTTAATTATTTCCATCTGCACTAGTGGTGGCTGCAATATTGCTGCATTAATGCTAAGTCGTTTAGTGGTAATGGAAACGATAAAGCATTATAAATTCAGTGCGATAAACCCAACTCTGATTTATAAACACCAAAATTTATATAAAAGAATATATAATTACTTTGTGTCAACGTTTTTTCAAAAATCAGCAAAAACAGCACTCTGCATTTAGGAAATTAAGGGAAAGATCGTTTGAAAAAAAAAAAACGGTTTTACGACTAGGTCAGTTTGAATACTTAATTTATTGGACAATAGAATTGCAGTTTTGATTTATTTTCTTTTTTCTTGCGACAACTGTAATTGTTTTGAATTTTTCAGGTCTCTAGCGATGATGGTATGCCTTCTTATGTATGCTCTGAATGTATTGCTTTGTTTGAGTACAGCTATCAGTTTAAACAGATGTGTAAGAAAGCAGATAATTTACTACGTCAGTATCCATTAGTTGGAATATGGCCAAAAAGTTTGGAAAAACCTATTATGCCTCAGACGTTGCTGACAATGTCCATGGACAAACAAGACAGTAGAACTACTCAAGAACACGTTCAACAATTAAATCAATATGTAACTCAAAAATGTTTGCCATTACCAAAGAAAATACTAAACGTAGATGCGGAGAGCAAGGGCAACACAAATAACAATGTAACCAATTGCGAACAATGTGTATCAAAAGTTGAAAAGCTGGATGGCATAACATATCTGGAAAAAATTGACAATAACGAAGAATTATCAACTGATGATATTCAACTATTGGTGGCTTCTGAAGATGTGTCAGAAGCTGAATCACTTAAAGCAGACAATGCAGGTAGTATAATTACTAAATCTAAAATTATTAAAGAGGACGTTAATACGACAGATATTTTAAACAAAAATGACAGTTACAAAAATAAACATCTTTTAAATGTATCAAAAATAAAGAAGAATGAAGATTGTAATATGGAAATAGTAGATGATATTTTTAATTTAGATGATAAGTATGAAGATGAACTGAACCCAAAAAATGCTGAACCAATTAAAACAAATATTTTCCCTTGTCCAAATTGTGAACGTACATTTTCACTGGTGCAGTTAAGGGATTTGCACTTAAAGAGCCATATTCGTGATCGCAATTTTCAGTGTGACGAGTGTGACAAATCATTCCTTACTAAACATGGTTTGCAAGAACACTTATATGTACATAATGGTGAGAAGCCATTTAAGTGTTCAGCCTGTGATAAGACTTTTTCACGTTCAACTCTTTTGACGCGACATGAGAAAACACACTTAGATATAACGAAATATGTGTGCGTTCATTGCAAAAGAGCATTTATATCTAAGCAAGATATGGAAAGACATACTGAACGCCATAATATGAATCGACCTTTCCACTGTAAAGTATGCAACAAAAGTTTTGTTTTTAAACAGGGTCTCGAACGTCACGAAATTGTACATTCGAGTCAGCAACCCTTCCCTTGTCAGTACTGTGACCAAAGTTTTTCTACAACTACCAAATTAGCACGCCATTTAAAATTCCATGCTGGCTTGAGGCCGTATCCCTGCAAGATTTGTAAAAAATCCTTTTTGTTATCACATCATTTCACACGGCACTTAAGATCTCATAAGAACATTAATAATAGTATAAATGCTGTAAATTTCATATGCAGTACTTGCAAAATTAGTTTCGACTCACGCGATAAACTCATAAGGCATTCTAAAACTCACGCTAATGAACAGAATCTTGCTTGTCCTTTATGCAATGAAACATTTGATAATACGAATAAACTTACAACTCACATACAAGATCACTCCGAAGGTGAAGCATATGCGTGCGAATTTTGTGATTTGATCTTTATAACACCTGAAAAACTTCAATTGCATACTAATGTCGATCATACTCAGGAAATGGAAGTATATCAAGCAAACGATCGTGCTCAGGCTAACATGAAGAAAGAATCTACTAAAGAGGAAATTGAGGAGTCTTCTAACTATGGAAATAATTTGAATAATCTATTGCAAAGAAAAATTAATAATGAACTAGGTAAGGATTACTATTTTACCATGCTTATACATAGTTATTTGAATGCAAATTTAATTTTAGATACATCACCAAAAATTAATAATCAAGAAATCATTCAAAGCGGAACTGAGCAAACGAAGAAAGATGAATTTGAAACTCAAATCGGTAACGATACTATCTTATTAATACCATTACAGCACAGCAAAAATAATGTAACTGACAAAAATGTTGTAACACCTCAAGTGAGAATGACTTCAAATAAAGCTGAAAACGTCCCAAAATTCTCGCCATCCATAACAGCAACAGAAAATCAATGCTCGTTAACAACTCATCAGAAAAATAAAGTGCAAAAGATTAGAGTTACAAAAGCTGAGGCTGCTGCTATGGCAAGAGAAGGTTGCATCAAAATGAAGGATGGTAAATTAGTCTTCAACAGAATTGAAAAATAGAAATATGATACACAGATATAAAGTGTAAGTGCATATAATAGAGGATATTACTTTTACAGGCTGCGGAATGTTATGTTGATATAAACTGTTCAATATATTATTAAAATTTTACCTTTTAAAAGTGCTTATGGTGCTTAAAAATTGCAAATAAAATAAAAGCGACTTTTGTTCTGTTTATTTCAGCTCTTTATTGTCATGACTAATTCTTATCAGATTGACAATTATAATACTTTGAGAGTTAGTGTTTATTAAAATTTAACAAGTAAAGCTTTCGGTAACTTTCCAATAACTAAAAACAAAATCTTTATTAATTAAAATGAAATAATTTAAAAAATTCTAAATCTTATTAAATTATTTAGGAGGGATTTAATACTGAAAAGAAATATTTTCGAATAATTAATTTTTTTTTAAATTGATGTAAATTTTTGTTTAAAAATAAAAAATTAAATTGTTTTGTAAAATTAAGTTTTAATTTTAAAATATTTTTCGTTGTAAAGTTAACATCTTATACTGGAATTGGGAAGAATATTTTTAATTATGTAAGATCATTCCTTACCAATAGAAGAATCCGTGGTAGAATTATCTATCTTATCAATTGCACAATGGAATTCCGCAAGGTTCGCCTCTTTCGGTTATCTTGTTTTCTATGGCCTTGAATGAAATCAGTCTAATAATAAAAAGATTTAAATATATAGATTATTGTATTTATGCAAATGATTTATAAATTTTCTGCAAGAAAAATAGTAATTCTGAATGTCACACTATTAAAAAAAAAGTATTAGATGAAATTATCTATCAATTGGACATTAAACATGGGGCCAAAATATCACAAAACGAAGAAATTACACATTTGTAGAAAAAAAATTTACGACGTTAACTCCCATAACTTGTCCATTGAGAACAATATTATTGAGAAAGTCGATCATTTTAAAATTGTTGATGTAATATTTGCAAAATACTGCCTATAAAATAATCATTTCTTAATCCTTAAAAATCGCTAATCCAAAGGGTCAAAATAATTGGTTTACTTTCTAGTAAAAAAAGCTATATTCATATAAATACTTTAATATATCTCACTATTAAGGGCATACATCACCGAGCAATAAGATCCAGTGCTTATGCATTTCAAACCACGCCAATTCTTCGAAGAATCTTGTTTAAATCTCTAAATAATATGAGATGTATGAGAATAATTTAAAATGTACATATAAATTTTATTTCCAAATTATTCCCTAATCGACAATGATTTAAAAATCAATCTATCTCCAAAAGACGCTATAGTATAACATCTGCTACACAAGAATCTTAACATCTTGCAACTTCTCTAAACATTTATATCTAAACAATAAATCTGCTAAACACTCCTACTCTCCTTGGTCTTAAAATACATCTTTGATTTATGTGATATTTTCTTATCAAAATTTTGTAAACGCAATTATCATAACGATATTTTTATTAAACTTTACCTGGAGAATTAATAAAATTTGACTGAAAATGGATGGAATTTTATACTATATTTTACCGATGGCTCAAAAATTACAAATAGAATTTAATCAAATGCAGAGAACAAAAGCGGCTTAGCTCTTAGTTAGAAAATTCTTCCAGAATATGGATCTATTTTTACAGCTGAAGCGTGTGCTGACACTTGACAGCTTGTCAGTTTGCAAATCTATAAGAAACCAATAATCACGGAAATGGAATATCATCAACTATATACGTAATCTTATTTCTTACCTCCTATATTTTTTTATTACAGCAGGTGAAGCTGCTAAGTTCGCAAAAACATTGCTCCTATAATAATGGGAATCAAGCTGAAGAAAACGACCTAAAATTTTTAATTAAGTCATCTTCATCAAAGAAAAACTCTTAATGAGGACAGCATTTCTCCATTTATAAGATTTTAAATTTGAACTGCACTTCTGTTTTGCTGTTACGCGTGGAACACTCATATGCTATACAAAATTACTTCATTAATCGGGATTAATTTTCTATCTATCTTAAATGTAGTTTGGGTATCTCCGTTACGCATATTCTACTTAATTGTAGACATTTTATTCATATAAGGAAATTAATTTTTGAATCTTTAAATTCGTTAGAACTACACAAATGCAAACTAGATTATTCATTATTTAACATATTAGCAGAAGTCTTACTTTTATTTTATATATTTATGTACACATGTATGAAGTATTGCATTACTTCACTTTCATTTTAAATTACATAATAATCAGTGACAGCCGATAGTCTAAGTAGCTTTTGCTCCTTAATTGTTATTTTAGATTTATAATTTACTATATATTTAATAAATAATAATTTTTAAGTACTTTTTGTTGTAAAGTAATAACATTCATTTGAGTCTATAAGATGAGTTTTCTTACCAATTTTTAAAATCACGTACTGGTGGCACTTGCTGTGTACGTTTCATTATACTTGTTCCATATTTTCATTTTACACTGCTCCTTAAACTGCAATCTATATTATAAAGTTAAACGTACTAGGTACTTATCTAAGATTAATTCTATTATCTAATTACAGTTTAACTTTTGTGTTCCTTTGATATAAAATCTATTAATACAATCCAAAAAGTTTCAATAAAAACGATTAAAAAAGGAACACTTTGATATATTTTATAACTACAAACTAAAAAATAGTGAAAACTAACCTTAAAACTAAATAATAAAACAACAATAACATAAAACTAATAAAATTAATTCCTACTTCAGAATAATCATTGAGTAGTTCTGTACACTGGATAATCGAGGCTTAAAGTATTTATTCCTCTATGATAGAATAGGGGTCTGCATCCCTATAGAGGAGATTACTACTTCTTGTGACCAAGTGATTGTGGGCCCTATTAAAACATCCTAAAACAAAATAATTCCGCAGAAAGAATGCCCGTTCTAAAAATCTGATCGCAGAGTCCACAAGGAAATAATCCTAAAATCAATCTGGTTTACGAATTCTTCTATCAGGGCACACAATAGTAAGTAGACGCTATCTCAAGCATATAGTTTACATGCCTATAAAATTTAAAGTTCGCATGGAAAAGTACATTAAGATACCTCAATCTATCAGAAGAATATAAGATCAGTAGTTTGTATAAAGGAGATCCCGCCTGCCTTTTGTAAGAACACCAGGATAAGAATGCAGGATACCATAGTAGCGGTTCATCCGCTCGAGGGCCATTTGTCGCAATTAGGATGTCGTCACTTCCTGTCTTCTTAAGCTTTAAATTAAGTATACAATATCCATACAAATTAGTGTCCAGTTCAGAACGACAGTGTACACTGTGTTAAACCATTTATCATTTTTGTATATCTTTAATTCACAAGTTTTCTCTATTGTGAATGAATAACACTAAATTGTCTTTTGAATTGTTTGTTTTGGTTTTGTGAACAGCTCCCTCTTATGGATGTTATGGTTGTTATAAATAATGGCTTGGATTTTGACATTTGCAAAAGTAAAGTCATCCACCATCTTGTTGGGAAAAGTTAAAACAAAATTATCCACATATTCACGTAAAATTGCTAAGAAAAAATACTTTATTTTTATAAATTTCGTGTTTCTCTTGTTCTTTTTAAAGTGTTTATATATATTGTTTATACAAAAAGTAAAAGCAAAAATGGCTGAATTGGATCAGGAATCATTAGAAAATGAATTGAAAAAGAAGCAAATCTGTCGATTTTGCTTGTCTCAAGATTCTGCCTCATTAACAAATATTTTTTTTCGAGATACACGCATCAAATGTTCAGCTCCATTACCCATACAAATAATGGCTATAGCATCCATCGAGGTACGTATGCATAACAAATAAAGTTTCCTACAGTCATCCACGATGGAATAAGGAAAATATAAGTACTTACTATGTATGCATGTACATATGTATGTAGCACAGGCAGCGCCATGGCTAAGCCAATACACACACAATTTTCTCATCTAAAGGTTTTTTAAATTTTTAGCTTTTTCGACTGTTATGGGTTTGTTAATTAAATAGGAATAATTGAAAAAATATATGTGTATATTTATCCTTTATTGTATACCGGAAAGTATTAGAATATAAACTAAAGGAGCCAGCAAGCAAAAAAATAAAGTTAAAAATTAATTCATTAAAATGCTTAAAATACTGTTATGTTTTATCTTTTAGAACGTTTGAGTTCGTATATATTGCATATATAAAAGGAAGCAAATTTAATTTTCCGTTTATATATGTATTTATACTCTATTGTTAGACTAATTTAATAAACTCAATTTAACTCTGAAATACTATATTTACTCGACACTTTTACTATCTGCATTTAAACAATAATCTTTAACGCCATCTTTATTTTAAACACAACTTTACTTGTACAGAATTAAATTACGAACAAGATCTAGTAAATTCTACAACCTACCATTATAGTCAACTACTGTTAATTTAAAATTCGTTAACTCATTCGCTGCCAAGGACGAGTATACTCGTGTTATGCGAGACGAGTATACTCGTCCTACTTTAAATATGTTATAATATTCAGACTTGAATTAGCAAATTATTTGTGGCCACAAAGTTAGAAATGTAAAAACTTCAAAAAATATTACAAATAAATATTTTACAAAAATTATACTTTATTTCTTAAAGAGAATGATCTGTTACAAATTTAAATTAAGCGAAAATAAACTTAATCGTGTATTTATAACGAAATTTTATAGCAACAAAATTACTTATAATACTTTATTATCTTCTTGATATGATTTAAAATAAAGTCGAATACATAATGGAAGTATATCAAGACCAAGAAATAACACAGCTTTGGTAAACAATAACACTCAAAATATAAGTGACTTCATATACTCGTAATTTAGTTTTAGCAGCTAATTGGTTAATGGCTAAAACTTTTAACAATAGCAAGAATCACAACCTTTGAATAAACGTTTTTGGCTTTTATGTTGGTACGGTTAAAACTTTTAAAATGTTAGAGTCAGAGATGTACTCTTTTTATCACTATAAAAATATTACTTTTAAGTTGATGATGTACACGTGACACAAGTAATACTAGGTACACACTTCGCAACATATTTATGGAACAAGGCATGTTTCGCTGTTGTTTACAAAGTGTGTATTCGTGTTTAAGTTTCATTCCGTGTTGAATTTGAAGTTTCAAAAATATCAAAATATATTCTGATATGTATATATTTATTTATTTTGATATATATTTTGATATTTTCAGGTTGCATTCTGTGTTTATTATAATATGTAACATGAATAATAAATATGTTGCGTGAACACGTTTCAAAGTGTGTTCATAGCATAAAATAAAAGCAGGCATAACGGTAAAGAAGACAGTAAAACCAAATTTTCGTGGCCACTAAAGTTTTAATCTGCGAACTGGTTCATGGAAAATAGCCGGGTCTGTTTATGATTTCTTATGCGATATGCCCTGAAAAAAGTGCATAAAAGTTGGTACAATTTGAAAATCTTATTTCTTATATGTGGTATTCTTTATAGTCTTTATTTGCAAATTGACCTTACTTACAATGTCTAAACCATTAAATTCAACTCTTAATATATAAATTTATTGAACACTTTCACCACAACTTTACTCTTTGACTAAATTATAATTGACTAGAATAGAGAAAGCGCTTTCATAACATTTCAAAGCTGCAAATTAATTAAGCATTATCCATCTACTAACATCTTATTTATATTTTATATACATACTACTGTGTACAAATAGGAATAAGTCTTACTCATATTTGTACACAGTAGGTGTATATGAATTTATTCTCTAGTAACCACTTCTTTCCTAAGTATTTATTTTAATGGCTTGTGGTTTTTAGATCTTTAGCAATGATGGTATGCCTCCATATGTATGCTCCGATTGTATCTCTATATTTGAGTATAGCTATCAATTTAAACAAATGTGCAAGAAAGCAGATAACTTACTACGTCAGTTTCCATTGGTTGGAAAATGGCCAACAACTTTGGAAAAACCTAATATGCCTCAGACTTTGCTGAGAACGTATAACTCTAAACAAAAAAGTAAACCTTTCCAAGCACGTGGGAAAAAACTAAAACAAAACATAACCCAAGAATCTTTGCTATTACCGAAGAAAATACTAAATGTAAATGCGCAAGCTAAAGGTAATAATGTAACCAATAGCACAATAGCGCAATGTATAACCAAAATTGAAAAGGTGGATGACGAAAGCGGTATAACATATTTGGAAAAAATTGACAACAACGAAGAGTTGTCCATTGATGATATTCAGCTATTGGTGGCTTCTGAAGATGTGGCAGAAGAAGAATCTGTTAAAATGGAAAATTTGCCAGTGGTAGCTAAACCAAAATTATTGAATAAATCATCGGTACGCATTTTAAACAAAGATGCAAGTCGTGAAAATGAACCTCGTCTAAGTTTGCCAAAAATAAAGAAAAGTGAAGATGGTAATATGGAAATAGTAGCAGAGATTTTAAACATTGATGATAAGTATGAAGAAGAGCCAGACCCAAAAAATGCTGAACCAATTGAAACAAATATTTATCCTTGTTCTTATTGCGAACGTACATTTCCACTGGTGCAGCTAAGGGATATACATATAAAGAAACATCTTCGTGATCGCAATTTTCCATGCAATGAGTGTGATAAATCATTTTTTTCTAAATATGACTTGCAAAGACATTTATTCATACACAATGGCGAGAGGCCGTTTAAATGTTCAGCCTGTGACCAAGCTTTTTCACGTTCTAATCTTTTGACGCGGCATGAAAAAACACATACAGATGTACCTAAATATATATGCGTACATTGTGAAAGGGCATTCTTATCTAGAGAAGATATGGAAAAACATGCTGAACGCCACAATATAGTTCGACCATTTCAGTGTAAAATATGCAACAAAAGTTTTGCGTTTAAGCAAGGTGTCGAACGTCACGAAATAAAACATTCGCGTCAGCAGCCATTCCCTTGTCATTATTGCGATCAAAGTTTTTCTACCACTACCAAATTAGCTCGTCATTTAACCGCCCATGCCGGCTTGAGACCATTTCCTTGCAAATATTGTAAAAAATCATATTTGCTATCGCATCATTTGACACGGCACTTGAGATCCCATAGAAACGTTAATGATAATATGAATGTTGTTGTAGAATTTATGTGCACTACTTGCAAAACTAGTTTTGACTCACGTGATAAACTCATACAGCATTCTAAAACTCACGCTAATGAACAGAATCTTACTTGTCCTTTATGCAAAGAAATATTCGATAATATGAACACGCTTACCACTCACATACAAGATCACTCAGAAGGCGAGGCATATGCGTGCGAATTTTGTGATTTGATATTTATGACAGCTGAAAAACTTCAATTTCACACCGATCAAGATCATGCACAGGAAATGGAAGCCTATCATGAAGATGATCGTGCTCAAGCTAATAAGAAGAAGGAAAATTCTACAAAAGAAGATATTGATGTAAGTGATGAAAATTTACAAAGTACAGTCAATGCATTCCTTATGGATGAACTATCAGACGACGGAAGTGCTTTAAATAACCAGTTAAAAATAAAAATTAAAAGTGAACAAGGTACATGCATTTATTTAGGATTATCATTTTGATATTTGCTTATACATATTTGTAAATCTTATTTTCAGAAACATCTCCAAAAATAATCAATCAAATTATAATCCAAAGTGGAACTCAAGAAACTAAGAAAAATGAAGTTGAAAATCAAGTCGATAACAATAACAGTCTTATGATACCATTAAAACAGCGTAAAGTTGATATTACTGGTAAAAAAGTTGTAACAGCTGAAGCGAAAACAGTGCAGCAAAACAAGCAACCGCAACAGTTAAAGCGTAAAGTCGCAGATGCAGCCACGCCGACAAGAGATGTCAATCAACCAACTATACAGTCGTTATTAAAAATTTCGGATAAAAGATCTAGTCCACCTGAGCAAAAAACTTTACCAGTTCAAGTCAAAAAGGATGAATCACCATCATCTACAAAAGTATCTGAAAGTCAAAGTGAAGCAAAAAAAATCGAGAATAGGGTTAAAGTGAAGAAAATCAGAGTTACTAAAGCCGAAGCTGCCGCAATGGCAAGAGATGGTCATATCAAAATCAAGGATGGCAAAATAATCTTAAAAACTTAAATGCTTACTAAACAATAATATTATTTAATATTTTTTTAATTATACATCTCTTCTGATTTATATAAGATTTACAAAGTATATTTATAAGAGAAATAAAAAAATGAATAAAAGGCAAAATTCTCACTTTTATTTTTTCTCATGAATAAAAAAAAGATGAAAAAATTTTACAAAGCTCATAAAGATAAAAACAAAATCTCCGAACAGAAAAGGAAACGGAATTCACGTGAAGTTTTTTACGATAACGACCATTATTATTTTTTTACAACAGTTTTGATTTTTAATCAGGCGACCCTAATGAAAGATACTAGGATACAGAAAATCTACAAAATAATAGGAGTGTTCAATAACTTTACTTGCAGAAACTTGTAACAAGAGAGTAAAAAAATGTTTGCACAATTTCTCTCAAAAATGCTCAAAAGTAAATGAACACTTTACCAGCCAAAATTTTCAAGCTAAAATAGTGCTGGAATATATAGGTTTATAGATTTTTTTTTTTCGAAAAACATTTTGCATTCTTTCATTATGTTAAAAATCATAGCCAACGTTTGTCGAGCTCGCACTAAGTATTCAACCATTTCAGTATCGATACCACTCCGAATCACTCGATAAATCAAAAAACACCAAAGGCTTAAACTGCAAGTACTTACTGTCAAATATATTAAAACTTATTAGTTATAAATTTTTTAAAAATAAAGTATATTAATTTATAGAAATTAACTCCATTTGCTGCAAAATCCTCTAATCCTGATGTACTACATCCCGCGTCATTTATTTTAATATCTTTAGACATCTTTTGGTGCTGTTGATCCAAAGTTAATCACAACATTGTTTTCTATACCTCTTATCGCTTTAACAATTTACTTTTTTAGAAAACTTGATTGGTTAACATTGGTTAACACAAAACAGATGTTTGAATAATTCTTGCAAGTGAAAATGTTACCAGCAGGAATTTGCAAGAATTTTTTTGTGTCTCAATTTCTTACTCTCTTCTGACGCTCTCTTGTTGCAAATTTTTGAAGTTAATGAACACTTTTCCAGTAACACTTGTTACAAATTCGTAACAATTTTTAGTTATTGAACGACCTAATATTTGTACTATTCACCATTATTCTGAGATTCGATTCGAATCGAAATTTTCTCCGTTTGGCAAAGTTGGTATCATGGTGAAATTACATATTTAATTTCACGGTGAAATTACATATTTAATTTCACCATGGTTGGTATTCTGAGTTTCGATTCCGCTCAGTTTTATTCGATTGCATGTATTCTGCACTACGATTGTAGCTACGTTTTATAAGTTGTTAAAGTTGTAAAAGAGATTTTTTTGATTCTAGTTTTTTAGTCCAAAAATTTATTATTTGGCTATACAACTTTTTAGAATATTAATTTACGCTTGTCCACTTGCATAAAAAAGACAAAGAAAAAACAAAAATTTAGTGTTTTCTTATTGAACTCCTTAGAGCATGCATTACTTTTTATTAAAATTTGCTTTTTTTCTGTTTCTTTTTCATACGTTCTTATGCTTTTGAGAATATTATTTTCTTCTTTTTCTTTCGATTCAGTTTTTTTTCTTGGAGTACTCGGGATAACGGAAACACTCGTTTTCGTCAACATTCCAAAACATCAACCTTTTTTCTAATATTCTCTACTCTAAACCATCAACTCTAAATTTAAAAAAGTGTAGCTTCAGTAACAGTTAAAACATATACATAAATGCGTACATAGATTTATTCTACGAAATTAGTTCCGAATTTAGGGATTCCCCTTATAACTACTATAAAAATGAAGTTACACACATATGTATGTTATGCCTTTTTCTGTTCGGTTGATATTTTGTTCTCGGTGAAAGCCTTTTTTGTTTCTTTGGATTTATTTTGGTTTTAGCTTATAAATAAAAAACGCTTTAAACTACACTATCAATATATTTTTTACATATGTATATTAAATTTCAACATTCGTAAACGTCAACAATTTGGTAAACATCAACACTCGCGGTTTTAATTAGTTGACGTTATCCCGGGTGTACTATACCAATTTTCAATTGAAACGTATCTGAATGCGGAGACGTAATCGAAACTCGGAATAGGGGCACTGTATTTGCATTTAAACAGTTACTTTTTGATAAATTATTTTTAAATTCGAGAAATTGATTTTCGCAAATTAGGTCAAATATTTTATTGGGTTATGTGATTAAGATTATGGATCAAACACTTTTTTAACTAATTGCGATTTATAACGTTGTAGAGTAGTGCTTTAATCAATATTAATACGTTTGGTTTACATACTTTGTTACCAAGAAATTATACTTACAAATTTTTCTTACGTCTTTTTTCGATTCAACAAATTAGTTGACCTATTTTATATATTACGACGCTACTGCATATTTAATAACTTGGTTCTCCTAACGGTTTTACATACTTTTGAGGAAAGAAGCACAGTATTATTTTATACCAGGAAGAATGCATATGAAATAATTGAAAGCGTGTATAAACTTGCATGATATAAATCAATTTTGAAACAATTAAATCAAAATTTTGTTTAAATTTACTGCAATATTTACCCACGTAACTCTATTGTGAATGAATAAGAATATGTTGTCATTTGAATTGCTTGTTTTGGTTTTCCGTCGCAGTTCCCCCTTCGGGTTTATCATTAGTAAAACAAAACATAATACGGCTTGGATTTTAACAAAAGTAAAATAATCCAATAGCAAAATACAAAACAAAAGGAAAATATTTCATTACCTTAAAAACACTTAAAAATTGCTTGTACTTGAAACTGTCGTATTTATAAAGATTGAAAACATTTTTTTGGTACAAAAACTATAAGCAAAATGTCTGCATTGGATCAGGAGTCCTTACAGAATGAATTGAAAAAGAAACTAACCTGCCGATTTTGTTTGTCTAAGGATCCGTCATCGCTAACAAACAATAATTTTCCCAATACACACATCAAATATTCAGCACCATTGCCGTTACAAGTAATGGCTATAGCCTCCATTGAGGTACGTATTCTTAACAAATAAGGCTATTTCTTAGGAGTAGCCGTGGTAAAATAGAGTAAATGTGTTGACTACCTGCACAAACTGTATATAATACAAATAATTTTAAAATAAAGATGTTAAGATAAGTGATTTTTAGCAGTTTTAGATAATTTTTGTAAGTGCATTTCTCACCTTTGATTATGGCATTGCCCTATATTTTTGGGTCTTAAAGTTAAGATTACTTGGCCAGTGAAAATTCACCAAACAAACAGTGTCGTAACAGATGATATGGAATAGATCCGGCCTTCATTTATTCAATAACGTGGTGACCGAGATGGCTTCTTTAAATAATATATATATTTTAATCATAATATTTTCATATTTTCAGGTTCTTAGCGCTGATGGTATGCCCTCTCATATATGCTCTGATTGTATTTCTATGTTTGAGCACAGCTATCAGTTTAAACAGATATGCAAGAAAGCAGATATATTATTACGTCAAAGCAGAATTTGTTAAAATGGACGATTTGCCGGTGATAGCTATTAACGACGGTAACGAAACAACTAAACGAAATCTTCCGCACGCATTTTAAACAAATATGATAGTGGCAGAAATGAACATTGCTTAAGTTTGCCAAAAATCAAGAAACGTGATGATGGTAGTACGAAAATAATAGTTGAGATTTTAAACACTGATCATAAGCATGAAAAAGAGTCGGACCCAAAGAGTGTTGAACTAATTGAAATATATAGATATTTTCCCTTGTCCTTATTGCGAACGTTCATTTCCACTAGTTCAGCTAAGCAATTTACATCTAAAGAACCATATTCGTGATCGTAAATTTTAATGGGATGAGTGTGACAAATCATTCTTTTCTAAACTTGATTTGCAGACATTTATTAGTTCACAACGGCGAGAGACCGTATAAATGTTCAGCTTGTGACATGACTTTTGTACGCTCGAGTCGCTTGGCGGAACACATAGAAACACATAGAGTTATACCGAAATATATATGCGTTCATTGCGAAAAGACATTTATAAATAAAAAAGATATGGAAAAATATATTGAGCAACACAATATAATACGGCAGTTTCTGTGTAAACTGTGTAGTGAAAGTTTTACATCCAAATATGGCCTTGAATTTCACGAACCGATACATATGCGTCAGCATCCTTGTCAGTACTGTGACCAATGTTTTTCTGATACTATCAAATTGGCTCGCCATTTAAGACGCCATACCGGCTTAAGATTTCCTTGCAAATTTTGTAAAAAATCATATTTGAATTCACATCACTTGAAAGTTCACATGAGATCTCATACAAATATTGATAACATGAATACTTTAGAAGTTATGTGAACTACTTGCAAAACTAGTTTCGAGTCACGTGCTAAACTAATACAGCATTCTAAAAATCACGTCAATGAGCAGAATCTTGTTCTTTATGCAACGAAATATTCGATAATATGAATATATTAACAACTCACATACAAGACCACTCCAAAGGCAAAGCATATGAATGCGAAGTTTGCGATTTGATTTTTGTGTCGGCTGAAAATTAAAGCCTATCAGGTAGACGTTCCTGCTCAGGCTGACAATATAAAGAAATAAATTGGTATATGTGAAGAAAAATTACAAAATTCAGTCAATGCATTTATTATAATGAATGAATATTTATTCGACGAAAATGATTTGAATAATAAATTAAGAAGAAAAATTAAGAGTAAACAAGGTAAGGAAATTGAGTAATTTTGGTATATAATATACATGTCGCACTAAAGTAAGTTAACTCAGAAAATTCAATTTCGCAGTAAAAGCATATTTTTCTGTTTAATATGAAATTATACCACAAAAAGGGGTAACAAGAGAATTTTTTTTTTCGAAAGAGTAGAGAAAATAATGTAAAATATTTAGATTGCGCGAATATGACCACTGTATATCGTAGTATTGTGAAAAATTTTGAATTGACTCACTTTAAAGGCACAAAGGCGATATAATAAATTATGATTATTTGATTATTTGCTTTACATGCACAAATATGTATTTTAAAAAAATAATTATGTTTTTAAAAATTCGTGAGCTCAAAACAATACTGATTAATTTAATAAAATTAGTTTTGGATTTTAATTAGTCTTGATATTCGATCTACATTTTTTAAGTAGAAACAAATGTTCAATTTTTTTAATCAAACATGATTTCAACTCAGTCTAATCAGAGTTTTTCATGTAGTACGCACTAAAATCGTTAAAAAAGTAATCTACAATGCAAAATTGCACTTAGGACATTTTAGTTTTGAAATTTAATAATTAAAAAATGTATTTTTAGAAATATTACCAAGTGCAGTCAACGCATTTATACTGGATGAATTTTTATGGGATGGAAATGAGTTAAATAACCAATTAAACGGACAATTAAGACTGAACAAGGTAAAACAAATTGAATAAAATTGATATATAAAATTTAAATATTTTTTTGTACATATTAGAAAAAAATTTAATTTTAAAAACATCACCAAAAATAATTGATCGAATTATATTCCAAGGTGGAACTGAACAAACAAAAAGCAATGAAGCGAAAAATCAAGTCGATGATAACAACAGCCTTTCCATACCATTAAAACGACGCCAAATAAATGTAACTGATATAAAAGTTGCAACAGCTCAAGTGAAGGTATAGACCAACAAAACTCTAGGCAAAAAGAGATATCAATTAAAGTTGAAATGGATGCGACACTTTAGCCAACATTCTCAAAAGCGTAAACGAATGATATGCGGTAAAAACTACAAAGAAATAAAGTGCATAATTCTAAGCAAATATTGAACGGTCTACAATTCTTGTTTGTTAATCTTCGCGGATTTTGCGTATTGGAATTCAATGGTTTCTCTTTGTTAATCATTAATGATTGCAATCTTATTTTTTATCTAAAATATTCATTAATTTATAAAAAAATTTGGGTGGTGTGGTGTAGTGGTTAGTGAGCACGCATAACAACACAAACGACCCAAGTTCGAGCCCCAGCAGAGTACATGACGAAGGAAAAATTTTAATTGTGGTTTCGAATGTTTAATAATAAAAAAGGCTTCAACTTCCCTCCAGACAACTCCATCTAAAAAAAATATATATATATAAAGAAAAAAGCCCCTTGACTCTTCTCGCATACCTCTAGCGATGATGACAAACATCAGACGAATGATCATGAAAAACACGCCACTTACTGGGAAAAAAATTACAATGCTAAAGTAAAGATCATCACCAATTAGCAGGATCCTTCTCCATTACACAAAAAAGAAATCATATGGAGGAAGCTACAGCGAATTGATTAAAGAAACTGAAACAAAACAATAGATGTTGTTTTTTTGTGGAAAGCCAATATGCTCCCTAGAGTGACGAAAAAAAAAAACATTTTTATAAAATTCTCAAATATCAAATTAGATCAAACGTTTAAATTCATAAAATGCTGAAGCTGATGCAAATATCACCTTAAAGTCAATACACTTTGAGATAAAGTTTTTTTATTCAGTACTATTTTGTATTCTAAATCAGAAAGATTTTATTTGTAATCGGAATATCCCGTATTTCTTCTGTATTCCACTTCCGCATAATTTTTTTTCGTTTTTTTTTCGTGTAGGAAAATGTTAGTGGAATCAAATCGGTTTTTTTTTAAATAAAATTTCCCCGAAAATTTTTTTGAAATGTTTTAGTTTTCATATTACGCACAACGCTTTGAACAAAAATTGCTATAAAATGTGAAATTAAAATTTGTTTATAAATATGAACAAATTTCCGAACTTTTGATTACGAGTAATTTTATAATTCCGAACGAATTGACTCCACTCTGAATACAGAACAGGGGACGACGATTATCTACTTTTTGCGCAGAGTCTATTACATCCAACACAAGTATTTTATGAAATTAAATTTCATTTTAAGTTTAATGTTTAAGTTTACTTTTATGTATACGGACGCTGTTGGCAAATAACACTTAAAAAATTAAAACACAAACTTTGTTTCAAAATCCATATTTTTTCTTTCAATTTAAGAATATTTCAAAAATTTTATAACAAAATAAACTTAAAAATGTAATTAATGGCAACCATTATGGAAGGCAGATAATTTACGTTTTTATGTATAATTATCTAATACCAATCTGTTTTAAAATCTAAACCAATATATTTTTTCACACATAAATGTAGTTTTTAAAAATACATATAACAAAGAAAATAATTAAAAACTAGGTTTTAAGTGAAATTCACTTTTTAACCAACAGTCGTGGTATTAGATAATAATACTATATCTTGTTTTATTTTAAATTACAAACATTTTTTTAAATATTAAAAAAGCACATATAAAATGAAATTAATATTAAAAGTTTACATAAAAAGAAATGATACATACATATGTACATATACATATATGTGTGTATGTAAATGAAAAAAGGAAATTGTGAAAACAATACTTAAAAATTTATAAAAACAATGAAGTTTTCTAAAGAACAATTCATTTCAATATTTTTTATACATTTTCTATATATACGTATGTATGTATAGGATGTGTGTTGTCATTATTTTACTTATAGTAAATATGTTTTGTTATTGAAAGTCACGAAGTTTTCATAAAGCAAAATAAGTTAAGCAGAAAATTAATTTAAACATGTATTACGATTCTTAAGAGGTAATCTATACAAAGTGCTTTCAATCAAATTTTGTTCTAATATATAAATATTTTGATAAATATTTATATTAAAAAAATTTTATTCTAAATAAGAAGTATTGTATGTATAATTGTAAATTTGTACGCATTCTTTTATGACACATTGTTTCTTATTTTAAAAATCAAATTCACACTTGTCGTTAAGTTTACCAGTTTGACGTGAAAACAAAATTGTTAAAGTTAAGACGTAATTGCATTATAATAGTAGTAGTGAATTATTAATTTTGTTTAGTTTTATCAGTGAAACGTAAAATACGTGTCAACATCGATGTTATACAAGGTATTTGCTTTTGTTGATCCAAAATGGGACGAGATGGTACACACGATTCAAAATCTGTAGCTACTCGCCGGTTGACAAAAGTTAGAAGAGTTAGTAAATCATATTTTTTACCATTGTTATTCAATTCCTCAACGAGAGACTGTATAAACCATGAACCATTAGTAGTATTACGCCAAGAGTAATATCCTAAACAAAAATATAACAAAAAAAAGTAAATACGATAATCGTATACGCAGAGCATTATTTTACCTGGTATTGTTGAATAAGCTATTAGGAAATCGGCATGTACTGGTATGCGATAACTCATTTCAGTTGATGTTTCACCATCAGTTTCAGTCTTTTGTAGTTTGATGCCTGGATCTAAGCCATCACCACGGCAAGCTTGTATAAAAAATAATTTTGGTTTTCCAGCTAATGTCGGGCAATCTCGCGCGGAGAAATAATGCCAAACAGATTCTATTTTGTACATGGCATCTTTGGCATATAAGTAACCATTTTCTCCATGCGTTAATATGGCGACTGCAATACAATCATGATCCCCATGATCTTGGGCAGCAGCTGGAATAAAATTTGAGAGCATACAACTTCCAAGTGCTAAAAAACAACTTTAATTCCAAAATTAATACAATAAACTCGATAATTGTATTAACTTTAAAACAATACCGGTACATATCGCACAATAAATCATGAACAGTCACAACTCAAAATTTATCAAAATCGTTTTTTCCCACAAGTCGAATCTCTAACGACCATGAAATTTTCGTTTTCATCACTCTCACCCCCTTAATTCTATCCCCGTTACGTCGATTTTTCTGTTACTTGTGACGCTTATGCATTATCAACTAAAGAGTATAATTTTAAGTTGTGACAGTAAGATTATGATTAATTGAATAGTTTTATTTCACCTAAATCGTATTATTTCGAGAATTATGAAAAAGTGTTAAGTTCATCAAAACATATTTCTAGTTAAAGAGGTGCAATTTGATATAATACCCAGTAGTTAGTGAAAAAATTTTGATTGAAGAGTCACAACTCAGAATTACCTTTTAATTCCAAAGTTATTGCACAACATTAAAATAAGTAAACTTTCTTCATTGTGAAACTTAATTTGATTATATAACTACAACCATGTTCTTTCTTACAAAGTTTTTTGACTATCGTGAACATTTGAAAATGTTTAACTGTGACTGTTCATGATTTAGTGTGCGATATAATTACATTTCAATATTTTTTATGTTATTCTTTACAAATCTTACATATTTTTATATACAAACCCTTTTCGATATGTTCAAGAAATTCTCGTAGTTTACAATCCTTAAATGTTGTTACTTCAAAGTCTAAATTTTTTAAGGTTTTCTTTAATTTCTCACAGTCAAGATTAGTACCCTTACGATTCTCCAGAGATGGAATATCAAAAAATTCATGATTAAATATTAAGGCCAAACCTCGTTTTTTATGATTCATATTATATTCCATAGCATTGCGTTCAGTTGGCATGCGAGCTATCATACATTTTAGGTCTGAAACCGAACTATAAAGTAGAAAGCAAAAATTTAATAAAATTCTTATCGCAACTGAAACGGAAGAAAATATTTTGTTTAAATAAAATGCTGCATGTTGCTGCAGTTAATAGAAATAAGAATTTCCAACAATAAATACATGCTACTCAAATATGTCGACCATATTGATATCTGTAGGTAAATCCAAAATTCTCAAATAGCGAAAGAGACCTGATAAAAGTGGTACGCACATAAGAATAAGTTATTGGTATCAACAAAGCACACACCAGTCTGGGTAATTTTGTGAATGTTGGTGACTATAACAAAACTTAGAGTATCAATTTATAAAAAAGCAATCAAATATTCTTGCTAACGGAAGCTAATTCGGACTAAAAGATGTCTTGGTAAAAAAAATTTAAGCTCTATTAAACGCAAACATATAAGCTGAAAAAGTTTTCTCCCAATAGACTGAAAGAAAAGAGATTAGATCAACACTTATGAAATGTTAATTTCAATTATGCTACTGACCTAAATGGTTGTTCATAGCCGTTTTTAAGTTAGAAGTTAAGAAAAGAACGTTGTTTATTTACTTTATGTGTTATATTTCGTATTTGGATACAAAAACACACTAATATTTTTTTGAAAATATTTACTTGATTTGTAATACATTCTTGGTTTTCAAACAATGTATTAAAAAAACTGCAGCTCCATTTATAACGTTGAGGAATTGGTTATTGATTAAACACGACAAATTTCTTGGAAATTTTAATTTTAATCATTTCTAATAGAAAGTTAAATTAATTTTTAGGGTGTTATTCAGGGCTAGTCCCAGTTTTCTAGAGTTAGCCTTAAAAGACAATATTCATACGAAATAATCAGACCTTAAATTATTATTTATTTTTTAATTAATAAATTAATTTCAGTAGTAGACATTAAGTAATTCATACTAAAAAAAATACAATAGGAACAAAAGATTATACGATTATAGTTTCATTTTTGCAATACTATCAAATGCTTAGAAAGTACAAATTGCACGATTTAGAGTGATTCATAAAATGTTATATCGTTTACAATTACATTTATTAATAGCGACCCACAATTATTTTTCTTAATTTGTGTAAACAAAAATAACTCTACCTCAGAATTACTTACTCTTGTTTGTATTTATCTCACTAATCGTTTACTTTGATTTTGTAGAATAGTATTATTTTAAATAAAACATAATGGCCCAATTCACAATCTTGTGTATATGATCTTGCATCGTAGTATTTACAAATCGCTGTAGTATATTTTTACATTTGCACTCGCTATACCTTTGTAAATATACTGTATGTACTAATAAGCGTAATTTTTATTTCCTAAATAAACAATGTCACAAAATATCTCCACCGTGAAGAACCTCAGGTCCATAACTCTTACCTTATTCCCTTTCAAAACCTTGGAAATAATTTGAGACGGCGAGATATGGGCCAAGTGGTTTTCAGTACATGGAACGGTAAATTGCAGAGTGAAGCTTGTAGGGAAACTTTTGACGAACAGGTTATAATTGGCTTCATTGGGGAGGCATATCTTGTGAGGGGGGATAAATAGTGGTACCCTGAAAAAGAGGATTTTCTCGCCCTTGCTTTGTAACATTGCTGTGAAGGGATTGTTTGAGGAGTTGTAAAGTAGTGGTTTTAAGGTCTTTAACTATGCGGACGATCTGGCCATTGTGGTGACAAATATTGGTCAGTACTATAAGATAATTAAGAATGTGTAATTTTTACATGTACATATACGCGAACAAAGCTATTGTTCGTGTATGACATTTAAAAGAGAACAAATGAAACGTGAAGTGCAATTGTCATTACTTGTTTCTTTTTTATAACCTTACTTAGTCTTAAGATGCTGGACACGTGAATGACCTTAAATATAATATAAATTCTTTTTTAATAAATATACTCAAGCCATCCTGGGTTACAACACAGTCTTGACGGAAGTGATGCTACAAAATACCTGCCATTGACTTTGTGAGCCTTGTCGGCATTCAACTCTCTTTATCCACGAGGGTGATAAATCTGGGTGTTATTCTGGAGCCCAAACTCTCCCTCACCATTTTTTCGACAGAAAGTTTGATTTTGAGATCCCAACTATAGACTTCTAGTTCAGAGGTTCCTAGTAATGACGTCTATACCAATACCGAGTAAATTCTAACAGCTAGACTACAATCAAGTCCGTTACGAGTGCCATATAGATGCCTATTCTTGACCTATATATATATATATATATATATATATAATTATATTAATATATATATATATATATATATATATATATATATATATATATATATATATATATATATATATTATAAATTTTCTTAAGGTCAAGATTAGGCATCTATATGTCACTCGTATATAATGTGTTAAAATTATCTCGGTTAAACTGAATATCCTGCTGTCGAGGTATAATCTCGATGATAGAATGAGAACAAGTGCGGTATTGCTAGATTCTGCTGGGCCAACATGGATAGGAATAGAGCTAACTGCTTTTTTACATAAATCGCATGAAAATCTGGAGGGTATGTCGATAGACTCGATATTCACTCGCAAGACTCTTCCAGAATCTGTGGTGGAGGAGACTATCTTCCGTCGTCTGTGTCAGTGCCCAGTAATTGCAATTAAACGGCCCGATTTAATGTGGTTTTACAACTGGTTCAACTTCTTGCTTAAGTGGAACGTTACCTTTCAAAGAGGATTTGTCATCTTGCGTAAACTAAAATAATTAAAACGTGATAAACCGAAATAAAATTGTATAAGTAAAAGAATAATTTTTATTTTTACAATCAATTGTAATATTGTGTGTTTTAAAACAGTATTGCAAATTAAATCAGAAAAGAACGCTTACAATCGATAGAAAATTATCACAAAGTCAAATACAAATAATCGTGAATTGGGCTAATGAAATATCTTTCGCTTCAATTCCAAAATTAATATTTCTTGATTTATATGTAGACTAATTCACAATGTGCAGTTGCATACAAAAATTTTGTAAAAAATGTAGTTATGTACGAATAGTGTTGTGCAAAACGAAAGCGACAAACCTTATAAAAACTAATAATGCCGTTTCTCTTTAAAATTATTTCATTTAGAAAAAAAGTTCTTCTGTAATATATTTACATTTATATCGTCACCTAAAACGCAAACGGCCCTATCTAACATTTTGAAAATTTTACAGGAGAGGTAAAAAACTAATTAAAATAAAAAGTATAGTTTTAATCAGCGAGATTTTTACCAATATTTGAGATACAATTTTTATATTTTGTTTCATTAACTTATAAACCAATATCGCGTTTTGACAATTGACAATGTTATGTATTATTTGCGTTTGCCATATAATCGCTTTTGTAGATAGGGCCGTTTGTTTTTTGGTAGTAAAATCGCTAATTTTAGTCGGAAGAGTCCAAATTTATTTGTGGGCCTTTGTTTTGATGAAATACCTCAGAATTAATGAAAAAGTCGATTTTGAATATTTTGTTAGTTAGGGCCGTTTGCATTTTAGGTGACGATATGCACTTAGAATTACATAAAAAATATATTACTTTTTCTCAACATTTTTTCAAAATCAACAAAAGCAATCCAGGTCTTCAAATAAAGGTGTTAAAAACAAAAGCAACAACATTAATATTTCGTTGGTAAACGAATCTATCGTTGGTTGTTTTAATTTTTATAACTTTGTGACGTCTTCGAGACTTGGAATCAATAAGGCTATTAAGTACGGACTCCGAGATACGTTTCCATTCACCTTCAAGATTTTCAAAGAATTTCTTTTGATTTTCGAACATGTTCCTGAGATGTTCCTTTTTATTACTCCAAAGAGCTTTAAGTCCGGTGATTGTGACGGCCAATCAAAGACTTTTACATTATTCTTTTCAATTAACTGTCTGACTAACCTTGATGTATGTTTCGGTCAATTTTCGCGTGAATACACTTATCGAAGTGACATATCTCACTTTGCATGTGGAATAATTTTCGTTTCTAAGATATTTTTGTGCAAGAAATCGGTCCATTATCCATCCACTTTGTAAAAAGGGTCCGACCCCATTTGCTGAAAAGCAAGTTCGCATCAATAATTTGCCTCCCACATACTTAAAATATTTTTAAAAATGAGTGGATCAAGCTTTCTACTAAATACACTTCTATACTACTACTAAATATATTCGTTATTAAATTGGATTTTGATTCGACACAAAACACATGAGTTTACCGTATCTGTACTGACCAATCACACACACAGATTTTAATGCAAAAAAAGGTAAGTATTTTTAGTGAGAAATTTGGCACTGTTTTTTCGTTACAAGCTGATCGATATCAGCTGGAATTGATGAGATGGCTACACATACGCATCGTGCATCACTTAGTCTTGATCGGTGGTCGTTTTTGATGAATTTCATGGTTGAAAGTTATTGTTCGCAAACATACGTACTTCCAAACAGAGACATCATTTGCTTTGCATTTTTCGTCAAAAGCGGAAATTTTTTAGGGCTCACATATGATTTATAAAAGTTTTCGATGTTTACTGAAAGAAATACATTTTTTAAATCGGTATTATTCTGCATGTCAATCACTTCCATTTGAAACTCTTTGGCAACTGTATCCACAATGATATTAAATGGTGAGGAAAACATTTTTAGTGGAATCGCTGTCTTCTCAGTTTTGAACATTTGAAATCGTAATTGAAATTCGTTGATTAAAATGTTTAAATATGGTGCGTATTTTTGAGAAGGGGTAACGTTTTCTTTTTCTAAATGTAGAAAGTGAGACATATTATACTGCAAAAGATGCCGTTTCCACAATTTTAATTCGCATTCAATCCCTGAATTTTATCATACAAGTTATGAATAAACAGTTCTTTGCCTTGAAGTTCAATATTAAGATCACTGAGATGCTGGGTCATGTCGATAAGAAACCCAAAGTCGCACATCCATTCTTTATTACCAAAATGAGGGAAGTCATATCCCTTCATATCCAAGAACAATTGTATTTCGCTTTTTAAGTTGTATACTCTTTTAAGCATTGCACCTCTACTGAGCCAACGTACTTCGGTATTAAAAACCACATCGCCATATTCAGTTTCTAAATCCTTTGGGAATTCTTTAAACTGGCGGTGATTTAACGCTCGCGACTTAATAAAATTAATTAATTTAATTATTGGTAATGTGACATTTGGCATACTCAATCTTTTCGAACACAAATTTTCCTGGCGAATTACACAGTGGTTAATGAATATTTCCCTTCCTGTGGCCTTCTTAATGTCTTGAAACAGCCTTCTTGATACTCCAACCTCCATACTTGACATTGCTCGTGCTCCATCTGTCGATACACCCATAATCTTTAATAAAATTGAAAAATTTTCCAACACAGACTTTAGTTCATCCTACAAGTCTTTGCTGGTTGTAGTTCCTTGCATAGGAATCAGTAAACACAATTCTTCGGTAGTATTAAAATTGGAGTCAACACCACGTATAAATATAGACAGCTGTATCGCTAATATTGGAACTCTCATCAAGTGCCAAAGAACAGTATTCAAATTTTGCAATGCGTTCACAAAGCGTTGTTGCTATGTTCTCAGACAAGTCTTCAATTCTCCTTGCTATGGAGAATCTTGATAAACTAATGTTTGAAATAATTTTTATTTTTTCAGGAAATGCTATTTCTGCGACAGCAGTCAGACCTTCTTTTATCATCTCTCCATCCGCGAAGGGTTTCATTCTTATGCCAGTATTTGACTGACAACATAACTAGCCTTTACTGCGATATTTGATAAAACAGTTTGATTTTTAAAAAAATCCTGTTTTCCGAAATTTTTCTCCATTTGATTAAACTTATCTATCCGAAATTGTCCTGTTAGGTTTTTGTATTGTTGTTCCATGTTTTGGATCGTAATGCCTTTTTATATTATATTCATTTAAAATCGACACAGTTTCTGAGCATATTGAGCATACAGCTTTATTTTTGGCGAAAGTGAAAAAATAACCAAATTTCCACTTTTCTTGGAAATTCCTGTGCTCATCCGCAATCGTCCGTTTTTGTTTTCTTTTCAGACATTCTATTATGGAAAAAAAAAATTTTTTAAGTTAACAAAGTTTGGGGAAAAACTTAATTTTGAGTATAGAAAACTCTAATATTACCTTTTCGACAATAAAATTTCACTAATTTTTTCAAGAAATACAATAATTGTTAGTTAACAGCTTACCAGTCTGACTAATTGTGTGACAGAAGCAAATACAAATAACCACAGAGGCGGTGCGTTCGTATTCGATGTTTGAACAAAAGGGAAATCCCCCGTTTTACATTAAAAAGAAATATGTATGCAAAAATTTGTGTCGCCAACACTTCTTTTCTATTTCGCGTTATACAAGTCACAGTTTCACGATGAACTGTAACAGAATTCTATTTAAATCGTGTTGTAGAAATACCGAGTTTAGACGATATGAGTTTTCTTGCATAAAATTTGACTTTATGTACATATGTATACATATGTCGAGAACATAAAAGAGTAAACATGTTCGTGTACTTGATATATGTTTTAATTTCTTGATCGTAATTTTTTTTTTAATTTTTTAATTTTATCTTTTAATATGAATATTTATGTTGAAAGCTAAAAAGAGGCAAATAATTAAAAATTCAAAAAAAAAAATTAACGGAATTCAAATTTAAACAAGAATAATAAAAATTCTTACAAAAAATCTTTTACCGTCTAATATGGGAATATTGATGGGAGAAAGTAAATAAAATAACCCAAATTTTGAAAATGCTTTGCGAGCCGCAATGGCATGTTAAACGGGCCGACAGTGATCCGCGGGCCGCGTGTTTCTCATCCCTGATCTACATCTATGTATTCATATCTTATCTATCTACGTACATATTTATATAAAAATAAATTACTATTTATTAGTCTCACTAAATCTCAACAGCAAAACTTGAACAGTTTAAATTATAAATAATTCTATTCAAAGAGGGTATGAAATTGTCCTGTAAAACAATGGTTGTACCAAAGATCTTAACTTGGGTCCAACTTTTTTAGTATTGAACGTTAGACAAGATATGGTTAGCAGTATTTCCCATCCCAAAAACTAGTGAACGTAAGCCTAGTAGCGGCACCAATTGCCATAATTTAAGTTTTCACTTGCACAACATATTACAGCAGATACATTGGACTACAAATTATGAGTAAACGATTGATATTTCTAGAATTTTTTCTTAATTGTTGTCTCCGTAATCGACTTTTCTTCAAAAATTATCCATAATTTTTTATTAATTTTCAAGGTATATTAAAGCGAACAAAAAAAAAAAATGAATATAAGACATGATGTATCGTTCGTCTCATGTAAATAGGTTCTAACTCAAATAATTTCAAAATTACAGGAGAAGATGTGATGAGGTGTATTTGTTGAAAAGTATTGATATCATTAAAAAACTCAATTTCGAAAAATGCGAGTTAGGGTCCTTCAGCATGAGACCAACGATATTCAAATTTGTCAAGCCGTTTTAAGTTTTAGCGACAGCAAGACTAACGCGCAGCAGCTATATAAAATTGAACAAAAATGTAACTCCAAGTACACATTAGTGTTCTATTAAATTTCAAGTATTTTAACATTTCCATATGCTCTTATTTTTATCCAGTTGTGACAAGACTGTTATGAAAAATAAAAGAATAACTTACACATCATTTCCATTTGTAGGATAAACGCTGTTATTTGTAGTTTCTTCACATCCCATTCCTAAAGCGTCTGGTCTATCGCTTGATATATCACTACCAATGTTACGACTGCCCACTGTATCGTCGCAATTATCATCATTGTAGACTTCGCTCTGTAGCTGTTGTTGCTGCGAAACTCTGTTCATTCTTAATATAGCACTTGTTAAGTACTCTACAGTCGATATACATTCGTCAGCCATGATTTATTGTTTCAAGTGTATTCAAGTTTGATGTTTTAATTATACTTTTTTTATTTTATCGAAAACAATTTTCAATATGAGCGCTGAGTACAAGTGTTTGAGGTTGACTATTGCGTACTTTCTCTCATTGATTGTTGTATTCGTAATTTTCTTATCAATTTCTATTTTGTTATTCTCTTCTCTGTTTTATCACTACAACTTCATTATTCTTTTTTCCTACTATTTTATCATGGTAAACCAGTTACTATCCTGCGTGTTTGATTCTGTACAATTTTCTGTATAAACAAAACTTAAGCCAGACACGCTATGTAAGAAAAAAGTACATTTGTTTGAAGGTTGTTTGTGAACGGTATTTTCTTTTTCCTATAGAACCACAAAATTTTTGCTTTTTATTGCTATTGGATAAATTTTCGTATACGTTTCTTTTTTTTGGAATTATTTGTCATCAGAATGTTTGAATTTTTGTTTTAAACATTTATTTTTACATACATATAAGGTAAAAGACCGCTTTTATTAACGTCGTCGTTTTTTATTTTCCTGTATTTTGTTTTTGTAAAGTTTCGTTAACATTGCATCAAGGTTATAATGCATTTTCAAATGCAACAACAGACATTTCTATCGTAACACAAATTTTCTAAGTTTAGCTTTAAATGAAAATGTAATAGGCGGCTTTTATTCTATAGTTTTTGCTCCACGATTACAATACAAATCAATCCGTTAGTATATCACAACACAAACTAAATGAAAATAAATGAATTCTTCATATAACAAGACGCTCACTTGTTTTTAATGCATACAGAATGACTAGAACAAGTACATACTCTCTTTTATGGAGAGAATAGCGGAGATAGTATAAGTAGCAATTCACAATAACATATCATAGCAACAGTGTTAGTGTGGCCTAACAATAAATAATTTTTAAGGAAATAGCGTTTTCTTCATGAAATAATGAATGCTTACGTTATAAGCCCGGTAAAACAATAGTTTAATCGAGTTTTTGCATAAGTTTTTAAGGTTTTGCATATCCCTTTTCTTCCTTTGCCGTTCCATCTGTGTATTCAATTATTTATTTTTGTGATGCATTGTTTTTCGTTATACTAAGTAATTTGTTTGGTGTTTGAATATAGTGAATAAAAAAAATTTGTACAATGAGAGTTCAGGTTTTCAAATTCAGATATCTCTGTAACCGTTAAAGATATTAAGCTAAAAACAAAAGTAATTAGAAGAAAAATTAACTTTTTATAGAAAAAATGGTCCTCAATCAAAATTTAGCACTCTTTTTAGTCAGCTTTAAATTTTTTCTTAAAGAATAAACTAGATATTTGATGATATTCGGGAGTATATTTGCCCATATATCTAGGAGAACCGTCTAGAGAATATTTTTGCTTCTAATTTGGCGCTAACGTTATTTGGACTCAATACACCCGCGAATGCTCTAAAGAATTAAGGTTATACCACTCAATATTACCAAGAATCCAGTTCATTCTATGAGAAAAAGATTTAAAGCTGACTAACATGAGTGCTAAATTTTGATCTCGTGTCTATTAAAAAAAAAAAAACTTTGGGAGAAAACACAAGTGTACAACTTTTGTTTGCTATGAAAACTGATGACATTTTGAGTTATGCATATTTTTTAAATTAAAATAGTTTGGTAAATTAAACACATTTTTTTTAAATTGCTTTTGGATTTAGCTTAACCTATTAAGCGGTTACAGAGATACCTGGGGTCGAACTTCTGCACAAGTTTTTTTTGTTCACTGTATAATTTTATGTACCTTATAGAATAGATATTTGCTCAAAATGTGTTTCGCTTAATACAATCTATCGGAAAAAAGTATCCCAACTAAAAAATTTAATATGAATGCAATGCGTCTTGGCTATTAATTTGATAAATAAGCTGGGATTTTTAAATTGATTTATAGAATTAAAAAGACTTAATATCGAAAACCATATCACGTTTAAAAATATTTTCATTTCCAAATTTTGTGGTAATACAGTATTATGATTAAAGTGATAATCATAAGTATCTATTATTCTAATAAATATCAAATATATTTTATATAAAGATATTGTATGTAAGATTTTTCGGTATTTCCATTCGTTTATTTATGTGAAATACTTCATTTTATCTGATTTTTATTCTGGTTGTTATTATCTAGGATTTTTTGGATAACAAAACACCTTAGGCCTCATAACCATCGGGTAAAGCATTGGTGTGGGGATTGTGGAACAATGATTTGGTGCCATCACCCCAGGGGAAACGTTTGTCGCGTTTAGCCAAATATTCGTATTTTACAAATTCAGGACGTGGGTGGTGTGCGTGTTCCTGATGGGCCAAATAGGCGTTCAACATGCACAAACCAACTGAAGGGAAGGCAACGAAGAAGGTCAAACGTTTCCACAATTTGTAACCACCTGAAACAAGTAAAATATTAAGAAATTAATGGAGTATATTCTCTGAAAATTCATATTCTTATAAGCTTTAGGAATGATTATCTTATGGTTTTCTGTATTTTCTTTTCATTACATAACCTCCATGGTTATAACTTTGTGATTGATTTGTTCAAAATTTTAGTTTTTCTTATTACCTGAATGGTCACCGGCAGTAGCGGCTGTGCCCATCCTTGGAGCAGAGGTAGCAATTTTGCGGCGTAAAAGTTGCGAAAGGATAGCAGACATTTTTAGAATAATTGCAATATTTTTACTTCTTGATCAAATGAAATAACTTTCCATCAATGCTTGGAGAAAAAATATGACAGCTACCAGCTGTCAATGGTACAGATTTTGACATAAACAGTTGAGTTGCCAGATAGTTCAACATAGTTCTATCTATCTATTGTGAATAATGGGCTGTTATTTAAATTTCGTTGTGGGGTTAAAATTAAAACAACACTGTTAATTGCATTCTTTTTGAACACATTTCAGCATAATATTTTCTGAAAAAGTTGTCTTCGTGTGCAAATATTAAATAAATTTAAATTATTTAATAAAATCTAAAGATTTTGTTGTGCAAAGGTAAGTCTTTAACTTGTAGCATATTTAATATACGTTTATTATTCAAAAATATAGAAATTGCCTAATTCAATAGCTGGAATTTTGCCCAGTTTTAGAGTACATTGGCATGTGAAAGTAAAATTGATTGAATTTGTTACAATTGTTTTATCTTTTTAAAACATGCATAATAGGATAACAATATGAAGGTATATACAATAAAATAATAATTATTTTTTAATCAATGAAACTGTAATTAATTTGTAATTAACATCACTATATTCGTTCTATAGCCCTGTGTAGTAAAAGTGAAAAGAAAGCGGAATCGAGAACATTGGTCAAAAATGAACCCAGGAGACACAATAACCACAACCGAAATTAATACTGAAATTAAAGTTGAAGTACAACTAGAAACCGCATCAATCGTTAAAGTAGAAACTTTAAAAGGTCAGTGCAGCAAGATTGAAAATGCCGAAAGTGCCCGTAATGCAGCTGTTGAAGCTCCATCGTCCACCGCACAAATATCGGAAACAGAGAAAACAAGAGAACAAATTAAAGCGGAACGTGAAGCCAAAAAATTAGCTAAACAAGCTAAAAAACAAAAAGCGAATGGGGCAAATACTATAGCAACCAGTTTAATTGAAAATATTTCTCCTAAAATTTCAATGGATAGTAAATTGGGTGAGAGCAATAGAGCTCCGGAAACAGCAGCTGACAACAGTGAAAAATCTCGAGAACAAATTAAGGCTGAACGTGAAGCTAAAAAAGTAGCCAAATTGGCAGCCAAGACTGCAAAGGCAAACAATAATAGTACGGTGACAGCTATAGTGGATCAAATAAAACAAGTGCAGATTAATGAGAACATTTCTAAAAATCAAACGGTTCCAAATACTAACAATGATGGTTCTGGGGAAGTAATGGTAGGGTTTTTCTATAATTCTTTAGATAAGTCGAAATTTATCTCCAAGTTGCAATATGTCTTATTTAAAAAGCTTTTAGGATACAATACAATTTTATGTATATTTTTACTTTTTTTTATAGAAAAAACCAGCATTAACAAAAGCTGAAAGAAGAGCTATACAAGAAGCGCAAAGAGCAGCTAAAGCCCAAGCTCAAGCAGCAAAATCGAAACAACCTAAAGGTAAAACGAATGCGAATGTAACATCGGAAGAAGCAGCTACAAGCCCATCAAAAACTACAACCAAATTGTCTTCAGCATCAACCATTAAAGAACAAACAACAATCAAAAGAGCTTCAAGCAGTTCTCCAGCAAAAACTGTGCGTTTTAATGATGGAAATGTGAAACTATTTAGCCATTTAGAAAAACCCCATACTAATGCAAATTTATTTGTGAACAATACACATATACATCCCAGTATTGCACGTCTAGGGGAACAATATGCTAAACGTACCATAGTTGGTTCAAATGCTAGATGCATGGCATTTTTAAATGCCATTAAAATGGCAAGTTGAATTTTTTCTTTTTTGAACTAAGATGGAAATTGTTTTTTATATTCAATATATTATACATATTAGGTTATACAAGATTACGAGACACCGGCTAAAAAGGAATTCAGTCGTAGTCTGGAAACGTTTATAACTAATTGTGTAGATTATTTACAAAAATGTCGTACACTAGCTGTTTCAGTTATTAATGCTCATAAGAGTCTGAAACAAGTTTTAATGCAGTTACCAAAAGATGAACCAGAGTCGGAGGTAAGATACTATAAATAAACAATGTATGTATTAAAAATATATTTTATATATTAATATATATAAGATAAATAAAGAACATATTTATATTTTGCAATTTTTTAAATATATATAATTTTCTTATATTATTTTAAGCTAAAAGAAAGACTTTTTACATTTATTGATACTTATATTGAAAATCAAATTGGCAAAGCTGCTCAAGCCATTAATTCCATGATGCAAAAGAAAATCAATAACGGTGATGTTATATTAACTTTTGGCTGGTGAGATTCTTAAACAAAGAAACATGCTGTAATAATCTAACAACTTGTAAAAAATTTCAGTTCATCTCTTATTAATTACATATGCGAAGAGGCACAAGCTCGTAAAGTCGATTTCCGCGTTATTGTAGTGGATTCTCGTCCTTTTTGCGAGGGTCAAGAGTTATTAAGACGTCTTACTGCCAAAGAAATACCCTGTTCATATGTTCTGATTAATGCTGTTAGTTTCGTTATGCCAGAAGTTACAAAAGTTTTACTTGGAGCTCATGCCCTCTTGGCAAACGGCTACGTAATGGCTCGTGCTGGTACGGCTCAAGTGGCTTTGGTGGCTCGTTCATTTAACGTTCCGGTTTTAGTTTGTTGCGAAACTCACAAATTCAGTGAACGTTTCCAAACCGATGCCATTGTCTATAACGAACTAGGCAATCCAGATGATATCGTAGTCGACGATAAGTGTTGTTTGTCAAATTGGCAAGCCAAGCATAAAATGTCCCCATTAAATCTAAATTATGATATTACACCTCCAGAACTAGTAACAGCCGTAGTTACTGAGGTCTCCGTTTTACCTTGTACTAGCGTTCCTGTAATTTTGCGTATAAAACCAGATTGGTTAGTATAGTACTCGTAATAATTTACTAAATAATATATGGCAATATATATATATATATATATATATTTATATATATATATATATTATATTATATATATATATTATATATATTTATATATATATATATATATATATATATATATATATATATATATATATATATATATATATATATATATATATATATATATATATATATATAAAACAAGTTTTTACAGAAATTTTCAACATAAGAAAGTAAAACGTAATAAACGAAACGAAAACAAAATTTTGTCTATTTTATTTATATTAAGTTACTTAAATGTTAGTTAAATTTTTTACATTTCTTCCACCTTCCGGTCCAAATTCAAACATTTTAGATAGCCTATATATAGTTCCTTCCAGAAAGACGCTGAAGGAACTCTAGTTTAGCTGTATACAGTTTGCAAACAAGCACACACATTAATTGTTGTATATAAGATACATACATATATAGATAGCTTTTATCCAGTATGCTTTCTGTAATACCTGCTTTTTGGCTAATATCAATAGATAGGGCTGCTTTAATTGCTGCCGTTCTCCACATGTACAAAATTTAATATTTGGTATGAATAGAAGGCACACACACACTTATCTAATTCACCCAGTTATTAGCTGATGATGTGTATTGTTGGCGACTTTGTTTCAACCTAATTTAGAAAGTTCTACTGTTACTCAAGATATGCAAAAATCAATATCTACTTTGTATCGCAGGTACTTGCCTAACTCCGCCCACTTTTCTACTGATGATTTGTATTGACCTCGAATCTATTTAGACCGAATATTTAAACTTTAGCTTTAACTGTTCTATGATATAAAAAAATCAATATTTAGTTTATATGGGAGATATCACGTGAGCGAAGTTTTTGACTGACAATTTGTATTGAATTTAAAGTCATTCAGACCAAACTCAGAAGCTCTTACTTTAACCGTTCTCAAGATATACAGAAATCAATATTAGTTTGTATGAGAGATACCATGCCCACTTGTCCAATTCCGACCTTTTTTGCCTGATGATTTGTATTGACTATGTAGTCATTCAGACCAAATTCAGCAGCTTTTGCTTTAACCGTTCTCAAGATATACGGAAATCAATATATAGTTTATATGGGAGGTGCCACGCCCACTTGTCTAATCCCACCCACTTTTTGACTGACGATTTGCATTGACTATGAAGTAATTCAGACCAAATACTAAACTAGCTTTAACCGTTTCAAAATATGATGAAATCAATATTTAGTTTGTATGAGAGGTATCACGCCCACTTGTTTAATTCCGGCTATGGATCTATTTGTGTCAAATTTAGAGAATCTTTCTTTTACCATTTTAAAGACAAAATAAATACACACTTTGTATGGGCATGGCACCGCCCAGTTTGAATTTTAAAAATTTATATTTATATTTCTTCCAGACATGCAAAGAGATACTGTAAAAGTTTCGAGAATATCGGTTCAGACGTTTGGCTATCCATAAGGCATAAACAAACAAACAAACGTACAAAGACACATTCATTTTTATATATAAGGTAAATTGAAATAGTAACATAAAATTAACGTATTTTTTAGGAATAGCACGTAAATAAATAATAAATCTATGAAGAAAAGAATGTTGAACTGTGCAGTTAATCTAGTTTTAAAGGAATAAAAAACAAAAATTTATAATTATTAACAGTTTACGCACTAATCTTCATCTACACTGCCACGGTAGCCTTTTCGAAACCAATAAATTCGTACAGTAAAAAAGAATACGCAGTCCATTAAGCTATAAACACAAAATCCACAAAATGAAGACAGAACACTGGATAATGTTACTGTAAATAAATAAAAATACTTTATTTGTTATTTAGTTTTAAAAACAACAACACTAACCAACATAATCTAGTTGCGTATACAAAACACTTCTTTCATATGATTCTAATGGTGGATACTTGATTTCAATAAATATTGTACGTGAGTGTGTGTTATTCCTTTTACTATTGGAAATCTTGAAATTTTTAAATATTAAAAAATAAATTCATACCATAATATAAAATATATTTATATTACCTTTACTAAAACAATTTGATCAATGCAATTCGGTAGACAGTGGTCGCATTTAAAAATAGTCGATTTACTGTTGGCGTTGATGTTCCGAAAAATATTCAGATGTTGTTTGAAACATTTTAAACCCTTTACATCGCATACATTTGCATTCTTCAATAGCTTGTGATGGTAAAAGTGTGGTATACAATTACATATTTCCCGAATGTATTTAACTCGACATTCCATTAAGCACATATTTCGTGAATATAAAGATGAAAATAAATTTAAGTTTGATTCCGTTTCATTGCGACAAAGTCTGTCTCTAATCCAAATTTCTCTACAACATTTGTTTTAATTATTTGTTATTTATTAATAAATTTAAGAATTAAAATTCGATTAAATAATAATAATATACAGTGGACCACAGCTTATTACGTACAGTTAAAAAAAAACTACAGAATTTTATCTAAATATTCGTATAATAAAACGTGTAATAATAGAAATTTAAAAAAAAGATCAAAGTTTATTTTATACGGTTTGTTTTCTAAGGGCTCCTGTATCATATAAACACATGCTTACGTCATAGGTTACCCCTACTTTTAATTTTATATTTTTTCAGATTGTAAGATGAGTCCACGGATACTTGCCCGCGCTCTTTGATTAAAAGGCAAGAACTCATCTAAAGAAAAGTATTTCAGAAAACTAAAAAAATATTTAAAAATATCGGCTTTATAATTGGTGGAATAGATTGAAAATCAAATGGGTAAGGTATGCTGTTGCAAAACGGTCGCCGTAACTTGCAGGAACATTACTTACTTCAAATATCGAGTTCATAGCAAAAAACCGTTTATATTAAAAATGCATATATAAAAGCCGGTTTAAAATTTAACAAGAACAATGTTGTAAAATCCAATTGCATTCTGGGAAGATGACGTGTTTGAGAACGAATCGAAATTCAGTACAGAGCTTTAGAATTAACACCTAAACTAAACTATAAAGTACGGTGGCGGAAGTTAATCACCCCTATTCTGCGCTTCGATTACATTTCCGCATTCAGTTATAAGAAAACTTTGTCTCTTTCATTCTTATTAAATTATTTCACATTTTGTATGTTTCCATTTCGTATTTAATAATAACATATATAATAATAAATTTTAGCCAATGCAGAATACATACAATTTAAAGAAACTGAACAGAATTGAAACGCAGAATACTAAATTTAATAAACGAATAAAATTTTGAATTGAATCGAAACGCAGAATATTCAAATAACACAATATTCAAATATACTTATATTGCAATACAATTTGTTGCAAAGTGTCAATATTTTGAATTTAAGAGCATCGTTTTCGACATTACCAAAATCAAAATTTTAAACACAATTCGGGGATTGTATAATAATGGTTAATATGGATGTGACCACATCTTGTAATTTTGTCTGCACAATCTCCCGACTAAAACGTAGTTGAAAATTTGTAGTCATTTTTGGAGTTGGTAACACGGTAATAATCGAATGAATTAAAATCTGTTTTTATCGACGAATGTTTTATGACGCCATCATGAGTTTTCTTGTTGTAAACACTTAAAGTTTTATTTTAAGCTTAAGCTACTGTAAAATAATATTTTTATTTAAAAATTATTTACACTTTAGTGCATATTTAAAATCATTTTTTAATCTAGTTTAGATTGTTAATTATATTTTTGAAAAAATAATTACTTTTTTCTAGCTTTTAACAGCTGTTATTATTGTTCTTAATTTCTAAAAAATGTATTCATTAGATCAACGTTAAATACATACAATTTTGATCGAACATATTCATAAGTAAATATTGTGTACATACTAGATTACTTACTCTAAAAGAATTTTGTCGTATGATATTTGTTTAATATTCGCTGTTAGCATTATATCCTGGTCACTTTTATTTCGTATTACAAAAGTTGGTCTTGTCCAAGTTGTTGGTATTTCGTAGTGAGAGTGAATATATACTGTTATATCACCGCTTATATTATGATTAATTGTTTTACTCAAAGGAAATTTATTATAAAAATTAAAAGTTATATTATCTGATAGAAAACTTTCATTTAAACTTTTTGGATATGGATTTAAGTCAGACCAATGCCTACAGTATTAGAAGGAAATGAAATTAATATGTATTTAAAGTTGGAAATATATGTATGTATATCAAAATTACTTTGTATACAATTCACGGCTTAACACATTATTAATTGTATAACAAATGCCAACTTCTGTCATTATTTTTACAGCAGTTTTGCCATCTATGGTAATATCATAAGCTTTAGACAAACTGTATAATGATTAGAAGCAGAAATAAAGGTTAAATGATATTTATGTTTATTCTACAAATTGATAATAATACTTAAATATTAATTGTAAATAATGCTGTGATGGCATTTCATTATGTGGGAGAAAAGAAGGTACCCATTTTGTTGATATTCTCGATAGATTTTGTAAAAACTTCTTATATTGCATTACCATTTCCTCAGGTAAAGTGCTAAAATAATATCATAATAAATTTAATTAATTTACAATGATGTAGATCATCATTTTCCTAGAATAAAATAAAGCATCATTTGCTAATTCATTAAGTGTAAGCTATAAATAATATTAAAAACTCTATAACTTTCAAATATCTTTATTAAATTAAATACATTTTAAGTTTTTATCTACCTCGCCCACTCATTTACTTTGGTGTTATTCAATATATCATGTGGACATAGTGTCAAAGCAGGATATGAAGTATCCAATTTTGTATAATCGATGTTATTTGTAATCGCTGAATTTCTGGCTTTGTAGTCTCTAACTAATTTGTGACCAGCTAATAAGCCAATAACCAAAAATGCCGAAAATGAGAAAATCCAAAACAAGCTGCAAATAAAGTGTAAAATTTTATCATTTATGAATGTGTTTTTTTTAGGCAAATAGCGTTTTTATTAGGGATATTTTACTATCTATCTAAGTAGGTCGATGACTGCGCACCCTGAAACTGTGTAACTCTAAGCGGTAAGTGTAATTTGTTTTAACAAAGCAAAATACCGGCACGGTATGGAGGTTAGTTAATGGATGTACAAGCGTGTTGTTTTAAAAAAATTCCATTTCGAATTTAGAATAATTCAAGAACAAACTTTAAAAGGCTTAAGTGGGTTGTTTCTTTCCTTTTACTTTTATACTTACAGTTCGGTCCAATGTATATTTCTTTTTGTCAAATAAGCTGTGCAATGTATAGGATTTCTGCTTAGAAAATCATTGAAATAACGTATAACAATTTGACATTTTCGATTTCGAAGAAAAGAGATCACCATTTTTTAACCGATTTACATTAAATGAAAATAACAACTACTCTGATTATAACTTTTTAAAGCGTATATATTTATATTTTTGTTTTGTATTGTTTTGTATGGATTTTTTAAATATATGGTATATTCTTTTAATACTTTTTATTGACCACTTAATAGAATTGCAATTAATTTTAATAGTTATTGGTACTTTAATCAATTATTGCATATATGTATATAGACGAACGTTTTTATAATATAAATAAATCATTGTTATTATATTAGTTGGGGATATAAATTTATTATTTTTATACAGATATATACCATTAAAATTCCGATTTGGTGTGTTCTAAATATATATTGTACTTGATTGCATTATAAGTTTACATATAAATAAAATGTAATTTTTTTGTCCCTACAATTTTTAAAGCAGGAGTATGTATGTAAACTTCACATAGAAACAAAAATCTTTTTGTTAACAAAATTATTTAAATGTGTATTTTCAGTAGTATTTCGCAATTGTGTGTATGTATACCAACTATTTAAGTTGGCTACAGAATTGAAGTGCAAATTATGATACTCGTTTTGTAATAAATTTTCTATACAAAATGCTTTAAAAACAGCACGAAAAGTAAAACGTTTTACTGTCTGGTATGATGAAAAAGTAACATTTATTGTTGAACGTATTTCGTCTACAATAATTTTGACAAGTTTAGAATAAAATTAAGTAAGAGGCTTATTATGATACAAAAAACTTGTTTGCACTAAAATTTTTTCTTCTCGTTTTTTAAAATAACTAAAAAATATTGTATTATCTTAAAACTTAAAAAAATGAAAACCTTTGATTTATTTTGAAATAGCCAATATAATTTGTATTTTGTTTTTGTATTCGAAAATTTATCTTAATTAAACATTGTTTACATTTTTTGCTTAATTTTTACATTTATAATTAATTTGTGCTACAAATAATATATTTTTCTTTTAGAACATAAAACTAAGTGAGATTTAATATATTTCTTTAATTTAACAAAATTTTGAGTAATTATTAAAATAAACAATACGAAATGAATGCTACAAAATAAATATTAGCTGTTATAATTTGCGGCTGTTCAGAGTACGACATATTTTCAATTTTAGAGGAAAAGTGTTTCTGATTTTTACGTATTTAACATATGATTAAGCTTTTAAAATCATGAACAGTTGACATTTTCACTGTTGGTCTATTATCCTCAAAATCCATCGTATACAATCATTTTGCACTAAGAAACAGAACAAGTTTTTTTATAATTATATTTTACGTAAGTTTTTACAATAATTTATTTCCAAATGCATTTCTTCTACTTTATGTGATTTTTTTAGTTTATAATTTAATGCTACATAAAGTCTGAACCTATTTTTACAATTAAAAAATTATATTTTTGATTTTACTTATATAAAAAACGAAGCTCTTCCTCTCATACACACTTTATTTTAATTTTTTCAACATACTTATTCGATTAAGACACATTCATACAGACGACACACAGTACATATTTGTTTTATTATTCAAACTTTTTAAGCATTGTCCTAATTATTTTAATTATTATCCCATACATTTAGCACGGCAGATTTTCGTTTGATGTACAAACGATACAGGAATCCCGTTTGACCAAATAATTTTTGATTCATTATAAATTTATGGGCTAATCTTTTGTACCAAACGAAAACATGTACGACATACTGGTACCGGTCTACCACTATCCTGTCCGGGTAGAGGAATGTTTTTATCAATGCAACGTTCACAAAATATATCGCCACATTTCCAACAATGCGTTTTCTTACTGAACTGATCAAAGGGCGTTGAGCAAGAGCAGGCGGTTACGTTACGCATTGATTTCCAATCAACAGCTACAGAATTAATTTCTTCATTTAAGGTGCTGGGATCAACTTCGTCGGAAAGCTGAAATACATAATTCAAGAAAATATTTAATAAAAAAATGATACTTAAGAAACACGCTAAACCTATAAAGATTACATCATCGCGTTATTACAAATAATTTTTATTTGTTACTGTTAGACTGCTGATATTTTTCATTTTTCATTGTTTAACGATTACTTAACTATAAACTTCAGATGAGATTTTAATCAGATTGGATGCTTGTCAAAATATTAAATTTTTATAATTGACAGTAACAGTAAAAATAAAAATATACATACATATATGTATATCTTTCAATACGTATATAAAACACATACCGATAAACTAGCAAATGACATGCCAACACTACTATTTACTTCAGATGGTTTCAAAGGATGATCATCATCAGCAGAAGATAATTCGCTCATTTTTTTATCGTAATTATATCTAAAAAAAAATATGGAGCACAAATTAAAATAAATGTATATTTTTATAAACAAATAAACTAACTTGTTATCGTTAGTATCTGTGTTATTAGTAGTTTCTTTGGTTGTTGATTTAGTAGAAGTAGCATCTTGTAGCTTTTTAGCAGATTTCGAGATATAATTTTTAAAACTTGTAATACGCTTTAAAAAAAACAAAAACATCAATAAGAATTTATTATTTAACTGGATTGTATTTGAGAAAAAATAAAAACATACTTTAGTTAAATGTTGAACATGATCCTCTAAAGATGTTGTGTGATCTTTACTGGCCAGAAGTAAATCACCCAATGGTTCTCGTGGATGAACACCGCTTTCAAAACGACTATACATACCCCGCCAAAATCTATGAAATTAGCATTAGAATTGTAAAAAGCAACTAAAAAAGGTTTTAATCTAAAAAAGAAAGAAATCACTTACTTAATACATTGTGGAGCCAAATTGGCCTTAATAGTTTCATCAATATTTGGTTTATATAATGGATTGATATATTCATTCATATGATTGGCCATATAGCCCCAGAGAGAAAACGTTCTCTCGGCTAATTTCAAATCTAAGCGATCTTTTTCACAATTACCCACAAAGGTACCGTATTGACATGAATGCACGTGATCATGAAGTATTAATAGAAAACGTTCATTAAACTCAAAAGCATCACTTCGTTGTGACATCAACTGCCAAGTGCAATCAAGAAATTGCGTAAATATGGGAGATACTTCGCGAGCATCGTTTTGTACATGACCGCACCGATCGCTGAATTTATGACCAAAAGCCAACCAGTCTTTTTCGATTAAGGCCTGATAAAAAAAAAAAAACAAATTAAAATACTTAAAATTTTGCCTTGTCTTTACACACACCTGAAAACCTTTAATAGTACGATAATAAGGATCCAACATAAGGGAGGCCAATGAACATACTTGTGCTGTACGATCCCAGCCATCAGAGCAATGGACCACTACCGATACTCCTTTATCAACAACATTCGAAATAAAACTATAAAACAAAATAAAAGATGGTTAGTAATTACATCGTTTTGATTTATATAGTTTCTTTAAATAAATTATAACTTTTTGGCTAGAATACGTTTGCGGTATTAGCCAAATAGATCATTAGATTTTTCCCTGCAATATTCAATAGCTTCGATAACCTATTTATCTTAAGAACTGTTTAGCTCCCAAAACACCACTTCATTGTTGGTACATCATTTACTACCTAACCATTTTTTCAAGTTTGCATATAGAAAACAACGCAACGCAGCCAAATCTTCTGAATCTGATGAAACATGATTACGACGTTGTTTTTATCTTATTGTGAACAGATGCGGCTCCAATTTTGCCTACAACTTACCTTAAAATTTTCGAGCAATATACCAATATATATAATTGCACTTTTTGAAATGCCTATCAATACAGCTAGCTCACACAACTCCAGCCGATGGTTATTCCACGTTGAGAAATCGTTTATTTTTGGCTCGAATAAAATAAAAATACTAAACAATGTATTGCTTTAAAATAATTAAAACATACAGTGGTGGTCAAAACATTTGCAACTAAAGCAGTATTCTAGCTCTTCTTTCCGATTGGTTTTTAATCCTTAATTTTTTGTATATGTATAACTTTGTTGATTGCTTTTTTGTAAGTCATCTCCTGATTAAAGGCAATAACAATAAATTAATATTTGAGCAAGAAAGTCTAAATATTGCTGTTCAAACCATTTGCAACTCTTACCCCTCTTACTCTTTATGAACAACTTTTTACTTACAAACCTTAAGAAATGCTTTTAATCATATTTTTCTTTCATAATGCGAGTTGTAATTTATTAAAAAATTTCACATTAGTTGAATGCTTTTCAAGAAATAACATTTTGACTATAAGTGATACTAGTGTATTGAATTTTTGAAAAGGGGCCGGCATCAAATACAATTCTGAGTTAAAAATCAGGCTTTTACGTAATTATCGTAGCAGAATTTCACACAAAGAAATGTCAGTAAAGTATTCTGTTCCAAACCCAACAATTTGTCAATTATTTGTCGCTTACGACCTTTTGGATTTTAGGTGACGATATATTTTATAAGGTTGCAATTTTTTTAACAAAGTAATTTTTCCGAACTACCGTTGCCATCTATACGCCAAGTCGGCTAGTTTTAGGACCTCACTTGAATTTCATTAAAAATAAGTTAAAATAGATTTTATATGCTATTGGTAACATTTTTGATTTAAATTACCTTGATGTATCTAAAATGGATCGAATATGCTTCAACCATCCGGATGATTCTAAAGCATTTAAAAATCCACTCATAGTTGGTGTCTTCTGTTCACAGGCTTCGATTAACTTTTGCAAACTGGCTCTTTGTGTATGAATATTTTCAATACCAAGAAAATGAAATTTAATATTTTCATAAAATGCCTCATTTTCATAACCTTTGCCAGCTGCACGATTAGCTAAAGCATTTATCTGCGAAAAAAAAACCGGAAAAATGTTTGAAATTAATTCTAGCAACAACATACAAAAACTTTTTTTGCATCAACTAACTAAAATATTCAAATTGCAGCGTAAAGAAGAAATAATGTTAATATATTTGTACATTATGTACATGATTTCATGTACATGATTTTGTTTTTTGTTTTGTTTAATTTTAAAACATTTATTAGAGAACTTCCCAAATGAAAACTTGGTTGTATATTTATCTTAAAATGCATGTTTTGAATATTTTATAGTTTTCTTTTTCTTTTTTTTTTTTTTTGTATTGATATTTTATTTTGGTTGTTTTTTCTTGTTGTTTTTGTTTTCCAAAAGATTTAACTCACTCTGGGTCTTGTATCCACTACATACATGTAGTCAGTGTTTGGATTTGTTTTGCGTATAGCTTCAAGCATTTGCTCATCTTCTAAGCAACGTGCACTAAATCCCGACAACGGTTGGCTGCAACGGCAAATGGAAGCCTGGGTAGAAAAGAGGAAATTGAAAAATAAAATTGATTTTTTGTTAAATATACAGACAAGGTCTTAAATAATTTTAAAATTCTTATACTATAAAGGAATTTAATATGCTTATTTTACATAATAAATAACATTGTTAGATAAGTTGAATCATTTAAGACACAAGGGTTAGCCAAAGTTGAAGCAAAATACAAATTAAAAAGAAAACATGGTAGTGAGACGTCTGTAGAAAAATTCTCGCCAGAATTCGGTAGGGAAAATAGTAGAGAGATCAGACGAAGTAAAGTGAAGTATTTTAAGAATTTTTGGCTTTAGATTATCGTTGGGATAGAATTACTTATGGAATTACATATCGGACTAATGACATCCAGGTTACGCTAGCGCGCATACGCAATATTTTGTCAATATTTTCAATGCCATCTTGAAGTAGTATGAATGCATTTAAGTGATTCGGAGTTTTTGCTATTAATAAACGTACATGCGACAACAGACTTATATTTTAATTGAAATATTTTTTAATAACTTATCTTTTAAGATAACGCAGCTAATGTGTCCATTCACTTACCTTATTGGAATGTAAATATGTCAGTGCTGGTAACCTTCCTTTCGAACGAAAACGTGAACTGCCAATTAGCATGGCCGTATTAGCCTCTTGTGGGACATATATTTGTCTTGGATAAGTATCACATAGCTCATAATTTGCATTTAAATTACATAAAGTCCAGATATCATTAGGAACACGCATACGCTTAAACTCATTTTCCAATTTAAAATAATCCCAACCAGCATTTTTTGGAAAATCATCTTTGGCGGGTTGATAATTAAAGCAATACAATTTATTAATAGAAACTACAAGTATAAAAAGGAATTATGCAACATTTCTTTCCACTGAGAATTTCATCTGAATATATAGAATCGAATACCTGGTTGATAAAGTTTTAGTAGGGATGTGTAAACGTCGTGACATTCCGAATCTTTGGGTATAACAAAAGTAACTGATAGAAAAGTTTTACAGCGTATCAACAATGGTGATCCTGTGGTGGTTAAGGGTAATTTTTCAATTGTTGCAATATGCATATGTGGAATCTAAAAAAAGAAAATTTATATAAAAATGTAAAAAGGTCAAGTAGTGAAAATATTCGACATCATGAACTTACAGAACTTACATTGTTAAATTTTTATAATTCTTGGCAGAAAAAATAACGAATGGAAAGAAGAACACTAGAAGAGTAACTAGATCTATATAGAATTATATTTTAATCCTATACATATATAAAAATTAATGTGTTTTTGTAAATATGTTTTTGCCTTACGGACAGCTAAAAGGTTGAATCGATTTACTTGCAATTTTTACAGTATCTCTCTGTATGTCTGGAATGACTATAGGCTACATAAATTTCTAAAATTGCACCTGGACGGTGCTACGCTCATATAAAGTGTATATTTATTTATATATATCTTTAACATAGTAACAGAGAGTTTCTAAATTTGGCCTAAACAGATTTACAGTCAATGCAAATTATCAGTAAAAAAGTGGGCAGAATTGGAAAAGTAGGCGTGATATCTTCTATACAAAGTAAATATGGTTTTGAGTATATCTTGAAACGGTTCGGTCTGAATGACTTCGTAGCTAATACAAATCATAAGGTAAGAAGTGGAGGATATTGAACAACATCAAACTAAATATTGATTTCTGTATAAAGCTAAAATTTCAGTATTTGGTCTCAATGTTTTAATAGTCAACACAAGGCATCCGCCAAAAAGTTGGCGCAATTGGACAAGTGGTCGTGGTCCACGCATATCAGCTAAATATTGATTTTATTATATCTTGAGAACTGTTAAAGCAAAAGCTTCTAAAGGTAGGTAGGCAAAAGGTAGACGAAATCAATTAGGTGGGCTTGATACCTCTATATCTTGCGAACGACAATAGTAAAAGTTTCTAAATCAGGTTCAAACAACATCGTAAACAATACAAATTATCGTTCAGTAACTGGGCTAGATTAAAAAATTGGCGAGGCACCTTCCATTCATAGTAAATATTGAATTTTGTGTTTGTGGAAAACGACAACTATTAAAGCTTTGTTATTTACTCGAAACTCTCGAAAAGCGGGAATTGTAGAAAGCATACTGAATTAAATCTATCTATATACATACATAATATGTACATACTATATAAAAATGAATGTGTGTGTTTGTTTGAAGACTGTATAAAGCAGTATCTGATTGGATTTTGACCGAACGGCGACAAAATGGAGAGAAAAGGGTACAAAGTGTAACTAAGATAGCCATATATATAACTTGATCATTAAGATGAGGGTAGCGAAGCACGTCGTGTTTTATCTAGTAATTTATAAAAGCTCTTCGTTATTTAATTTGTCCACCTAAAATTTATAATTTTTCTTAATTTTTAGTAAATTTTATATACATACATAATCAAAATCTAAGCCAATATTCTTAAATTAAATAATTTATTTTATTTTTTTAGCCTTATTAAATATTTCTATTGTTTTTGTATTTATGCTATAGGCATAATTTTCCAAACTGTATCCTACAATATGTGTATAAGTGTGGGAGAAATAACATATTTTTTGCATTTATTTACGCAATGTACACTATAATCATAATCGTACTATTGGGAATTCAGAGCCATAGAAATCATGACAACAGACTACACGAGAAGCCTTAACATCATTTAAAATACATAAATTTATGGCATTTGATTCAGATACGGTTAATTTAATTAAAAATTATAATTTTATGGGTATATGCCAGTGTCGCTCAAAAAGAGAGCCACACTTAAAATGAGGGAACCACACTAAAAGAAAAATTAAGTTTTTCGCTTTATTCTTTCTTAAAACACGTTTTTTTGCATTATAAATAAAAAATAATTTTAAAAATAATATATACATCTGCCAAACAAAAAATATGTAAGTATATGCAATGGGATATAAAAGGGTGGATTAAAAATATAGATATTTTTCAGTGTGTTTATATGAAAGTGTGGATAAATCCGAATCTAGATTTTTTTAAAGTGAATACTTACTGTCATATATTAAAATATTTTGCCGATTTACATATTTGATTAGCTGTTTAAAGTACTGTCAAATAAATGCTTTATTGATTTTCTATTCTATGTGAAAAGATATATTGCACTGGTACTTCTAAAGCTGTATGTTTTTTCGCATAAAACAAAAAAAAAAAACAAACAAACAAACAAAGTGCAATTGTATCTCTCTTTTTGATAAAGATGTTAATATAAAAAAGAAATATCATTATATGTCTATACTTTTATCAAAACACACGGACAAGTATTTAGCATTTTTTATACGTTCTGCCGTTTCCGATTGCATAAATAGCTTTATATTTTCAGTCCGGCATGCCACTGTTTCACGGGATAAAGGTATTTATATTTATACTATTCCCATTTTTATCCCATTTTTATCCCTACTTCTACAAATAAATGCATTATGGATAAGCATAGTTCTTTAAAAAAATTTCCATCTTCAAAAGGGCGACATTTTTTTTGCTAAAACTAAACTAATAATATATGTAGCTGTCATTTGATTATCAGTGGTGCAATCTAAAGAACTACTCGCATATCTACTTTGAACATAAAGATTTTTAAGTCGAAAATTTTCTTCAATTTTTTTTTACTAATTGGTTTCTATCATTTCTAGAAACACTATGCAATTCAGGATGTATTCTATTATAATGACGCTTAAGACAAGATGCAAACATATTTTTTTATTACTTGATAACATACAAGGCATTCAGCTTCATTAAATGTATCGATAGAAAATAGAGTGTTTCCCACTCAACATCACACATACTTATTAAATAATTTTTTTCAAAGTCCTGTAAAGAACTATATATTCATATAAAGTATAAAGAAACATGCATAAATTTATGTAGATTATAATCAAACTTCTCAGTGTAATAAGTAAAATTTAAACTCTCTTCCAAATCACGTAAAATTAAAAAAACACAAAAACGTGCGATACAGTCCTTCTTCTTTGGCAATAAGCTAGACACTGCTTTAACATTGTAGCGCACATACATATTTTTTGTTGTATATATGGTTGCCATTTGAAATAATATAAACAAAGCGTATGAATTTTTTTTATACAAAATTTTGTAGCATTATTTATTTATTACAATTTCTTAAACTTTTGATAAGAAAATAAAACAAAAATATTTTTTAAAAAATTAAAAGACCAATATCCAAAACTACAGTGTGATATATAATTTGGAAAACTATGTCATAAAGGTTAGCGGTATATTTAAGTTTAGTAGATTTCAAGCAAATTGTTGGTAGGAATTTTTTTTTGTAGCAGCCCTGGTTGTAATATTCACGAAGAGAACAAAAAAACAGCCAAAAAATTTCTTAATCTGAACAATATGGATGGACGCTGGTATATGCATTGTTTCACCATTTTACACCAGGTGAAGCTGATAATAATTTTTCGAACCGGACTATTTGAGAAAAGTGTTATCATAAGGCTTTCTTTTGAACAGGATTGATCACATCATTATTTTTTTAAATAGTAATCAGACCGAAGTTTGTCTAAAATTTAAGACTTTTATTGCTCAATACTCGAGTCAATCATAAGGAGTAGATTAGAAAACAAATTTGCAGTCCCTTTGAGATATTTGAATTCACTTAAAGGCAAGAAAGCTTGGTGCAATACGAACTACTCTTGGTAATGAAAACAGAAAACAGATAGTTTTGGAAGTTGTGATAAAATTTTGATCGGTTTAAATAAGGTGCTCCACCCTCAACTATAATTACAATCGCTTATATTCATTCCGGAAGAATGTTTGGTTACTTTCAGGAAAACCAAAGAGAACCCTGATTTCGCATCTGCGGCCTTTTTTTGTATTCCCACGTATCAAAAATATACTTCTGAATATGCTTTATAAAGGTGCTTTATACAGCGTTAACATGTAATTAAATGTGTGTTAGTGATAGATACACACCTTAAGTAGTATGTATGAAAAAATACATGAAATTTGCACATTTATAAAGCAATCACCTATGTATATGCATATATATATATATATACACGTTTAATGCAATTAAAAAATTGGAAAATCTATGCTTTACTTGTTTTTAATTCAAAACTTAAACTACTCTAAAAATGTATTAACATATCAAGGTTATATTGGCAATCAGCACTTAAACTAAAAATCGATGTTTTAATTTACTAGCAACTAAGTTTTAAGTATGTATGTTTCATAATCTACGAATACTTTTTAACCGAATGCAAATAATTACATCACAAATATATTTTTAGTTCTTGTATTACTTTGTGTTCTACGCCATATAGTCTATAAAGACTTTTGTTAGTGGGTTTAAAACTCAAAGAACTAAATATGTTTGAATTTGAAAATTTAATTAAATATCACATAAAAAAGTGGCCAGTAAGCAACTGCGTTAGGAGTTCAACTCCGGCCTGACATACCTGACCTCAGAGCTACACCCATATTGCGGACTGATGAAGTAGATTGAGGATGGTAGTAAGTGGTGCTGCATAGTAAGGTTCCGGACCAATATAAGGTGTCACAAATGCATCCGCTGTTTCATTACCATCTATCTCACAGTATCCAGGTACCCAAAACAATTGTACCTTACTTCTAAGCGAAAGCCTTTGCAACATATGGTAATAATATTTTACCAGTCTGGTTGTTATATTATTCGAGCCAAATGTCCTTCAGGCAGCTTGACTGTCAGAGAATATATTTATGGTCTTATCCCTGAGCCCACTGTCTAGTTTGACCTCCGCCCATATGACAATGATTATATTCTCAGCCAGGAAGATACTCAGCGATCTTTCCAGTGGAATCGACAACTCTCGGTTGGGTTCATGAACACCAGCATCGACATGGTCATTCATTTTGTAGCCATCGGTATACAAGTTTAGACAAACTCATTCCAAACTAAAGCTCCATTAGACCAGCAATCCCGGTTCGGAAATTTAAATTGAATCTCTTGTCAAAGACGGTTCTCCGACTACCCTGTGTAGAATGGACAGACTTCCCGACTCTTGGTGAAAAACTTAGCCGCTTAACAAGCATCCACCCTCATCACATATATCCGAAGCGGTGTTAAACTAGTCAATGACGAAAAAGACGCTGTTAAGACATGTTCCCATTGCCACAGTTATACCGAGGCAAGCGAGTCTCTGTACCTTGCCTAATTTATTCATGGTGGTAGCTTCCTCATGTTTTACCGTAGCAGGAGCGATTTGCCCAGAAGGCCATTATCGCATTGTCCTGGACGGCACCAATGAGCGAGTTCTAACTAAGCCCCCTATACAGAATGACACCTAGATACTTAATCTCCTTCGAAAAGCTTATGAGAGAAAGTGTACCTTCTTGTAAAAAGTACAACAACCGTTTTTGAGGGATTTACCAAGAGCTCTTCCAGAGTGCACTAATTTGACACCTCACCCAGGACCGTTCTCATAAGATTACACAATCGTGGTAGCTCAAGTTATAAATTTCTCGTAACTTTCTATGATTACCGACAATTTACAACTTCTATAAATTCAATTTTGACAAAATACTCGTATATTCAAAGTAAGTTTAGGGACTTATTTTGTAAATCACCTGTGTGATGCGTTTCGTTGTTAATATGAAAATTGTTTTTGGAACAAAAACAAATTGTATAGAAATAACCGAACGCTTCTTCTAAGTAATGTACAAAATAGACCACTAAATTTGTAAAACAAATATTATGGTCTTTTTTACAACATTTTATTATTGGTTAGTTATTGATTCAAATTTCTGGCAGTTTTTAAATATTTATACGATATTAAGTGTTATTAAATATGTTTATATATTCAATATTGCACCAATTAAAGTTTGTTGTTAACAGAAGTTAACTTATTTTTTATCGATCAAAGCCATATAAAATATTTTCCTTTTTTATGATTTAAATGTTTCAATTGTACATTTTATTGAAAGAATTCTCCATTTTATCCCAGGACATCAATTATATTTTATTACACACTGACTGCTACTTTGGAAATAGTCCAAATATTGTGTTAAATTCACAAACATTTAAGTCTGTCTACGACGATAGGAAGTATGCTGACAACTTTAAAAATACAATAAACGAAATGATAAAAACTATGTCATAGGCTGGACATGAAAAGCAAATAATAATGTGACCAACCATCGAACGCAAACAAGGAATGTGACCAATGATGTGTATTTATGAATATATTTACACGGTTGCAATACACATGTTTTTTTTGGCAATGATGTCGTTGTAAGGTGTTGAAAATTCGGGCACCTCTTAATCTGACAACGCTTTCTTTGACAATGTTGAAAGACAAAGATTGTAAGTTCACACAGTTGTAAAATTCTTTCTGTACATTTTCTGACAATATTCTTAGATCTGACAATCGTTCAAATAGGTCTTCTTGAATGTATTATTAAATTTTAATAACTTTATTCATCATTTAATCATCACTTTTCAAAAGAAAGTTACAGTCGATTAAATTTGATCATTGCACCCCATACTTTTTGGCATAATTATTTAAATATAAAGAGGAAATAATGGAGCATATGTACGGTCAGAGTCAAAAAAAGTGTATGCCATTATTCTCTAGAATTTAGTTTTTATTTCAGATTTTTAAACACATGATAAATTTAAACATTTTATGTTTTTTAAGACTGTATTTAAAGCTTTTTAAAATTCGTAAAAAACAACAAAAAAACGAAAGCTACTAAAATCTAAGAGCTACGAGGGCGGATTGATATTGAAGCTACCTAAGTAGGAAAAAAACATTTTTTTTCAAAAACCATTCATTTCTCAACATAGTCTCCTTTTACCTCAATACACTTAGTAAGACGATTTTCCAACTTTTTTAAACCATCTGAATAATACAATTTTGGGAACTCCTCAAAATACGCATTAGTTTCGGTAATCACTTCTTCGTTTCAGATGAATCTTTTTTCTGCGAGCCATTTTTTAAAGTTTGGAAACAGGAAAAAGTCACTAGGGGCTAAATCTGGACTATAAGGTGGATGATCAACCAATTCGAAGGGGATTTCTCGTAGTTTTAGCATCGTATCTAATGCTGTATGAACCGGTGCGTTGTCTTGAAGAAAGAGCACTTTTTTCTTGTTTAAATGTGGTCGTTTTTCCTTGATTGCATCAACTAATTGATCCAATAATGCACGATAATACTCTCCTGTGATTGTGGATCCCTTTTCAAGATAATCGATGAGCAATATTCCGTGTACATCCCAAAATACAGTGGCCATAACCTTGCCAGCCGATTTTTCACCCATTGCTTCGATTGATTTTTGGTTTCAGGTGTGTAGTGGTGGACCCACGTTCCACGTTTCAACAGTTATTAATCTACGCCAAAAATCAGCAGGATTATGCTTTATCATGTCCAAACACCGTTGTGAAGTGATCTGTCGAACTCGTTTTTGTTCAACACTGAGCAAACGCGACATATCTCACGTATTTTAACCCGGCGATCATTCATAACGATATCGGGGATTTGCTTGATATTTTCTTCCGTAATCACCTCTTTTGGCCTTCCTGTTGGTATTGTTGCAGTGCTTGTTCGGCCCCGTTTAAATTCAGCAATCCAATATTTTACCATATAATCTGACGGAGCAGATTCGCCGTAATGTTTATCAAGCTTTTCTTTTGTCTCTTTCGCCGTTTTGCCTTTCAAATAATAGTGTTTAACCACTACACGAAATTCATTTTTTCCATTTTCAGAGAAACACAAAAGTTGCTTGCTTCAAACGACTGCAACAAATAAACTAATCGATGAATTTGGCTAAAACTTTAACAGCTGACGTTTGACAGATCGTAATTTCTAAGAAAGAAAAAGCTTTTGTGTTTGTGCTGCCATCTAGCGCTAGGTAGCTTCAATGTCAATCCGCCCTCGTACTGTTTAACTCGGCGGCGGATAAGATATGGTTAAAGTGCATTTCGGCAAATGGTGTCGGTAGGTTAAAGTTCATAGGCAGAATAATGAATACGCATAAGAAATTAAGTCATCATCTGTTTAGCACCTTAAATCAATTTTAACGGAGGAATGGAAGAAGATTTCACCAAAATTAACTAGAAATCTGGTTTACTCGATACCTAAATTAGGTTGTAAAGTTAAAAAGAAGTTTCATCAGTTATTACAAAATTTATAAAGCATTGTTTAATATAGTAGTTCGCAGACTACTGTGAGCTAAAGAATTAAAAGTACTTAACATTTTTTTTAATTTTTTTACATATTCTCGACTTTATTGTGATAAAATTGTTATATATAAAATGCGTTGTAATTGATGTTCTCTGACTACTATCCGATTTTAAGCTTTGTAATGGATTTGGAGAGAAGACAAATATATTTTTTAAATGATGTTATTCTTCAAAGCCTTGAGGCTCATTCTAGTTGTCGAGAACACAACTGAAGTCCGACTGCCATCTATAATCGACACATTGTAATACGCAATGTTAATGAATTTCACACAAAACTACCAAATTTTTATTTTAATTTTTCGTATTTTTTATTTAAAATAAATACACAAAATAATCGTCATATTGCCAAACCGCAAGTTAAGACTCCATGTATACAATTGGTTTAAAACATTTCAATTGAATACATCGATGGTATGTATGAGTAACATTTGTAATTTATTTATTGATCAATTAAATATTTCTCATACGTCATGTTATGTAAATTTAAATACATGCATACTTATATATGTGTGTAAAAAATGAACAAAAAAAAAAGAAAATACAAGGCAATACAAAAACACAAATGTCAACAATTTCCCTGAACAATGGTCTCTATTTAATTTATTTACTATTTTATGTGCATTTATAAAATAAACGTATTATATGCAACTATTTTTTTCTATTTTTCGTTATAATTAAAAAAATCCTTTTAAAAAAATGTCATTTCAACTGTTTGCCATGGCATAGCATTGTGAAAATATTACAAAAAGCTTAAATAATGAGAAAACCAAATAAGAGATATACACTGGCTTCTAAAAGTTTACATACGGTTAATAAACTAGATTTTTTTATATACATATGAAAAATAATTTGTATACACTTTTATTATGTATAAACACATAGACGACGGCAGGCTACCGACTACAAACTACAAAAAATAAAATACACACGTTTATATGAATATGATTATTTTGATAGCGACACAGCTACACACTCTTTGATTATCAATACTAAAGATATAATTAGATCTGACTTAACGTAGCACTACAGTCATTAGTGTAAACATTTGATTTTCTGCCATAACCATAAACAGCTGATGGCTAGATAAACGTGTTTTTGGTAACTTTTTCATTTTACAACAAAGAGACATATCAACATCAGCTGTTTACTTTTATGGTATATGTAGTTGCGATTACGGCTATAGCCTTTGGTTAAGTCACGTCTAATTGAATGTTAAAAAGTAGCAAAACTGAATACAGAATTGAATTTATATGTAGGAAGCTTGTCGTATACACAGAAAATATGGAAATTTATGTTTTGAAATGGTGATCGAACACAAATTTTGCAAAACATTATACGGTTTACAATTGCAGAATACTAAATCTGCAGAAAAACGTGAAATCGTGTAGGTTACGGTCTAGGATTGTATGGGGAGTTGGTAAAAAATGCTTATGGAAAAACGGCTATTTATGTATAAAAAGTGCTGAAATATTAGATCAGACGAGAAATTCTATACATTTGAGCAAATTAAATTGGAACACTATACACTATCTATTAAACTCAATATTGTAGAATGTTTATGGGATATTTAATCTGTATTAGATTTTGTTTTTGGTTATAACTAATCATTTAACTTGCAAAAACTTTAAAGGATTTTATAATTTTTGTCAATATAATTTTAAATTTAGTTCGTTGTAATTTTTTTTTTTTTTTTTTTGATCTGGAAAGAAACAAGCAGCAGTAATCTATGTCATCAAAATCTGACAAAAAACTAAATTAATTGTTTATTTCTTGTTATGAAGTTGGACATCAATGGGTGAAAAGGCAAAAAATACATTTTTTTAAATATATAAATAACAAACTAATCTTTAAATGTTTTTTCTAATTAAAAGCCTAAAATAAGTTTGTCCGGGAAATATGATATCATATCAGATCGCTCAATAAGTCCGTAGGATGACAAATAGATGGCGTTACTAGAATTTTGTCCATGTGATTTTTATTTAGTACTAACCTTCAAACTTTACGTGTATACATTTGACAGCAATCTGACTACTAATTCGTGCGTTAAAGCATTCTGTATGAAGCAACTTTTGTTATTGAAAAAATTTGGAAAAAAGTGAATTTCGAGTATTCATAAAGCATTGCTTTTTGATAAAAAAAAAAAAAAAATAATAATATAGTGGAAACCAAACAATGGCTTGATAAACATTATCCGAACTCTGCTCCATCGAGACTAATGGTAGAGAAGTGACTTGCTGAATTTAAACGTGGTTGTACCAGCACAAATGATGCAGAGCGCAGTGGACGCAAAAATGAGGCTGTTATTCAAGAACACATCAAAAAAATATACACAAATTGGTTATGAACGATCACTAATTGAAGGTGTACGAGCTAGGTGACATTGTAAAGATATCAGATGGTAGTGTTTTTACCATTTTACAAGAATATTTGGTTATGCGAAAGCTCTGTTCAAAGTGGATGCCGCGTGAGCTCCCAAATCGATGAAAACAATGGCAAAATTAAATGAATTGTGCTTTGAATTACTTACCCAACCACCGTATTCTCCAGATCTAGCCCCTGTTTTCAGATCTCAAGCGAATGCTTGCTGGAGAGAATTTTAAATCCAATAATGAAGTAATCGCTGAAACTGAGGACTATTTTGACGAGAAAGAGAAATCGTACTATAAAAGTGGTATCGAAAAGTTGGAAAATAGCTATACTCGTCGTATCGCTCTCGAAGGCAACTATGTTAAATAATAATATAGAGATTTGTCAAAATTTTGTTTTTTTCTTGTTCATCCTACGGACTTATTGAGTGACCTGTTATGCTATCAAACCAGAATTTAATTAAGAGATATACGAGATATAAGAGATGTACGGAAAACCTCGTACCATAAGCTCCGTTTCCGACTGTAGTTGTCCTTAAAATTTGTCTCCAAATTACTTTGTAAGATTACAATACTGCGGCTTACAATCAAATGTAAAATATAAATGTTTTTTTTTTATTCATTATACACCAACGTAATTTAAACTAAAAAATTCACAAAAGTCCATTATTTTCAGTTTCTTTCAGCAGTTAAGCCACAATTATGCACTCAAAAAAAAGTGAAGGAAGAAAAAGGTAAAAAAAAACATCTTCTCATTTAAAACAATTTCAACTTTGACATTTACGAACAATAAAATAATTTAAAAAGTATTTCAACAATTAAGGCTGTCCATAAAGCTATACTTCTACGAGTATTTATAGTTTATGTGCACGTGATATTATTTTGTTCCATTATATAAAATAATGTGATTTTTCTCGTGTAGACTCATGTAGGCTCATGTAGACTCAAATTCCTATGGAAAATCAATTTTTATTGTTTTTAGCTAGAATTCCTTACAATAAAAGATGCTTTCGTATATATCATCGTTATATTTTATTGTATTCAAATCAAAACTGTTCAACATCACTTGCATTCTAATCATTTTGTTTTCTTTTAAGAATCCTTATAAATTTTCTATTTTACAATGGATTTACTACATATAATGGTGCCTGATAAATTGTTCATAGTCATTGAGCAACAACTTTTTCTAAATAAGTACTTATGAAAGTGTATGGTTTACTATGTCAAACGGAAAATATTGAAAAGCAAGCGATAATCGATACAAAAATTTATTCGCACAAAAAATGTATCGTTTTGATTCTTGCCAATTTAGGAATAAGCTGAAACATACACATAATATTTGTTACAATTAATTTTATATGGCAGAAATTTTAAATTTAAACTTAACATCTAATATGTTTGATTTCATTGCAATCATACTGCAATTTGACACAAATAACTGTATTTGTGTTATCTTTCTCAAGAATTAAGTTTATAAATAGTTGATATTCATGGTTAGTGGCGTAAAGTCGCGATCTAACTGACATTAATTACAAATAATTGATTATCACAGACGGCCTACTAAAGGGTGTTTTTTTATAGAGGTATAGAACTTTAAGTTGCAATAAAACAACGATGGATTATTCGATTGACATGAATTTTATTTATCCGAAAGACAATCTTGTGGAATTACATTTTAAATATGATTTCTGGCATATGACCGCCACGTCTGGCGCGGATGTAGTCCAATTTGGACGTCCAATTTTCGATGACTTTTTCCAAAATTTGTGGCCGTATATCGGCAATAACACGGCGAATGTTGTCTTCCAAATGGTCAAGCGTTTGTGGCTTTACCGCATAGACCAATGACTTTACATAGCCCCACAGAAAGTAATCTAGCGGTGTTAAATCACAAGATCTTGGAGGCCAATTCACAGGTCCAAAACGTGAAATTAGGCGGTCACCAAACGTGTCTTTCAATAAATCTATTGTGGCATGAGCTGTGTGATATGTTGTTATTTTCTCTTATGAAAATTGAAAAAAGAATTCACTTATGAAAAATGAAAATTGCACTATTTGTAAGCGTTGTTCAGGCGTGAGTCTATTCATGATGAATTGCCAAACCAAACTCAGAATAAATCACTTGACAGCTGTTAAATCGGTCGCCATCTTGAAAAGTAATGTAAGTAAGTAAGTAATTTTCTCTTATGAAAATTGAAAAAAAAATTCACTTATGAAAAATGAAAATTGCACTATTTGTAAGCGTTGTTCAGGCGTGAGTCTATTCATGATGAATTGCCAAACCAAACTCAGAATAAATCACTTGACAGCTGTTAAATCGGTCGCCATCTTGAAAAGTAATGCCAACTTAAAGTTCTATACCTCTATAAAAAACATGCTTTAGTAAAGAGATATCAGTAGATAGCCCTCTAATAAAGGCTTATTGGGCTCAATGGGGTAGTTAGTTTAAAGCTGAGAGATGGGTGCTTATACCGAAGTTGGGAAAGTACAGACAGCATTACAACCTCCAATCTAATAGTGGTTCCTTCCTCAAAAATGAATGAAATTTTGAATCAGTCACATAAGGAACATAGCGGAGGGCATCTTAGCGAGGCAATGACAGTTCAAAAATTAAAACAGCGTTACTATTGGGTTGGATGCAAGCAAGCTGCCGCCGGGTGGATAACGAGCTGCACTGAATGTATTGCGGCTATATGCAGTCGGAACAAGTCAAAATCATCTGCGGCAATACAAATCGAGAGCACCAGTCGGTAATGCCAAGAAAAACGAAAGTCCCAGAGAACTTCATGAAACGATGCATACACGACTAGAAATGGCCCGTGATAGATTGAAAGCCAGGTATGATCGAGCAGCAAATGCTAAGGGTTTCCACGAGGGACAACTGGTTCTACTCTACAACCCACAGCGGAAGAAAGGAGTGTCTCCAAAGCTGCCAACTAATTGGAATGGACCTTATAAGGTAGTCAAGAAGTTAAACGATGTGGTATACAGAATACAGAAAAACAACGGCCAAAGACCAAAAATGAAAGTGGTACATCTAGAGCGACTGGTGAGCTATTGGAAGAAAGATAATTAGCCTATTCGGGACGAACAAGCTTAAGCGGGAGGCAGTATTACGAAAATAAAAATACAACACTGCATTGTGGGATTTTGGTATATTTTGTGTCACCCTGTCAATTTGGCAGCACGATCTTTACGTTACATTTGAATTAACGGATATGGAAGATAGTCGATATTTCTTGAACCTTCAAAAATGTAGGCAATTCGATATATAAAGGGCTGTTTTACCTAAACGTGAGTTAGTTATCATGTGGCTGTCGTAAGATAAAGACGTGTTAAGGCAGAAATAAGTGTTGTATAAGCGAATGTTAAGTGTTGCATTAAGACAAACAGTATAAAAGTTATAGTGAAGTAAATACAGAAACTGTAAAACAATAAAAATAACGGTATTTATTTTATTTTAACGCAATTTAAACGAACTTAAGGCACTACGAACGAGGGCACTAAACTCAACTAATTTATAATAAAAATACCATGTAAAAAAACGGATTTCAGGTACTTCAGAAAAATAGCTGTAAAAACTTTATTTATTTAAGAAATTTTTAAAAGTTGGATTTTTAAACTGTGGGTCAGGATTGCACCATTTTTGGAATCAATTAAACCGCTGAGTTTAGGTATAAGATATTGATATCTTTTGAAAGGACGTAGTCTCGGTATTATGAATCAATCAAAAAAACTTTCGTTTTCATTGATAAATATTAAGAAAAAGTTAAAATAAAAAATAATAATAATTTTGTTTCATTCAAATCATTAAGCTAATGCAAATAACCATAAATATTTCGAAGGTTACTATACACATTTATTAATTTAAGGATACATTATTTTGTATATATGCGCTATCACTTTATTTTTTATCAATATCTTCGCCACTGCTTACATTGAAATCCACCTTATCAGATTATGAAAGAAACAAACATTGTGCTTCCCTAGGCACAACTATTTGTATTGCCTCGGGAGTCTTGGGAGTTGCCGTGACCACCGGTTTTGAATTTATTAAAAGAAAGTTAAACATATCTCCTAAATTATTAATCACACTACATTTTCATCTATTATGTTAACTTTTTTAAATATTTTATAACAGATTTTTGCGCTTCCTCAGTCAAAGAACCAACAGGTAATTTTAAAAATTTAACTACTTCCCAACAGCAAATCAACAAATTGGTGACATCTAATATCACTTATATTTTTTTCCAACGTTTCTACATAAATGTATATAGAACATATATAATATATATGTACAATATTATCATTTATTCTTGATATTTTTGCTGAAATTTTGTACTGCATAAAAAATACTCTGGAAGTATAGTCATCATTGGAATTACCAACACCAGCCTTTGGCTGAGCTATGTATGTATATGTAGTCTAAATAATCTTTCTGAATTCTGTTTTAATTATCTTTTATCAAGTGCTTGAAAAAACACAGATATTATTCAAGGCTGCTTAAACGAAATATATATCAACTAAAAGGTCTACTTCTATTCTTTCTAAATTCGCTGAGAAACTTAACTTTGGTTAATGTTCAAATAAGTTACAAGCTCATAAGTTCACGAAGGTAGGAGAAACCGCATTTTTATCCGTATGATTTTGGAGGTGTTTCAAAAATTTCAAACGCAGATTCTTGTTGTACTCGATAGCATCTATCAGAAAAATATCATCACATCTCAGGTGTTTACTTGTCGCATAGTGTTATTTACTTGCATAAAACAAAACAAAACAAAAATTATAATAAAGCTGGTCTGAAATTTCAAAAAAAGTGTTCTGTTGGGCAGCGTTGGCCAGAACAAAATTACTATAGCTGGAAACTAGGCACTTTGGCATACAAAATATGCTTGAAAATCCTTGCAGGAAAAAGATGCAAGCCCTGAAAAATTAAATTTTAGTTTTTTCGATAAGAAAACATTCGATTTTTTTAAATTGGTCCTATAATCGTCATAACTATTTTTATAAATGTTTTTTTTTTAGTTTGAAGTTTGTAATTTGAAGGCGCGCCCTTCGTCAAACACGAAATAATTTTAAAAAATGTAAATGCAGTTCAACTAAGCAAAGTGTAAGCTATTAAACCCCATACAAAATCTTCCTCGATTCTCATTTTTTAAAATGGACTGCTTGTTCGGACTGCCCCAACGTGCAATATTATAAACAAAATAAAAAAAGATGTTTAAAATTATGTTTATTGTTTAAATTTTTTCCTTCTTTGAAAAACGCACTTATTGCAATAAAAAGTTTATATTTACCAAACTTTGAAGAAGTATTAAAAAACGTATTTAAAAATAGATATTTTTTATTTCTGTTTTTGAAACTATATAAGATCAAATAAAAAAGAAATTAGAACCTAATTTGTTATAAGACTTAAAAAATTTTGAAATTTTACAAATGTATTAACTATACATTTAACCGGTTCTGTTATTAAAATAAAATTCTTCTCAATTCTAGTTGCGTTAGCAAATAAAATTGATAAGTTTTTGTCCCATGTTGTAGTTTCCATTATGTTTCGGCTTTTTTAGGGCCATAAGGGACATTTCTTTTTCGACACCGCAACGTCCTAATATTTCATTCAGTGAATAATTTCTTACAGCGTATTTTGTAAGAGTTCTACTTGACAGCGCCTAGAGACTGTTTGAAATAGAAGCAAGTTTTCCTTGTTGCACAATAACGTCAATCTCATAAACATGTTTAAGGTGGTTAATAATTCCTTGTGTCAAAGAGCTTTTTAATATTAGTATTTAAGGACACTCAATATATCTAGACTTATCCTTTCAACCAATTTCCAAATATTCTCACACTTCAGAGAACATGTGTAGAAACATAAATGCATGCACCACGTATTTGAAATGCGTGCCACTGTGGTATGTTATGTAAGACACTCGCCTTCCAACGAGGAAGTTCTTAGTCCAGACACAGACCACACCATCCGACAATTTTCAACAGCGGTATCACTTCGCAACATTGCTAGCGTCTGGTTATGAGTATTTAAGCATGAAAAACTTTACTCACTATAACATCTGACGTTACCTTATATAAAAATATGAAAACATGTGAAATTTAAATTAACCGGTTATTCATGTTAAAATATTATTCGACAAAACAAAAAAAACCGGTTAAGATCGGGCGAGTAATAACCGTTCGATCTCCCTAACGAATACGGATTTTTAATACTGTATTTGAGTTTATTTACATTTTTTACTGTCAAGTTCCAGTGGTACCACAGTTACATTTTTCACTATACAATTTCAACATTTAAGCGCTTTTTTGTATATTTGCGATTTATGCGTTGAATTAAGATAGGGCAATCCAGTTACTTATTAGGATTACGTTAAAAATGTTAAGCAAAGCAAACGATAAATCGTAAGATGGTGGGTCACTGTTGCAAAAGAAATTGAGTGATTGTCTATCGTTCGAATAAATTTTCTTTTGACATCGTAGGTCAGGCTGCACAAAATTGCACGCGTTAATAACTCGCCGTTATTAGGAACTTGTTTATTTATATTAGTAATTAAAACAACTCTGCGCTACAGCAAACCTTTTCTTATTAAAAAAAAATAATATAAACAAGTATCTTAAGTTAGATTTTTTGTTTGTTTTAAATATATATGATCGGTGGGCGTGTCCGTTCTTTTATTTTGCCAAAATTTCCCATATATCCATATTTAGCCCTAATAAATGTCTGCACGAAATTTATTTACGACGACTACGACGACTATTTTTGTCTATTTGCCGTATCGGAACGGCGAAAAAAAAAATAGAGAAATAAAAATAATTTCTGATTTATCTCTATTTTAGGCAAACACTTTAATAGTTTTTACAAAAAACCAATAGCATGACTAAAAGACTAGTTTTGACTTTAATACATTAAAATTAAAATTTAAATTTCACACTTATGTATGTTTTTGTATTTGAAATAGCAGCAGTTCTGAATTTATGAATTCGTACACATACATTTAATTTATTTACGACGACTACTATTTTTGTCTATTCGCCGTATCGGAACGGCGAAAAAAAATAGACAAATAAAAATAATTTCTGATTTATCTCTATTTTAGGCAAACACTAATAGTTTTTACAAAAAACCAATGGCATGACTAAAAGACTAGTTTTGACTTTAATACATTAAAATTAAAATTTAAATTTCACACTTATGTATGTTTTTGTATTTGAAATAGCAGCAGTTCTGAATTTATGAATTCGTATACATACATATTCAGTTGCATTAGTATGTTATGATACTAGACGTATCATATATACAAGTATGCATACGTACTTATATTGCATATCATATATAACCTAAGGCAAGTTACTGAATATGAAAAAAAAAGAAATAGACAACTGCTACAACTTAAGACACTTTTTTTGGTTTAAGAGTCATTATTCATGTGCGGTTTTAACAAAGCCTACTTTCTAAACTCAAAAAATAAATAAATAAATAAAATGGTGTATTACATGATGGTACGGAACTAAAAATTAATTGAAACAAAAAAACATTTTGCGTATCATATTCTATAAAGTAAAAGCAATATGATAGTGTCCTAGTTTTCGAAAGCGTTAATTTTTTTAATGTAATTTCCTTTTCCGGCCTCGATATTTAAAATTCAATTTCTTGTTGGTTTTTATTTACCACCTAGGCCTTTCAAATTGTTTCTTTGATATCTTGTTGCATTTCTATTAGAACATGACCACAATTTAGGTTTTCAGAAATGGCAAGCCCATAACATATGTACCTAAAATTGTTGCCACTTTGTATATAAGCTTGCCAAATATACGTACATATATATACTTATATAAACCTACTTTAAGAGGATTTCATGTCGTTTGTATACATTAAGTGTTGAATGTGTCGTTTTGTAAATATAAAGGGTGGTTTCATAGTTTGTGTCACCATAAAATAATGAAAACAACTCAATGATTTTGAGTTAAAATACTATTTCCAACTAACAACTGTTATCTAAGTACCCTATTATTTTTTATTCACATGCATTTTATTCTAATTAGTAGCAGTGTAAAAAAATTCCACACAAATATATGTAAATAAACTGTAATAGTGAAAATGCTTATAAAATATGGTTAATTACGAATGTACAGTTCTTTGTATATACATATGTACGTATGTATGTATGTATGTATATGTAGAGCTAAAGGCAAAGACATAAAAATATTTAAATTGAAAATTTATTTCATTTGCAACTAAATTTTAATGATTTAAGACACTACACTGTGTGGCAGGATTGAACTATTTTTAGAATCAATTAAACTGCTGAGTTTAGGTATATTTGGAAAGGTCGTAGTCGTGGTATTATGAGTTAATCAAAAAAATTTTCATTTTTATTGAAAAATATTGCTACGTTTTAATCTTTTTAAATTGCGTTAAAATAAAATTAACACCACTTTGTTGTTGTTACAGATTTTTATTTACTACACTATAACTTTTATACAGTTTATCTTAATACAACAACTTAATATTCGCTTATACAACACTTTTGTTTCCGCTTAAACACGTCTTTATCTTATGACAGCAAATCGGTAACTAACTGACGTGTAGGTAAAGCAGCCTCTTTATATACCTAATTGCCTACAATTTGGAAAGTTCCGGATATGTCTCATATTCTTTATTTTATATACGTTAATTCAAATGTAACGTAATGATGGTCGCATTGGTAGTGTGCCAAATAACGTAAATAAGTACGGCATTGACAGGGTGACACATAATTCCAAATATACCAAAATTTAGGCATTTTTATTTCCGTAACAATATAAAGAAAAACATAAAACAAAAAAGTAATTTTGTTTTATTAATGTCATTAAGTTAATGCAAATAATCATAAATACTTCGAAGGTTGCAAGACATTTATCAATTTACGGATATATTATTATGTATTTATTAGCTATCACTTTGTGTTTCATCAATATCTTCGTCACTGATTGAAATCCACCATATCTCGTAGATGATGAAAGAAACAGATATTTTGTTTTCTTAGGCACAACCATTTGTTTTATCTTGGTGGTATTGCTTATTACCGTAACCATCAGGTCTGATTTTATTAAAAGAGAGTTAAAGATATCTTCTAAATTATTAATTCTACTACATTTTCTTGCGTTATACTCTCTAGTATTTTTCGATTCGTTAGAGCATCATCGCAATGTGGCGTGTGTTCCATTGTTCTTTCGGTGCTATAACGGAATGTGTTCTGACGAAATAAAGTATTTAATTCCTAATAATTTTTCCTGTAGAGCTCATCCTGTTGTAGTTGATTGTCCAACGAATCGCACAATGCATTCTCGAGAAAATTCTTTTTTCGATCGTACCGTTCGTTTGTGGAATGGTTTTCTAGCGAAAGTTTCTCCTGTCACTTTCAATATGGACAAATTCAAAACAAAGGTACATAAACACTACTCCCTCTATCATCTTTCCCATAATCTATTTTCCTAGTAACACCACAATGCACTGCAAAAGTTAAAAAAATTATATGGAAAAGTGTTTTCAAATAAAATTTCGTATTTATTCGAGTTCATTCTACATTAAAGTCCCCCACACCATTATACTACTATCATAGTTATCAAGACGATACAAGTAAGTTGCTTCTTTTCGTAAATCATGGAAATAACAATTAAACTTTTCCGTCAGAAAACACAATACGTTGCCATTCCCTTTTGTAACACATGTGCTCAAGGACAGAATTAATTCATTTTACTACGGGTGACTTTTTTTAGTTTTCTTAAATGCTTGGCACTTCTTCCAATCTGTTTTAACATAGCTGGGATTGCTAAAACACCTGTTTAGAAGTGCCTGGATTCCGTCATTAGCTCTTATAGATGTATTTCATGTTTCATATCCATAGAGTAACAAGATTTTACGCTTGAGTCGATGATGATTTCCAAGCATAGTTCAAGGCTCTAAATGATTGTCTTGTTTTTTTTCTATCCGGTTACTTATATCTATTTCGAAGCCCTCAGTTTATGTAAATATGCTATTGAGGTAATTGCATAATGAACTGCTTGTGAGTTAACGTTCAATTAGACGCCATAGCCACAACAGTATATAATCTGCTGTTCGAAACCAACCCAATGGACAATACAATATTTGATTAGTGGAATGACAAACCATAACACCATAATTATAAACGTAGATATCAATGGAATTTTGATTTGTTGCCGTAGCAATGATAAATGTGTTTTGGGAACTTTTTCATTTTACAACATAGAAGGACATCGGTAAATGCAGCATTGATCGATAAAAATAAGTAATTTGCTATCAAACTAAATGTTTTCCTTCCAAATGTTTCCTCGTCTAAACTTGTTGTTAGTCCCAGTTTACCTAATGTATTTAAAAAATATTATATGATAATATCGAGCCATAACCGCCAAAAAGACGTAAGTGGCATGATTATCGATTTTTGTTTGTTGATAAAAATCTATAGTATTCGATCATTCCCACCAGCACTCAAAATTTTATAGTTGTAAAATGTACGTTTATGATTTTCAAGCAAAAATAAAAAGTCTTATGTATTGCACTAGAACAAAAAATATTTAAAAAAAACCTTCTCATGTAAAATTTTTTTGTCGCTTACGTCTTTTTGGCGATTGTGGCTCGATATATTCGAAAATATTTGTTTACACAAGCTTAGAAATTAATAAAATTTTAGTTTGTAAAACAATGAATAGCTTTTTTCTGCACTGTATTTTAAAGTTTGTTTATGTATGTGTCGCTACGGTGAGGTAGGAAAGACATCCGCTACCAAAGAAGAGGTTCAATCTCACCTGACATCATTAACTAGCAACCGGTTATGATTATTACGCTAAGAAAAGCTTCTCTAACTAATGCATCCACCGTTTGGAGCTGGCGTTAAGCTTTAGGTCCCTTTTTATGAGTCTAAAAATAGCAGCTCATTAATTAAGAGATGTTCCCCTTATTACAACTGGGATGTTGCGGGAATTATGTTTTAGGGTTTACTTATGTTTAAACATATTTTTGGCAATAAAAACGTTTAAAAGCCTTTAATTTACTAAAAAGTAATAAGTGCTTCTTCAAAAGGAAAAACGGTATTGAGTTCACTTATTTTATTACGCTTCGTTCATTTCACTGCAAACACAAGGACGATAAATGGAAAATGAAAAGATGAACAAGTGTGTGAGAATTTCACTCTGTTGAAAATCAACGGCAGCATGCAATAGCAACCAAGTAGCCTAGGCACATTTTCTCACACTCTTGAGTATGCTTTAAGAGTTTTCTTGTGGTGTTTTTAACTCATAAAGTGGGTAAATAAAAAATTCTTATATGTCAGAATTATGTGATATATTTGTATGCGGAGGTTTCATTTGTATATTAAGTAAAAGAAATAGAATACCAAATTTGTTAAAAAATTTAATACAATACATAAAATAATTATTTATTATTATTATTTCTTTGTAAAATATTATGTATACCAACTTTTTTAATCTTTTTTTTAATTTCTTGGATTTCTATGCAATCAAAATTTTAATTTTATTTGTAATTATCATTTAATAATACTCTAACAATGCTGTATTATAAAGGATATTTTTTCAGTTTGTCTAATCTTTCGATAGGAATAAATACTATTTGTAAAATTCTAAGCCACAATTTCGCTTAACGTTTCTCTTCGGTAAGTTTTAGCCAACCGCTATAACCAATATTACGCTTCTAATTTAGAGAAATTAATTTTAAAAATTAGTGCTCTGTTCAACGAACTAAAAGAGTAATTTTGCGGAAAAATCTTGTTCAGTGACGAGGCCCTTTTTTGATTAAATAGATACTCCAACAAGCAAAATTGCCAAATATAAAAGGAAAACGTAACGCTATTACTTCCGCAAAAATTTATTATTTGCAGCCCTTGGTCTCTTTTGAAATGAAATGGAAGCTGTTGTTACCGATAATAGTGTATGCTATTGAAGTAAGCTAATAAACTTTTGTTTTCAAAAATAAAAACACTACAATAGGATGTTGCTACATCCTACACATCTCACAAAACTATCAACTTTACAACTCATGCACAATTGGAGATCAACATAACTCATGTCATTAGTTAAATAACAGCAGAAGTTCTTAAAAATTTTTTTTAAAAATTTTCAAAAATTAAAGCTATGGGTTTTCCCTTTCTTAACACGTTGACTGCCATGTGTAATATTTTTATAAAATTATTTTATTTGTTGTATATGTATTTTTCGGTTTGTTGATGATAGATAAAATTTTTATGCAGCGGCATCATTGTAAAGATGCATTCTTTAAGCCTTTGTTCGAACAATTCGAATTTTCACTTTGATTTTTGTTTGTTTTCTTTTTTATTTGGTGGCAGTCAACGTGTTAATATTCTTATCGAACTATACGTTTTTATCCCTTTATTGCTATACCATTATTTATTTCGAAAAACCAATTTACATATTTTACAAAACATAAACATTTAAATCTTTCAACATATTATAAAAAGTTTTTTTTTACTTTTTTTGGAACTTCATATAATTATATAATTAATAAAAAAATTAAAATAAGTGTGAAATGAAACTTAAAAATAAATATATAAATATATAATATAAACCATTATAAAGCATTATAATGGCTTAGGAAGAAGTAAAGACTTAGAACTTTTCCTGATGCTTCAAATCTAAAAAAGATGATTATTTAAGTAAAGCTAGTATTTGAAGCCTTCGAGAAAAAAAGGGGAAAGAAATTTGCCGTTTTTAAAACTTTGATTTAATTGGCACTTCATATGAACAAGGACAAAGTGTAATCGCAAAGTGAATTACGTTTATTAGCCCATTTTTCAAATATACTGATATTAACAACTAAAATTAAGTTTTATTTGTGAATTCACTTACAAAATGTTAACTTCTACGGACTTTATTTTAATTTTACGTGAGTAATTCTGTTTTTATACATTCGTGGACACTACAAATTTCAAAATGGTACAAAGCGTGATGCTCATTTTATTTTGAAATTGTCTGTTTTTTACGAAATTTGATTAAAAGTATTTTGTAAGATAAGATAATACGAAAAAACTTTAAGAATCAGTTAGTCCACAACTTAACAGGTATTATAATTATCAAGTTATGTAAATTTGTTAATTATATAATTAAATTCAAAATAATATTTTTTAATATTTTGAATGCTATAGCATTCACGTCATTCTGCGTTGTCATGAAAATGAATGCTATAACATTCACGTCCGCAAGCGTGTTAAAGAGAAACAGAAAAGTTTTTTAAATATTTTAGAAATTACAAAATTTAATACATATTTGCCATATAGGATTTAACTATAATGTTCTTTATTAATTTAATAGCTGATATTTAAGGTGTGAGATATGAATTCGTAGTAAAAGTATAAAATAAATACTTATATATATATTTTTTATTTATTTATAAACGAATTTTCACACTTAATTAGTTCTAATAACTTTTCATAAAGAAAATTATAATGAATACCAGCATAATTTTTTAATTTCCCTTTTTGAATTTCTCTTTTTTATTTTCCCATTTTACATACATACGTATGTAAATGTTTTTTTATATTTTTTTCTAAATGACAAGTTATAGTATAGAGAAAACTCAGTTTATACATAAACATATGCGTGTTATAAATATTAAATACATATGTACGTACCATTCTTTTACTTTCGTAAAAGCATTTACATAAGTATATATATAAGCTTTATAGAATATATCCCCGCCTTATAAAATAAAACAAGTAGTTTGTGGCGGTGGAAAACGGCGACAATATACTCGCATTATAGAGAAAGTTTATATATGTACATCGAGTATAAAAACATAAACAATCTTTCTTTTTTATATAGGAACATTGAAGGTTGAAATTATATAACAGCAGTGTTTAATGAGTCACTACTGTTTATCCTTAGACATGAAATAATAAAATGTGGCGTCGAAACAAATAACAAATGCTACTAGTAGTAGAAGTTGTTGAAGTTTTAATGATTATGCCCGAAGATAGAAATAAGGTTTAAGGTGTTCCAAAAAATATAAGCTAAAAAAATAATATAGCGTGTCTTCCAAACTTTGACATTCGATCGCTGCCATATTATTGAAAATATCGAGTTGTTTTCTCAAATCACCATTGACGGATATATCGTTTAACAATACATGCAAATAATAATTTTTTTTTATATAAATGGTTGATCTGTTCGGGTAACACTCAACACTCTTAAAAGAACGAAACGAAAGATTTGCCGAAAACATTGCTGCTGAGGTAGTCGAATTCGTGCCGCTCACTAGAACTCGGCATTTCGCAGACCACAACTTGGAGATTTTTGCGTGGTGACTTGTGCCTGCACCCATAAAAAATTCAACTGACTCGAAAGGTGAAGGTATAAAACGTCTTGTGTTCGCTGCATAGGCCCTAAACTGGCTCTAATTTTCATCAAAAAATTTTCTTTGGCGATAAAGACTATTTTTGGATCAATGCATCCTGAAAAAGTTACTGTTTGGTTGACGGCTCAATGGGGAGTGCTATTAATCGATGATTACTAACTTTTTAGTCAGAATTGGATGACATGGACATGTATTTTAAACGCACTTTAAGCTTTTTGCCGTTAAATTTTTTCTTGGTGTGTTTTCTTAAGCAACCTGTTTAGTTATTTTTTAAGCGTTTTTAAGTAAAAATAATATAAAAACTGTTTAAAGTATTATTTAATAACTGTTTATTTTATTATGTGCTACACTTTAAATTCTTGAGTTTTTTAACTTTAAAATGATTTTAATAATTGGGAATCTGAATGTATTACATTTACAAAATTTTTAAAGGGTTTGTTCACCGTTCACTCTATTAAAAAAAAAAAAACAATTAAATTGTATACAGTCTACTTACTGTACAGCCTTAAACTATTAAAAAAAACCTTTGAAGAAGGCAACTGAACTTATTTACAATTTTTATAATAACTCAATGTTTTTTTTGCTTTATTGCAACATATTTAGTCTTATTTGAAGACATGATATGTTTTAAAGTAGAAAAAAGTTAAGTAGTGTATAATTTTGATATACCATAGGTTAAAATATGTTTTCTCCTTTTTATTTAGAAAAAAAAAATTCTTTTGTATTTCTAAAATTTTATTGCTTATATCAAGACTATGTTTCAATAAATAAGCAATATGTACAAGCAAAATACAATCAAAACCAATTATTTAAATAAATGATTGTAATTCTAATACATACCCATGTTTCTTTATTACTATCTGGTTCAACAAAAATTAAATGTGTTGCTGTTAAGTATAAAGTCCCAACAGTTGGATTCTTCGTATTATAACGATCAATCATGCGAACATTTTCGACCTGAAATTTAGGAAAAAACAAAAGATTACACTGTGCTAGTTAAAAAAGTTGTTTTCGAAATATACCGTTATTTCGAAAATGGGGGATTTTGCATAACATATACATATTCGCTTAACTCAAAAACGGTTCAATTTATCGAATAAACTAAAAATCGAAATTACGCAATATAATTACCTTTAAGGCTAAACTTTTTTAATCTGCAAAATAATATGTACAGTTTGTCAAATAAATGTTTTCAAAACAGACACAAAGTTAAAATCTTATTTTCATTTCATAATTTTAACAAAATATTCTTAACTCGTTTTTTTTGTACACATGCCGTTACTGTATCTTTTAAGACGCTATAACTTTTAAAATAGACCCACACATTACAACGCCAACAACAAAAAGGATCTTTACATGAATGGTTATAGTATGTAAAAAACGTCACATAGTGTTTAGCGTTAAAAAATCGGATAAGCGTGAAACAAGCGACTTTATATTTAAATGAAAACATTCCGGAAACACTAATCTAAAAAGATTGGAGTATACCCATTGTTTTAAAGCAAATCAGCTAGAAAATTTCCTGATTTGTTTTCAAGACCGTGTAGGAAAAATCGTGTTATAAACCCACCAAATATACAAAAAATAATTGACGCGAAGAATTTTAAGCAACATACCAAAAACAATGTACTATGCGTCGCAGTCCTGCACAAGACATTTACTTTGTCAAGTAGTACAAGCTTATCGCATGAAACCATCTGAGATCAGATACAAAACAACAAATATTGCTCCCCCGTGGCTAAGAAAAAAACTCGCTCTTTGGTGCAAAATATTAAAAAAAGATTCAGATTTACAACAGAACATATTTCACCTACTCCAAATTACTAGGATGACATAATATTTCTAGCGTGACTAAAATGATGCTCTACAACAATGGTGGACCCCAAAAAGTTGAGTGAAAGGCTCTGACATCACTACAAAATAAAAATATAATTCTTTATGTAAAAGTTGAAAAACTGTTAGTTGTAAATACTATACATCCAACAAAAGATTTTGGACAAGATAGCGACCAAAGAAATGTATATTGATATTTCAAAAGACAAATTGATCGCTAACGTTCAAAAAGCTGGTTTTATTGACCCTGAAAAACGAATAAGTCTATTTAGATTTATACATACAAATATTGCCAAAAAAAAAAAAAAAAATGATTTCAAGCATAAATCTTATTTATTCTTTATTAACTATATTCTTCCTTCTTCTTCAACGCGGGATATGATGTTGTACACAGCCCTGAGAACAAATCAGCGAATTTTTAGCTGGTGATGTCTTTTACATACGATACCATTCATAAAAAACCCAAACTTTTTTCATAAAAAACCCCAATACTAAGAAATTCCAATAATTTATTTTTGTAAACATTTATTTGTCAGCAAAAAAATTAGATAATGATCTCTTTTTGTTGTTGGCGTTTAATGTGTGGGTATATTTTAAAATTTATGGCGTTTAGGAGTCCTTAAAAGATACAGTAAAAGGATGTGTACAGAAAAATAAACATGTTAAGAATTTGTTGTTGGAGTTCTCAAATGAAAATAAGATTTTTACTTTTTTTCTACTTTGAAAACATTATGTGACAAACTGTACATATAATTACCTTTTTTTGCAAAAAAAAAACTGTGGCATCACGTTTGTTCGCAAGTACGTACACTAGTCAGAAAAAGTCTGCGAACAAAAACATTATGTCCAAGATAATACAAAAAAATAACACAACAGTTCTTAAGAATATAAAATTAATTTGTTTTATTAAATATTATTGCATAGTTTTGATAAATATTAAAATTCAGCAAATAAAATAAATTATATACAAATTAATCACAAAAAAGTAAGATTGTGTTAAAAAAATACGCAGAAAAAGTTGTTGTAGTATTTAGTTGGATGGTCTGGTCTTTAGAGAACCACAACCAATCTTTTTTGCATAGAATAAACCAGTTATGTGGTGACTTCCAGTGATATTTCCTTTCATTCAGATGGCACAACTTTTTAAATATAATTTTTAATATTATAACAAGATGGAGAATTTTTGCCTCCAACAGATCCCATAAATAATCAATGGGATTGATATCTGGGGTCTGCGGTGACAAACGCAACTGTTTTCGAACATTATAAGCCATTTAAATTTTTTAAATATCGGCTGCGGTCTTAGAATCGTTATCTTATTTAAATAAAACATTGATGCCAAAACCCAGTTTTGTAAAATGTTGCTTCCAGTTAACCTTTGTATAAGCTCTATTGGCCGCAGTGGACTCAATAATCTGCAAATTGTATACCACGGCACATACCCTCTAACTATTACACCCCCACCATCGTGTATGACCGTGTCGCATAAATTAGCTTTATGTACCGGATTTTCTCCACACGAATTGACGACTTTTTATTATAAAAATGCAATACTTACTCTCATTCAAAAATATAACCCTTTCCCAGAATTCTAATGGCTTATTTAACAGCTTTCTACCGTGCGACATTCTTCTTTGACTCTTTTTAATGAAACAAAGGGCTTCTTACGTTCTATACGAGCATGGAAACAGTTTCGATTTAAAATATTTCTGAGATTATCAACACATATACTCCTCTTCAATTTTAAATTAATGCTTTCAACCACTTCTGAGGCTGTTATTTTGGAATCTTGCTGCACAGAGTTGATGAGATGTATATTTTCTCTCAAAATTAATTTTGAAGGACGGTCAGAAAGAAGTTTTGATACAAAGCCTCCAGTTACTTTGTAAAAGTTAATGGTTTATCTAGATAGAGGAACGCATTTGATCTACCTTTTCTGCAACTTTTTTGAAGGTTTTTTCTTGCCTTCTAAGAAAAATAATAAATTTTCTTTCGGCAGTATAAACGCATTTCTTTTGCAAAACAAATATTATTTTACAAATTGAAATTAATTTTCTTATAGCAAATACACAAATTTAACTAAAAATGCAACGAATATAACAGCTATAAATTAAAAAACAACGATTAATAGATTAATACTTTTTGTGTACACAGACTTTTTCTGAGTAAATAAATGCACTTTTTTTAATTATGATACCTAACATTTAAACTACTTTCTTTTCAAATACAAATTTTGGTTATAATCTATTACAGGGATCTAAGACATATTACAAGATCAAAAAGTTTTAGCTTTGTTGCGTATTCTTAGAAATATAGAGTCCTGAATGACATAAAGTTTTGTACGCAAACTTTTTCTGACTAGTGTATGTTTGTAAGTTATTTTATTAGTCAAGCGTACGTACGTACGTATAAGTGATATTTTATTAGTGAAGCAGAAATATTACTCATACGTACGTACTTACGTAGTAATGTGACCCCACTGTCCTTTGCCCAAAAAAAAATTTTTTGTATTTGTGAAACAATTGCGCAGATTAATACCTTTAGCTTTACTTAAAGGTAATATTATTGAGGAATTTCATTTTTTTTAATTATTCAGTAATTTTTTGAGATACGAAAATATATGTTGTGCAACCTCCTCCATTCGCGAAATTATGGTATATCTCAAAGATAACCTGAAAAACGGTTAGCGTACTCGAATTAAGTTTAGCCGCCGTATACCACGCTTGTTGGCAAAAAAAAGTGTCAAATTCGAGCACAGTGTTATTATTCATATAATTTTTTTTTTCTTTTTAACAAGTTTACATAACAAATAATTAAAGAAAAACATATTTTATTTTCAAAATTAAAGGCTGTAAGCTATTAAATTTTTACTAGATAGTTGATATAATTTTCTTTTTTTGATTAGTTTTACAAGAAGGTTAACTGCTTTTATTTCATTGACTGCATAATAATTTTTCATGTGTAAATATTCATATAAACATCGACTAATTAACTCGCCTTTTTTATAACTTTCAAACTTGAGTTCTTTTTAAAATAAAGTGACTTTAAGTTTAGTTTAATCAAACTTCGGGGGTGGCGTAGCGTAGTGGTTAGAGCGCACGCATAACAACACAAACGAATCAGGTTCGAGCCCCAGCAGAAGACACGACGAAAAAAAAATTTAATTGTGTTTTCGAATGTTTAATAACAAAAAAGGCTTTAACTTCCCTCCAGACAACTCCATTTAAAAATAAAAAAATAAAGAAAAAAAAGCCCCCCTGACCTTTCCGCATTCCACTGGCGATGATGACAAACATCAGTCGAATGATCAGGAAAAACACGCCACCTACTGGGAAAAAAACTACAATGCTAAAGTAAAGATCACCACCTTGCTAATTGCAAGGATCTTCAGCACTACACAAAAAGAAATCATATGGAGGAAGCTACAGCGGATTAATCAGCTACTTAACTTGAAAATATCAAATTGATTAAAAAAAACTGAAACAAAGCAATAGATGCATTGTCGAAAGCCAATAGCTCCCTAGAGGAGTAACGGAGAAAAAAATCGAACATAATTGTTGCCCCATCTTATCATTATTTGTATGTATGTATACACATTATAGATGTTAATTCGTACAGCTAGAATTTTTTATAATAAAAAAAAAGTTCATTTTGTATAGTACAGCACAAGCAATTCCAACAAACTCTGTCTTTTCTAAGAGTTTTTTTATATTTATTCTTCAAGACTATTTAAAATTATTTTTACCCATTGTAGCAGAATGTTACGCAAATAAAAAAAGCAAAAAAACATTTCATACTCCATATATTATATATAAAAATGAATGTGTATATGTATATATGTTTGTTTGAAGTCCATAGACATTTAACGGCTGAACCGATTTTCTTGAAATTTTTGCAGTATTTATCTGCATAAATTTCAAAAATTCCAACTGGGCGGTGTCATGTCCGTACAAAGTAGATATTTATTTGTCTATATCTTCGAAATGGTAACAATAAGAGTCTCTAAATTTGGTCCAAAAACAAATCATCAGTCGAAAAGTCGGCGAAATAAGGCAATAGGTATGGTACCTCCTATAGCGGTTAATAGTGCTCTTGAGAGCGATTTAAGCTAAAGCTTCTGAATTTGGCCTGAATGGCTTCATAGTCAATGAAAACCATCAGTCAAAAAGTGGGTGGAATTGGATAAGTTGGAGTGGTGTCACCCATACATAGTAAACATTATATTTCGTATATTTTACATAATATAATAGTAGAAATTTCTAAATTTGCTGGGCGAAATTGGACAAGTGGGTGTCGCGCTATTCATTCTATACTATATATTTATGTAATTTGTTTATGTGGAAAAAAGTAAAATGCTATCTATATACTATACAAAAACAAATGTGTGTTTATTTGAAGACTGTATACAGAATAAATCGAATTCTACTGTGTCTTTCTAGAAGTAACTATAAGTTATCTTAAATGTTTGGATTTAAGCCGAAAGGAGATAAAATGAGGAAAAAGGGTGAAAAATATCTAAGATAGTAGGGGTAGCGACGGTTTTAGCTGCTTTTATACTTAAAGGCTTTAAACGCTAATTAATCATACAGTAAAAATTTATGGATAAAATGAAACTGAAATAAAATAATATTTAGATCCAGTGTTTTAATATAATTCCATTTGAACTTCTCCACTCTGCAATATAATAGTGTGTGGTAAAGTTTGTTCTAAAGAAATTTGATTTTCTAATAATAAGTTTACATAGGGAAAAAGCTATTGCAAAACATCAATTCATATAAAGATTTTTAAATCAACAAAAAAGAGTTGCGAAAAAGGTCAGATTTTCACAAAAAAGTTTTTAAGAAATAGCTTTAACTAACTTATAGCTTGAACTTTAACTAACTAATTTCGGAGGAGCACTGTTCCAAAAACAGACTCAAAGAGTTTTGAAGATATTAAATAATCAGTAAAATGAATATGTACTCGATGGCAGGTAAAAAGGAATACTTATAAGGGGTGTTTTTTTATAGAGGTATAGAACTTTAAGTTGCAATAGAACAACGATGGATTATTCGATTGACATGAATTTTATTTATCCGAAAGATAATTTTGTGGCATTACATTTTAAATATGATTTCTGGCATTGACCGCCACGGCTGGCGCGGATGTAGTCCAATCTGGACGTCCAATTTTCGATGACTTTTTCCAACATTTGTGGCCGTATATCGGCAATAACACGGCGAATGTTGTTTTCCAAATGGTCAAGCGTTTGTGGCTTTACCGCATAGACCAATGACTTTACATAGCCCCACAGAAAGTAGTCTAGCGGTGTTAACTCAAAAGATCTTGAAGGCCAATTCACAGGTCCAAAAAGTGAAATTAGGCGGTCACCAAACGTGTCTTTCAATAAATCTATTGTGACACGAGCTGTGTGATATGTTGCGCCGTCTTATTGAAACCACATCTCCTGGACATCATGGTTATTCAATTCAGGAATGAAAAAGTTAGTAATCATGACTCTATACCGATCACCATTGACTGTAACGTTCTGGCCACCATCGTTTTTGAAAAAGTACGGACCAATGATTCCACCAGCCCATAAAGATCACCAAACAGTCAGTTTTTCTGGATGTAACGGTGTTTCCATTCAACCAGAAGTGCGCTTCATTGCTAAACAAAATTCGCTTATGAAAATTGAAAAAATTGAAAATTGAAAAAAAAATTCACTTATGAAAAATGAAAATTGCACTATTTGCAATTTGTTCAGGCGTGAATCTATTCATGATGAATTGCCAAACCAAACTGAGAATAAATCACTTGACAGCTGTTAAATCGGTCACCATCCTGAAAAGTAATGCCAACTTAAAGTTCTATACCTCTATAAAAAACACGCTTTAGTTTTTGTAAAGCAAGTTTAATTTTTATTAATTGCACTAAAGAACCTTTCCACATAGGAAAAAACTTAATGCACTTCGAAAGAAAAACACGATCGTTATTGGTAAAGAAAAAAGGCTTCTTCTGTGCACAAAGTAATATAACGCCATTATCTTAAAAAAATAATAAAACTGTGGGTTACAATGAAAATCACTTAAAAAGTCTTGTTTAGTTTCCAGTTCGTGTTAGCATGTCGAAAAGCATGTGACTGTATGACGATTTTTTCAATAGAACTGTAAACACATAAAAATACATTGGCGCTGTTCACGGAAGACTGTTTATTGGGTTACTGGTTACACTGGTATACAAAAAACAATTCTCGCTGGATTCTTGATGCGTTGAATTCAAATCCGTATTCAGTTTTTTCCATCGGGCTCAAATTTTTAGCCCAAAATATGGTAATTATGTCAATATATTTGAACGATTTGAACGATTTTAATGTAAGTACCACCAAATGTTTAGAAACAAAATTTCCTATAAATCACTTGAACAACATTTTTTTTTTTGTAATTTCAACAGTTTCGGAGTTATTCACAACTTAGCTGCGAATATACATTTTTTCAGAATGAGAATTTTACATGTTAAGCACTTAATTTAAAGCTTAAAATGTTGAGAATAAAATAAACTATAAGTCATGAAAATCGGTTGGCTATTGCTGATTTTATTCAAAATTAAATGCAAGTACCTAACTTTGACCAAAATTAGTGAACAAATTTTTTCTTGCAAAATTATTGGAAATTTTTTCTTTTATTTCCAAAAAATTCTAAAAATATTCTTAGAATATAAACTTTACTTTTTAAGCATTAAAATGAAAGTCAGATATGTTGAAAGTAAAATAACCCATAAAGGTAGGTGCCTAACTTTGACAAAAATGTGTAATACATTATTAAGCAACACACAAAAATTATGAAACGAAAATACTACTAATAAATAATTATCTCCACTGAACGAAATGAATCAATTTACGCTTGAGCTTAATGGAAATTTATTTCCAAAACAAAAACAATTGGTCGGAAATTGCAGAAAAATATAAAAAACACCTTTTAATAAGCAAAATTACCGTATTTGGGGCTCATACAAACCAAACGTGATCTTACAGAAGCCAATGAATCCATTACGAGTGACTGTTTGGTGTGGCTTGTGTAAATTTCTTTTCAACAATTTTTGTATTTTCAGACATGTGCCTTCATACATAAATAAAACGTAAGCTAAAAATGATTATATTAGACAAAATTAATTAACTTTTACAAATTTATCCGATTAATTACCTAAAAAATTAAAGACTTAGATCGACATTAAGCTAAGAAGGTTTACAACCTTAGAAAAGATGATCATTATAAATGATCTTGGAATTTTGTTAGATTATAAGCTAACATTTTGTGATCGTACTTCCAAGATGGCTAATAGAGCTAATAGAGTACTAGGATTTATGAAACGTTGTTCAAAGGAATTTTCCGATCCATATATTTTATAAGTGGTATGGTAGATAAGACACCCGCCTACCAACCAGAAATTCCTCTGTTCAATACCAGACCAGACCATCTAAAAAAAGAAAAAGTTTTTTCAACAGCGGTATCAACTCATAACATTAGCCAGTAACTGATTATGAGTATATTACTACTATTGAAAACTTCTCCAATGCATTTACCGTTCGGAGCCGGCGTTAAACTGTAGGTCCCTTTTAAATGAGTCTAAAAAAAGAATCGGGTGCAGCTCATTGACTGAGAGAAGTCCCCGTGTTCCTTCATGGAATGTTATGGGAATTAATATCTATATTACGAAGCAGTTATATAGATCTTATTATTATATTATATATATATTTATATTTTTACACTTATTCTAACATTACTGAATCTGTGCAGAAGCTGTTTCTTCTATTTTGTTTGAGAGGACTTGCATGGAACTCATATGTATTTAGTTCCTTCATACGAAAGCAGACTTGCTCTAATTAAGTTGCCTACGTTAAAAAAGCAGGAGAATAATTCTAAGTGTTTCATGTGTTTCATGTTTATTAGGTTTAATACGTGTTGATGTTAATTCCGATTTCCTTCTAAACAAAATTGTTTATGATGTTCCAATTAGACCTTCACGCAATTTCCGGCTAATAAATCTAAAATATCATATATCTGTTTATAACAATAACAATACCTTTGGTCGGATACTATTAATAACCTTTATCATTTAATTGATTTTTCTGAGAGTAATACAATTTTGAAAACAAAAATAATATTGTAATTCTGCTTACATTAAATGAATAATTATCATACTGTTATTCTTTTGTATTTTATTTACTCTATTACTTTAGTCTGTGCGGAATTGTTTTTCCTTAGAACTAATAAATAAATAAATAAAAATGTATAAAATTTGAAGTTTTCTCTGCAAATTGCTTATATACACTATAACATCAGAATACATATCTATCAACCGACTTCTTACATCATAGTTTCTAAAAAAAAAATTAAAGGGTCTTCCATGACAATTATTATTATTGTAAGCTACAATGAAGTTATCTAAAGATTTCAATTTTATTTTTAACAATATAGTGTAAAACTTTTCGAACGACCCCATTTGTTTGTTTAAAAAACTTACTTTTTTTAAAACCAAAAAATCATTATAAAATATCGGTGGATCCGTAAATTCCTCTTCAATCCAAGAAACAACTTTATCGGATACAAACGGTGGTACTGGTACACCCCAAAGGCGTTTATTTTCGGGTTCTTCTGTTTCCGGTGAAATATTATCGAAACTTAAGCGTAAAGCAGAAGTAGGCGACAATTGTCGCTCAATTTCATTAAATTTATTCATAAATTTTGTAAAATCCATTTTTTTTTTTTGTTTATTTTATCCTACAATTTTTTCACTTCAAGTGTGTAAATATTGATTTTAATATTCATTTATTTCATGTAATAGCCATCAATAAATGCGTGTAAACGCTTACAATAACAGCGTCACGTGAATTATAATGCTTTTTTCAATTTTTTTTTGTTCTTGTATATGAAGTTATGAATATATGTACTGTATGTCACTTCTGCTTACATACACATTTCATTATCATTATCAACATTTTACAAAATAAAGCACTTTTACTTTATTACGCCAACATTATACTCAAACGCACACAACTTTCAATTTCTATTCAAGTCAGCATCTTTTATTTTTTTTGTATTACATTATTGAACAACAAAACCATCAAAAAGGATGTCTCTAGGTTATGACGTCTTTAACAAGTTTCAAGTGTAAATTTTATCTAATTTTTTTTTTTTTTTTTTTTGCTTTTTATAGAGTGTAAAAGGAGTTATACAAAAAATTATTCTCCTAGTATACAAAACTGTCCGTGCACAGTTTTAAACAGACAAAACCGTCCCGTCCGAGGTTCAAATATAAACTCGTTATTTTTATTTGTATGTCATCGTTAGTTAAGTGTCTAAGATTTTACCAAACTACTTTTGAAGGGAAATTTTGTTAGGAATTTTACTTCGTTCAATTGAAAATCTCTTTTTCTAAGAGAGATATAATAATGACTCTTGCTGATAGGGTTACCAAGCTTAATTATTGCGAAAAGTTGATTTTTATGTTTATTGTAATTTCTGTTGGACAAGCAAAAGGATGTTTAATTCAGAAATGCTTCAATGATTTAAAAATGTAGAGGGTCCGCCATCTAACGTTTTTTTTCAACTAGTGCTTATTTCGTAAATGGTAACACTTAGCTCATGTCTGATTTGACAGATAATTAGCTTTATCCTTCCGCTAAACGAATATTGTTGTGTACGCTTGAACAACGCTGGGAATCTGGGCCTGCGATCGACTTACAGAAGATGTCGATTTTGCCAAACAAAATCATCTTTTCAGATGAAGCTAATTTTGATCTTGGCGGGTATGTAAACAAGCAAAATTGTCGCATTTGGGGCACATAAAACCCGCACGCATACATTGAAAAGCCGATACACCCAAGACGAGTCACTGTTTGGTGCAGATTTTGGTCCAGAGGCATAATTGGGCCATTTTTCTTCGAAAATGAGCAAGGAGTGGCCGTTACAGTCAATGGCGATCGTTATCGGCCCATGTTGAACAAATTTTTGTTTACAAAAATTGAAGCGGCGGATATTTGCAACATTTGGTTTCAACAGGACGGCACTACATGCCACACAGCCGAAGCTACACTCGATGTTTTGCGGCCTGTTTTTGAAGATCGCATTATCAGCCGCAGAGCTGATGTCGTTTGGCCACATCGGAGCTGCGATTTGACACCGTTGGACTATTATTTGTGGGGTGCCGTCAAAAATAAGTGTTACGCCAACAAGCTAGAGACAATTGACGCTTTAAAGGACAATATTCGTGAAGCCATTGGTGAAATACAGCTGCACACAATCGATAATGTGCATAAAAATTAGACCGATCGTGTAGGCTTCTGCATGGCCAGCCGAGGCAGCCATTTGAATGAAATAATTTTCCATTATTAACCGGAAGGATTGTACTTTCAAATAAAAAAATAAATTTGAGAAAATATTCAGTAGTTTTTTTTTGTATAGCATTTTCACAAAAAATTTATTTGGCGGACCCTTTATTATAAACAAATGTTTTGAAGATAAAGCTTCTATTGACTCAAGGATAAAGTAACAAACCGGTCGTCGGTAAACGACAAGCAAAAATCAAAGAAACTTTAAAAACCATAGATTAACGGAAATTACGCCCTGTAAAACTTGTTAATTCAATGCAGAGCATCTATAATGTGATAGTAATAAATGGCGATCATACTGGTAGACGTAGAAAAAAAGGTAGAAGTATTTTTAAACGCTACTTAATATTTAATCACTACATTTAAATTCTTTTATTAAGAATTATTTGACAGTACCAAACTTTATGAATATTTGTTTTTAATTTACTTTTGTTTGTTTTGAAGTGAATTTGTTCAATATTTATCTATATTTTATATTTGTGCTTTTGTTATTTGAGGCTGGGGAGCCAACTTGTATGATTTGTGAGAGGGTTATACGGGTATGTCACATATTCCGATCGATTCCGTATTTGCAATTACGATCGATTTAGTTTTTTATTCTCCAAATGCCGAACGATTTAGTTTATTAAATAAAATGTATTATATTTATACCAATTTTTCTTCATATGTGTTATATTTATACAAATTTTTATTTATAAGTGTTATATTTCCCCCAAGAAGTAGACGTCAAATATTTTAGGTTTGTAAATAACAATTAAAACAAAAATTTAAAAAAAAATGAAATCACTTGCAGTTTTAAGTGGTTTCAAATCGAAGAAAATTTTGGTTTTACGTTTTCTGTAGAAGCTAACTACGGAATTGATTCTACTTCCGATCGGAATTCAATTTTGTGACAATTACATTTACAGCGGCGAAATAAATTACGGACACAGTAAACTTTTTTAGCTTCATGAGTGATTTATAGGTCTTTTTAAAGAGATTTTTGATAAACTAATTTATTTACTATTTAGATAGAATAATACATTTCTCACAAGTCATTATGTTTTGTTCCAATTTTTTTTGTTATATTATTTATTAATAAAAAAAAAACAAAAAAAAAATACAAAATTTCGCTGAACAAAATTATTAGCACACTTCATTAGAAACTATAAGATATTAATTATAGTGAGAAAATTAATATTAAATTGCTAATTCATTTTATTTTATAACCGCTTCCAGCCATTTTGGGATAGAATTTATGAATTTTTTGATGACCGCTGTCTCAATGTTTAGCAATTTTTAGATAAATACCTGCTTAATCTCATAATTTTGCATCATCCCGATTTTCACTCGCCTATCCAAATCTTTCTTATCGGATTTAAATCTGGCGATTGTGTAAAACCTTGTGTATACAAGGTGGCTGTATAGCCACTTATGCCTAACATGAGCCAAATGCTTTACGCATTTTTTTACGTTTTTTTTTTTTAGTACAGCCGAATATTTTATTTTGTTTATAATTTCGTCACCAGCTCGCCTACTAATGCAGAGTTAACATGCATATCTTCACACATGGTCTCTTTAACGACCATGTTTTAAAGCTGCAGAGTTTAGCGGTCTTCAAAGTGAAAGATTTTGAACCTGCTTTCATCTAAAAATATAAGTTTGCCTTCAAAATCATTTGGCCTTCTTAAACACTCTTTGGCTTTATTTAGTTCACTAATGAAATACTTTATGCAGTATCCTTCGGACCGTAATGGCTATATAATCTCAATTATTGTCTAATCTCAACAGAGATCAGTGTCTCCGGTATCACTTTGACTTTTATGACTATTAGGCTGCAATCACGTCTGCTTAAAGACTTACACCAGTATTTATGCCGTAAACGTTCGCAGGCTTGGACTAGTTTAGAATAGCTTAAGTCGACTGCTACACTTCTATATCGACATTAATATAATTATTGGCCACGTAAGGCTTTTTATGTCACTTGGATTTGAATAAATAAATACTTTTTTGAAAAGATCCTTGTAAGTGCTATAACTAATGAAGTTAAAAAATGCATCTATTATTCATTTTGGAGATTAATTCTTGACATTCTCGTACTGTATATAAAATGAAATTGGAAACATGAGATTTTAAACTAGATGGTATCATCAATATAAATACATTTGTAAATATCGTTACTGATAGGCATATCGGTAGCAAATATTGTATACTATACAGGACTCCTCTTCTTATCTCAGGTACGGATGACACATATCTTGTTTAATTCCGAATATTACTTGAAACCCTAACATAGCGAATTTTTTACATACATATATCGACAACAGTATGCGCAATCTCTGTAACACGATTTCTCTTAAATATTTTCCATGAATGCCAAAGTTCTTAAGATTTTTTTAGTAAAAACTTTACCAATTAAAGCTTACTTAAAACATGATATAAATTTTATATTTTATTTTAGGAATAAACGCGTTTTTGCTATCTTTTTGGCAAATCAATAAATTTAGCTTCAGCGACACCTGTAGATACATTACTGCAACTGGATATGAACGAAAACGCATCTTTTGATAGCCGAATAAAAAAAGACCTTCCAATACTAAACATAGGTGGCCTTGCAGAACTTTACGACTACATTGCACCCGTGCAATTAAGATATTTAAATACTTGCAAAGTGTAAGACTTTTATAAATTATATCGAGGTATTTGAAATCGATGTGGTGGACTCTATAGGAGATGGATGTTACTTTACAGTATCGAAAACTTACCTTTGCTAATTTTATATGATCCATTATGTTTGATATACAGGTTTTAACTTTTCGCTTAATTTTATATTTTTAAGTTTTTAATTGTTGTTAAATAAACAGTAAAAAGCAAAAACAACAATTTGGTTTAATTTTTAAACACAAAAAACATATAAATATATTTGCACCACCTTCTTCTATTAAAACAATATTTTTACAAAGCTGTTGTATTTTTTCAAGGATTGGCAATTGTCATGTTTTTATTTGTATTATCACTGTTATTATTATTATTTTTTTAATAGTTTTATTTTTTGTAAACTTATTTTTTTATAAATAATTAAATAATTATGCTAAAATCTTTCCGTGAGACGAAAAAAAGAGGAAACCTTTTTTTCAAGAGACGGCAAGAAAAAAAAACAACCACAAAATAACGAATTCCATAATCAAAACAAAATTGTGCAAAATGCCAACTGTCACTTAATGTTCAATTTGTCGTGACTTAAAGCAATATCATAGCCACAAGTGACATACCATAATGACAAAACAATAACCGTAACGTAGATACCAATTATATATTGATTTTCTGCCATAACCATAAACAACCAATTGCCAGATAAATGTGTTTTAAGAACTTTTTTCATTTTACAACAAAGAAAAACATCAAAAACAATTATGGCACAAATAATCAATGAAAACAAATGTGTTTATATTTGGCTACGGTTACGTCTATGGTCTTATGGTCTTTGTAAAGTAAAACAGATGTCCACTTTTATTATGATAAAGCAGTGAAAACTAAAAAAGAATATTGTAAGTCAAGATTTAAAAAAACAAAAAACAATTGTTTAGCTTCTTGTTTCGTTCTCGAAATAACTTTTTAATGAAAATATAGGTCAATTATGGATCTGTTTTTTGTTTTCTAAATTTAGCTCAGTTTCACAAAAAACATATGTACTAATTTATGGAATTGTTAAACATCTTGTAAAACATATGATTAGTCATTACGGTTACTTAGTACTCTCTTATTCTGCAGCATTCATACGATACCAGATATTCATTCACAATAATCATGTTTTTATTTATTTTTCTTTATCGCCTCTTATTTCCTATTGTTCGCGATTACAAAGCAGACGTTTTTGATTGTGTTCAATGAGACGTAGTACGAATAAAATTGAAGAAGTAAAAGGAAAAATCAGTTGAAGTTTTTACAAAACAAAAAAAGAATTCAAATATTCGATAAAATTCCAAAGAATTACAATAACGCAATCGTGTATTATTGTGCAAAAATTTCAGTAATTTTCGATAGAAAAAGTGAAAAGTTTTTTCTTCAAAAGCTGTCGCCTGTCACAACGAAGTAATAATAAAGAGAGAAAAAAGGGAAAACAACAAAAAGTGAAGTGATATAAAAATTATAGCAATAAAGATAGATAAAAATTAAAATACATTTAATCGTATTGTAGAAAAATGTTAAATCAATTTTAAATATTGGAAGAAAAAATGTTTTAAATCAAATGCAATTATTTATATTTAATTAAAAAAGTATTCATTTTCTTGATCGCGACCATGAGTTCCCGTAACAAGTGAGTAATTTTATGAAATATATTTAGTGTGAGTGTGTTTTTTTTCCAAGGAATTCCTCCGTGTTATAATATATGGAGAGGTTCTTGATACTGTGGGAATCTCAAGCTTCTAAATGTGGGCGTTCTGCTTCACTGCTTACGTGCGTTTTATTTCTATTTTCATTTATTCTTTCCAGTGTCCTCATGGAAACTTATTATTTATTTAGTATGTGCTGGATGTGTACCATATTACAACAACTCTTGCCAAACTTATTTCGATTTCCGAATATCATTTTATGTCAAATGTTGACGTTGTAATTAAAGTCAATACTTTGAAATATAAATTTATTATGTATAGGTCAGGCTCGTGGCGAGTTAGAGGAGAATGAGGTTGCCTAAGAATGTATGGGAAACGTAATTTTAGTAAAAATTTGGACACATACAACTTATTGTTATATTTACTTAATAGAAGAGAAGTATAAGGGCCCAAATAATGTTAGAACAGTGCCAAATATAGGTTGAGAAAAAGGCTATTCGAAAAGCTAAAAAAGTAAATTTTTCAAATATTTTAGAATTTAAATATTAAAAAGAAGGGGTGTTGTTTTCGAAAACATTTAAACACCTACTTTTAGTCTAAGCGGATATAGCTAATATTCCATTTGTGAAAATGTCTTAAGTTATTAAGTAACTATACATATATATATATATATATATATATATATATATATATATATATATATATATATATATATATATATATAGTAATAAATAAATTAACTATATATATTGAGCTGAAGGCCATAGTCGCTATTACTCTAATAAATAATTAGCCTATAATTTTAATTGTAAGCTAATTCTAAAAAAACTGGCTTCTCCAATTAATCATTTTTAATCATAATTCCCCAGTGATAATGTCCCTCATCGCTCAATCTATGACTTTATTATTTATATCTCTAAAAAAAACTCAGTAAACCTAAGTACCATCCTTATTACTACATTTTTTTCAATCTTGGTTGACTCTTCAGACCAAAAAACTAACAAAAAACCTAATCGTTTTTCGGTTTCGAGTTACCTTAGATGCAACAAAACAATTTGTCTGTCTCTTAAAACTGTAAAGCATGATGGCAGTAATATTGTTGTATAGAAGTGCTTTTCCTACTATGGTGCCCAGTCACTACTACATAAACTTATGAAAGCCACAGATTATGTTGAAATCTTCCGAACTCGTATGCTACCTTAGTCCAATTTATATGCGATTGAGAATTTATGGAATGTAGTTAAAATAACAACTAAAGGAAAGTGTCCCACAAATTATGATGAGATTTGGGAATTAATTCATGCTACGTGGTATGATATAACGGATTCAGTAGACCAAAATCTTGTCGATTCTGTGCCCAGACGATATTAGGCAGTTTTAGAAAATCACGGAGCCCCAGCAAAATATTAAACACTCTAAAACAACATTAGAACTGAAATTAGTACAAATCTATTATTGTATTGAATTCCTTATATTTTCACATTGTAAATTTGTATCTTAAGCTTAATTTAATTAAAATGTTGAAGCAATTATTTAACAAAAATGGAATGAAACTTGTTTCTGTAGTTTATTAACTAAAAATAAATGCAATTATTTATCAGTAATATTCTCATTTTACTTAATTTCTTATCAAATCTCAATGTTTCACATATGTCTCTTTATTATTTTTCACATCACTATATATATATATTATATATACCATAGCAAACAGTCAAAGTTGACAGATTTTTTCTCTTCTAAGTACTTATTAATGTTTATATATTTCTTTTGTTTCCAGAACCAATGTTAAGAAATTATTTGAATACTGGTGTGAAGTATCTCGAACTCATGGAATTGATCAATCATCATCACGCATAAATGGTCATAGTAATGCATCCTCTTCAACACCTGAAGGTGTAATCACAGAAAGTTTTCCAGATAATTTTCGTGATGAAAAGACGATTGCCAATATACCCGCCTTTGCTTTTCCATGTGAATTTGAAAGGTAAGTAGATGAATTAAACAATAAACTGTTTGTATGTGTATACATATGAAGGTCTGTACAACAACGCTGAAAACATATTGATTCCCCTTCTCTAAACATAAAACAACAACTTCCGGTAATTAAAAAAAGTATAAAAAAGAAAGAAAAAAGCGACCTACCGAAATTAAATATTTTATATTTGAAAAAGTCGTCTTTAAAGTATATTTGTTACTTAAAACAAAGTTTATAGCCTTAAAGTATTGTTTATGGAATGACAGATTTAACCGAATTAACATCTTGAATTAACAGAGACCAAAAGAGTTTATTAAAATAAAAATTAAAAAAATCATTCTTTTATTATGACCGTACAACCGAATACTATTTATGTTTATTTATATTTGTAGCCGAATCTTCATGTTGAACTCTATTGTAAACAAAGATCTTGTTTTTCTCTTGAGCTTAATATATTTTCTGCATTTTTAGTTTATCTCCCCTTTTTGTTGTCTTTATTGGTTGCGTATAGTCCAATTGTTGCCTGCTTTTTGTATTGTTAATTTTTTTTATTAACAGGTTATTCAGACCTTCTATTTTGTGGGGTTTTTCATTACTAAATATGATATTAACTTTATAACTCTTTTTGTTTATTTAAAAGTTTTGTTATTTTATGCCTTTTTGCTCTTTTTTCTTGATGATGACTCATTTATCTTTTTTTTTAGATTCATACGTTTAACGTCATTTATTCATACTGGAAGTATTTTATTTAGATACAAATTGTTTACTTCTGTATTATTGACAGCTATTAAATGTTTTTTTCATTTTATTATTTAATCTATGATATATGGCTAAGTGTTAAGGCCAAAGTTCTTTTTATTGAATACCACCATGAACTGGACAATATTTTTATTGGGTAATTAGAAAATAACTAAAGGAAATTGAAATAAAGCAACTAATTATGAGAGATAACATTGTTATACTGGTATTATCGCAATGTGATAATCCAGGAGTCATCTACCTTTCTGCTCATGAAAAGTATTTAAGAATTATTAAAGGCTTATCAAGCGATATTTCTTTAAAAATTCATATGAAAACTTTAATCAATATAAAGTATTGTTTTCTAAATAAAGAATTTACATTTTTTGAAAATATAAAAATCGAAATTGTAAGAAACTTATTCTATTTACAATTAAGTAATTTATTTTTAACGAAATATGGTGATTTGCCAACATGTTTCCGTAATTAATTCAGAAATAGTACGGTTCCTTAATTCATAATAGTGTGTTGAAACAGCTCATAACTTAAAAAATATGATTAAAATTCTTTAAGTCTAATTAAATGGAGTATATAGTATGAAAATCCTTAGCTTGGCTGAATTAACGGTATATGCGATCCTTTTAATACATTTTGGATTAAATTTTACGGCATTAGCCGTCTTTTCCGTGAAAGGCTATTATAATGAAGTTTATCTTTCACGGACAGTTCCATTTTCGCTTTGCCATATTGTAGGACAGATTTGCTGAATGTGTATCTTTAGCTTCGCTGAATCAGCGGTATATGCCGTCCTGTCCATACATTTTGGATTAAATTTTAAAGCGTTAGCCGCCTTGTCCGCGAAAAAGTTAAATGATAAAATAATAATATTCTAGTTCGTTATAAACATTGTAATTAAAAAAAAAAATAATAATAATAAATTAATTCCTTGAATAATGTTTGTCAAATTAATTATGGAAACAAAAATCTCTTGTGCATACTCTACAACTGTAACCTCATTTCGAAATAAAAACCGATATTAAAGTGGGCTGGCAATCTATACCAATTAGTCATATTTTTGGATACAATGGTGCCTCCATATAATTGTGTTGATGTTTTTACTCTATAGTCTGCAATTTTTTAAACAAATCTCCAATTTTTTAAAATGAATATCCACAATATGGATCCATTTCTGAAGCGGAATATGCTTTGCTAAAGGAATGGGAAACTTAAAAACGAATTACTGTTTAGAGTTTGATATGTACTAGAAGATTGTACAATCTAAAAAATATTTATATCGTGGTGGTAAATTGTAAAAAAAATACTTATTTTTGTTGTATTTACATTTTGAAAAATGATTGAAAAAAATAATAGGGTCTTTTTTTTTGTATTGCTAAATAATACCAAAAAACGTTATCATTTTTTAATGTTCGGAAGAGCTTCTTTCATTATTACATATTTACTTTGTAGATTCATAGAATATACAAGATTCTCGTGGATATTAGGAGGATTGGAACATAATTTTTCTTTAATATTATTATATGTAATGGAATTTTTAAGAATACCCAAGCAGTGTTTTATAAGACGTAAGTCTATTAACTGCATTTATACCTTTAGTAGAGTTCAGAGGATCACTGTCCAGTGTAAACATAAAGTTAATTTATTAAAATATATATATATATATATATAAATATATATATATATATATATATATATATATATATATATATATATATATATATATATATATATATTCCTGCATGAAACTTGAAATTTATCAAAACGTTAAATAAAATTTGAACATATAAATTTTATTTTTCTTTAAAAACTTACTTAAATTCAATTTACACTACATAGCAAATAATTAAATTTATTGGGGTTCGTATTAATAAAATAATAAAAATTGCAACTAAGAATGTCCTCAATTATGCTCTTATATTTAAATATTTCTTTTTCACCTGTTTGAAAAGATATTTAATTTTACACGTAACTATCGCTTTAAATTCTTAAATTATTCCTTAAAAATAGTGTAAAATATGTAGAAATTATATTTTTAAATTCTTACTTATACGGTTTTGTGCATTAGTCTTCATTGATACAATATTTATGGTTATTTAAAAATGGTCTTATATATTATATGTATCTATCTTATAATATTTAAAGGTCTTAACCGTTTGAATGTTACACAGCGCCAATGCCCTACGATTATTGGTATCGCAAATTGCTAGTTTAAGTTTCTTTATAAATTGTAATTTTCAAAAAAAAAAAAAAACATAATATTAAAATTTTATGTTTTTTTTTCTTATTCACATTCAGAATTAACATTTTTTCTTTATAATACAAAAAGAATAATTATAATTTAATGATATTTGTCTAAATGAGAGCATTTTATTTGACAACAATATTTTATCCTTTTAAATATGTACAGCAATTTTTATACATTTTTGTAAAAATTATTTAGCACTAAAACGATTAAACAACTGATCAAAAATTAATTAATAATTATCCAAAAAATTATACAATTATGTAAAATTTATTTATGTATTTAAGAAATTTTTTGCATTTTATTCATTTTCATATTTTTATTCATTATTATTTATAATCGTACATCTCTTTAAAAATCTTTTTGTAAAAACTAATGAATTAATTCAATTAATTAAAAAAACTATTCAAAATGTGAACACTGACTCATTCAACACGAGGAGTTTGTAATTTAATGTTTTATTTAATCCAAATAAAAAGACAAATCGAAAAGGTTATAAACTTAAAAAAAATCTTTACGTTTTTTATGCAAAAAATAAAAATAAATAAACGAAACCGGCACAAATTTATAAAAAGTTTGTTAAGAAAAGTAAAAAACATTAACATTAAATAACAAAGTGTAAATAAATATTGAATAATACCTCGTCTGACTAACTGACTAACAACAGTAAAACGTGTATTCATTAGTTGTTATGATTATTACTCATTCATATACTTATTTAATACTAAATGCATAATATACATATGTATATGAACGTATTTAGTATTTATTCTTTCTCTATATACATACATATGTGTGTATCTATGTACATATATATATATATATACATACTTCATTCACAATTTTATTTTCTATTTTGTTTCTTTTTTTATCAAAAATAAATTAATAATATATTTCAATTTCGTTTTATTATATTCGTCCTCGATTAAAACTGCCGAAGCAAAGCACATTTAAGAAGGTGATGTTGCTGGCTCGGCTAACTGTTTTTTTTTTTTTTTTTAATTTGATGCAGTGTTTCTAATTGTCAATAGTTTTATTTAGTTTACACCTAATCCGGATAGAGAGTCTTGGCGTGGGGTTGATGAACTTTTCGACGGCCACGCCATCTTTACAGACGGATCTAATACCGAGGAGGGCACTGGCGCGGGAGTCTACATGGCGGACAGTGACATTAAATTGTCCTTTAAACTCCCGGATGAGTGCAGTGTTTTTCAAGCCGAGATCTTCACTGTTCTCAGAGCACCCGAGCGTTTTCGCGACTTGGCTGCTGTGGGGGATGGTGTGGTCTCCTACTTGAACAGTCAGGCGGCTATTAGGGCGCTGACTGGTCGCCATGTCAGCTCAAGGCTGGTTGCATTGTGCAGGAGTACTCTTGCGTCGCTCTTGGATGTGTGCAGCGTTAAACTGTGCTGGGTTTCGGGATATGCTGGCGTAAGTGGCAATGAGATTGCAAATGAACTGGCAAGAGCGGGCGGGTTTGTGGTGTAGAACAGGCAGATGTGTCAGTGAAACCACCGCTTGGTTTCTGTGGGAGCTTAATTGATAGCTGGGCCCGTCGTAGAGTGGAGACTGTAGCGTCTCCAGGCTGCTGTGGCCGCGACCTGACCGGCTTTGGGACTGAATGAGTCGTCCTCAATCTGAGGAGGGAATCTCTTAGGATTCTGATAGTCTTTGTGACTGGCCACTGCGATTTGGGAAGCAGGCTCCCCTATTTTCTGCCGAGTTTGCGGCGATACAGGTAAACCGGAGACTGTGAAACACATACTCTGTCACTGCCCGGCTCTTTAGGGCGCAGGTTCAGGGTGTTTGGCCGGGGATCTTTCGATGACCTTGGTGACATTGCGTCGGCCAGGATTCGCGACCTGGAGGGCTTTCTGTCAAGTCTCAGCTGGCTCATTAGGTGATGCCTGGTCCTCTTTGGGCATCCGTCTCTTTTATCTGTATGCCTTTTCTGACCCTCTTCTTCTCCTATTTCTTTCTCTGTCCTTCCTTTCTTCTTTCTAATTCTTCTCTTCGTTCCTTTTTTCTTTACTGTTGAAAGGTTCTTTCCACAATGAACTTTCAAAAATAGCCGGAATACCTCACTATATGGGGTGAGTAGTCCAAGGGGTCCCTAATGAAACTGTGTAAGTGGTATTCCTGAAATAATTTTGGAACTGAAGAAATTTAATTTAAAAAGTTTGTAATTTAACGCATTTTGACTGGAGAGGATAAGTGGTTATTGTGGGAAAACTAGAAATGTTAACAGTGCTTTGTTAACGTAAAAAATGGCTGAGCTAAAAAACCTGGTTTGCGTATTTTCTAGTTAAAGCCGTTTTCAGCAAAAACGATGACGACTGATCGGCCTAAAATCACCTGGCATGGAGTGGCAAGATCTGCCGGCCTTAGGTATGAAGACCACTCTCACCCTCCTCCATGCCATAGGCACAATTCCACCAAGAAGGCAGACCCTAAAGACATCCACCAGGAACTTCATGTCGGAGATGGGGACATTTTGTAATATGTCCGGAAAGATCCCGTCAGGTCCCGAAGATTTATAGGACCCAAAGGACCGGACCGCCCAAGGTACCTTATCCAATGTCACCATATTAGTCACCAATCCCGTTCCTCATCTGTAACCGGGGCCAAAACTGCCCGCCACGTCTCCTTAACCGTCACCTTCCTACAATCAGGGAAGTGGGTCTCCTGGAGAATACCAAGTGACTCAGAGCCAGATTCAGCCCATGAACCGTCCTCTCTTCGAATGATACCAAAGACAACATTGCCCTTGGATAACACTTCGGATAACACTCTTGATTCTTCACAGAATCAATGGACTCGCAGAAGTTCGTCCAGACTCCCTCTTAGCCCTCTTGATATTCGCCTTGTACCTATTGAAACAGATTCTATACCTATCCCAATTCTTCGCCGAACGTGTGTCCTTGGCCCTATTGAACAGTCTTCTGACCTCCGAAGCAAAGACCCCAGCTCCGCTGTCCACCAACAAGGCTGAACCCTCTTGCCCGGGAATACTCTCGGACAGGACTGCTCAAAGGACCTGACACAGTATTCAGTAAACCTATCAACCGCTCCCTCAACAACCGAGCAGTCAACGGGCTCCAGAAACAGATCTCCCATACCCGTCTCCACGCAATCGCTGAAAGAACGCCAATCGGTCCTTCTAGGATTCCTAAAAGGAACCCTCCTACACCCTGCACAAACCAGGCCAAAGCGAGAAGAAAAAGCTCTTATCAACCCTCCAGCCTTCAACAAGGTTATCCCTATTCGCGAGCGTCACGTCAATGACCTCCTCCCTAATCTTCTTAATGTTTTATTAACTATTCCCAAAATTTTTTCATAATTTGTCAAAAACTAGGTGTTCCCAAATTGGCACGGCTGCTTAGAATGGGTTACTCTACTTATAGCATTGTTTGTTTGCTTGGTAAGGAAAAAAATCCTAAAAAATTTATAGAGTGTTTTCAATGCTCCTCTAAGAAGGTTGGAGAGATACCGAGAAAAGAACATATTTCTAAATGTCAATATTTTGCTTAAAGTTTCGATTACTGTGGCGTTGTGCGCTTATAAAGTTCTTACATAAAGTCGTACGGATGATAAGGATTTTTATTTTAAACTACTAATAGTTTGTTATAACGAATAGGAAATCTGCACCCGAAAAAGTTAAAGAATGCTCGTGAGCTCTCTTGTTCTCAAAAGAGAAATGATCAATAAAAGAACGAAGGTTGCAACAATTAAGAAAATAGACTATATCGATAAGAATTTCTTAGGTTAATTATATTGACTATAAAAAATGTATTAAATATTTTATTTACAATTGATCCCATTTATTTTAACGCCTCTGAATTAAATGCGCAACGTATTTTTTTATTGTGTAAATGTTTTTCTTCATCAATGAACTGGCTTGCCCAGTCATATATGTGTATATTTATGGTAGTATTTTGCTTTTGTTGTTTTTCATTGTGTGCTCATTATCTTATTAAAAAATATGTCTTAATTTGGCCTACAATATGACACTTTATTTCTGTTTTAGTTTTGTATATTTGACAATGTTGTTTCTCAAAAAATAAAATCGTACGATGGGAAGGAAATTTTATAAAACAAAATAGTTCAGAATAATGTTCAATGAATTTCTCTTATAAATAACACCTGTTAAAACGTTACCTTTCCATAAATTTTACAAACTCTCACTTCTATAGAACTTTGATTATAGCCATTCTTAGTCTTTTAAATACAAGTTGATATGTATTAATTCCGTTTGTAAGAATTCATTCCATGACGAAAAAAGTAATTTCGACAAACAATTAGGTAAATAACAAAATCGACAAAAGTGTAATAGAAATCAATCTAAACAAACTTACATTCAACTTTCGATTACAAAAATAGACAGCGATTTAGAAGTTGTAATAGCTCAAGTCGACAAAATACTGAGTGTTTTTATTTCAAGTCTTTTATATTTTTAGATTTGTATAGCTAAATTGATTTTAACACAGTAATATAACATTAGGGGGTTTTATACTTTTAAAAAATTGCTTTAGAAAATAAACACCTTATAAGTTTTGATATCTCAAGCGTTTTTATTATATATAAACCCTTATCACATAGGTTTTTCAATAACTAATTTTATTACTTGAGTCATATAAACTAAAAGTATGCTAAACGTTTGTTATACAAAACCGAATTACAAGTTCAATAAACCATCGAATATGTTTTTATATTTGTAATTAAATATTATATAAAGTTTTAAATGGCTATTGTATATTTGAAATTGCATAAGTATTTTTATCTATTTCTTCAGATATTTTTTGTTAACTTATGTGCAAAAAGCAATAGAATCAATAAAAAAAGGTGATTTTTAAAATGTTTGTTACTCACAACTTTTTAGGTTTCAGGTGACGGTATAAAGTTTTTACATAATTTATATATTTCGTATTCAAAACACATAATATTAGTAACGCCCACTTATGTTGGCACATGAAACGGTATAACGATTTTGTACCGACATTTTAATAAAAACAAACTTACTTTAAATATCTTCACGTCAATAAAAAACCTTAGAATGGCTTTGTGTGCTTTAGGTAACTTATAATTTAATGGAAAAAAATAAAAGTTCTGTACATTACACAGTAAAGTCTCCTCAAAAAAGATAAGAAATATCAATCATTATTAAAAATAAAATTATTTTAAACCATTACTAGTAAGTACTTGATGTAATGTGATTGTTATTTGTACTAAGTTTTTAGAATATTTATATACTTACACACATATGTACATACATACGTATTTATAGAAAAATTCAAGTGATTGTATTTATAATATACAATATTAAAAACAAAGAATTCAAAAAAGTTTTTTTTTTTTTTTTAAACAAAATTCTTGGCACGATTTATTATATTAAATATATCCTTTTAGAATTTGAATGCCGTCGCATTTTGTTTCAAATACTTGCTCCTTATAGTATCGGCGACCTTTCCCCTCAGTAATAAGCGAAATTTTGGCAGGTGCTTTTGCAAGGTTTAGTTGTTGTGCCGACAGTTGTGGTCTTAGGATTAATCCTGATAAGACTGAACTTGTTCGCCAGAAACTACAAACCACTTTCGTTTAGAATACCCAGATTGTACAATGAATCTCTAAAATTTTCAAATCAAAGGTCAAGTATCTGAATGCGATATTAGACCAGTCAAGAGCTTGACATGGGACTTTTGTCCCCGATCAACTCACACGTATTCTTACACTCTTGCTTTAGTCGGCAAAGAGACAGTGACAAATGCACATGTATGGTAAATGTACGCAAACTTTTTTAAGGCACAGACAAATAATAAAAAGTTTCTTTCTCGTTTGCTTTTAGTTGTCACTGAAACAGCGACAAGTGCGCATGTGCAGCGGATGTATGTTGATTTTTTTTTTTAATTTTTTTAAAACATCAACTTTACTCTCTCTAAATTAGTAATTTCCATGTTCTCACTAACACAACTAAATTTTTACCTTTGATCAACACTGTATTAGACTCAAAACTCCATTGGAAACTGAATGTCGTGGAGCGGATAAAGAACGCCTGTGTGGTTTTTTATTCCTGCAAATCTATGTTCGGCCGAAAATGTGGACAAACCACAAATAGTGATCTGAATGTCTTACCTTGTGGTTCTGCAAATTTTCATATATGGCTGTCTAGTGTGGTGGGGAGCCCTTAGTAAGAGCCTTATCATCACTAGACTGGAGAGAGTTCAGAGGACTGCGAGCTTGGGTGTCACTTTTTGTGGTCTGGCTTGGCTTCAAAACGGCACTTTGTTGCTAATTTTTTATGATCTCGTCTTGATTAACTAACCAACTTATATACATACCTTTATAAGCTTATAAGCTTGGATTTGACAACTTGACAATACACCATGTGGCAAAGAGGAAGATAGTGTCATTGAAAAAGACGGCAAAGGCTATTGACAGAAATTGAAAACGCCATGATAAATAATAAGTAAATTTGGAATATGTAAAAAACCCTATTCGTAAATGGATCAGTGCGCTGCATCACAACGGCAAACTTTTACCACAGAAAATGCAATTATGCACTATTACGTCATATACATTTGCGGCAGCACTATTGATGAAATTAAATCATGATGCAGTGCAGTGATGGAATTACGAACAGCTTTCTAATAATTCATATATGTTTACCAAAAAAAATAAATGTCTTAATACACGAATTAATCCTTTATGCCTCACTTTGTCAGAGATCTGAGAAATATCTACGAAAAGAACAGAACAATACTTGTTCCTTCAAATGCTTTTCTAATTTTATTTACTAGTCTGTGTATCAGTTGAATAGTCATATACATACATATGTATTTTCTTTTAAACCCAAACTGAATGTTTGTGGTACAACCGCTCTCATAGGTGTGTAAGTATAGACAGTAAGATTTTCTCGAAAAGTTTTACTAGGTCGGATGGAAGAATTTTTTTTTTTGCTATTATATTTCAAAATATAAAAATGTAATATACATACACAGATGTTGTATGCAACTATCTTATGGTAATTCACATCATTATTATTTTTCTTTTTCCAAATGTGTTATATTAGTCAATTTATATTTTGAATACATACTATTTTTCGTTAATTTTTCAAGGCTAGAGAAAATTAATTAATATTATTTTTTGGGTTATTGCTGTTAGTCAGTCTTTATAATGGCTTTGAACACTGCTCTTTCGTTTCTTTTGTTATTTTATACCAAATGGTTATGCTTCTGTGGTTTTAACAAATTAATTAGCTAAAATATTAATAATCAACTAGCACATATGTACATACATTTGTATATATGTACCTATACCTACCTACCTACCTATTGGTTTTATTGTAATTTATACATACCTATACAAATACACATGTAAATAATAATTGTTATAATGCTGGTGGTGCAATAGATATGTTTATATTTACATATTGCAAATTTACGCCACTGTAACAAATAAAATTAACTCAGTATGTTTCTAGAATTCATGTATATATTGTTAAGTATAGGTTTGGTGTGCCGCTATGGTATGGTATGTAAGACACACGCCTACCAACCAGAAGGTCCTCGGTTCAATACCAGGCCAGACCATCTGAAGAGAGAAAAAAGTCATAACATTAGCCAGTAACTGGTTATGAGTATTACTACTACTGAAACTTCTCTAAATGCATTTGCCATTCGGAGCCGGCGTTAAACTGTAGGTCCCTTTCAATGAGTCTAAAATAGAATCGGGTGCAGCTCATTGACTGAGAGAAGTCCCCGTGTTCCTTCATGGAATGTTATGGGAATTATATATATATATATTATATAAGTATAGGGTTGAAACTAAAAGAAACGTAAAAACAAATCACGGTTTTAAGTTTGATATATGTATGTATAGTAGTTATCCCTATTAAAAAATCATTCCGGCTAAACAAAACAACATTATGTATAAATTTACATGTGTACATGTATGTATAAATTTACATGAGCTCAGTAAATATAATATGAAGAGTGGAATTTGTTAAAAGTCTAAATAAAAATATACTTTGAAAAATATACCGTTTATTTTTTTTTCAAATTAAACGTTATTCTTTATTTCAACAAACTGCTTTATATAAGCATTTGTTGTTAAATTTTATTCCACTATTCTTCATCAACTTTTAAAATTGTAAATTTATTTTCACAGTGATGCCGTACAATTATATTCATTTGTACTTACAACAGACGATTCAAAGTGGCGTTTTGGATTTTGTCGACATGATCCAAAAGCGGCCACAACAATGGTTATTATCACACTCTTGCCATGGCACGATACATTTCTAAAATTACTATCTGTACTTGCTGAGCTAAGGAGGACTGATCCAAAAGACTTTCAACAATTTCTAACAGAGGCTTACAATAGTGGGGTTCCAGATGTAGGCAGTCAATTGAAATTGGTTTATTGTCAAGGTCAAAGTGTAAGTGCATACTTGAATTATTATGTTGATTATTTATTTATTTATTTATTTTTTTGTTGATATCAGCAATTTATATTTGAACGGCCAAAACAATTCCAACTACCGAGTATACCAGAAAATGTAAGTGTTCTAGAAAAAAATCCTAAAAATAAAATTATATAAATTATCAAATTGTTTTTATTTCCAGCACAATTTGAATTTATATTACAATTTTGTTTATCCAAAGAATATGATTGCCGTATTTGCGGCCATGTTAGCAGAAAGACGTATTATTTTTACATCAAAGCGTTTAGATCGTTTGTCATCATGTATACAGGCGGCAAATGCATTTCTATATCCGATGGTATGGCAACATATATTTATACCAATGATGCCCATGAAGCTAAAAGATTATTTAAGTGCCCCTATGCCTTACTTAATTGGTGTACCTTCAATGGTCTTAGAAACGGTATTTATATATATTAAGGGGCTTTTTTATTTTTAATTATAATATGATTTGCTTTTAGATGATGCCTGAGGAGTTAGGCGATGTTGTGATTTTGAACTGTGATAATAATACTTTCGAAAGTCCGTTCGATGATGTCCATTCTATGCCTCCAGAAATTGTTTCACATTTAAAAAAAGAATTGAGTCGCACCAATGAACATATGGGTGATCGTGTTTCAAAAATATTCCTTGGTGTTTTGGTACAGCTCATTGGCGGTTATCGTGATGCAGTAGAATTTCGTGATAGTAGCAAAACATTTAATAGTGATAAATTTATTGAATCACGGCCTTCACATTTAAGACCATTTCTTAGAAAAATGATGGAATTGCAGATCTTTCGACAATTTATAGATGAACGTTTAGAAATGATGAATACAGGTTTAGGTTTTTCTGATGAATTTGAACAGGAAACTGTTCGTTATGCCGAAAAACGAAAAAAGCACGGTCGTTTTTATCAGCTTAAAGAAAAGGTAAGCCAAAATTTTTTGCATGTAATTAAAAAATGCTTTTCGCTTCACATAATATTTAATTTACAGCAATTAAAAAAAAAAACATATTGTATATCAATTTTTTGTTTTAAGTATTGCACTCGTTTGTATATTGTTCAACCACATTGGCGATATGTTGGGTTTATACATGCTTCTTTTTTATGTTAGCAAAAGCTATGCTTCTTGACAAATTTTATGCTTTTTTGAGAGTTTACACCATATAAATAATTTGTTAAATTCAATTTCGTTCATTATACGCGATGATCTACAGAATCTTCAGAAACATTTACCGTAGAAGACAATGTTATTATTTTAATAATTTAATAGTTATTTTTTCAGTTATTTAACATACAATTATTTTTGAATTCGCAGTTTGAATCTTCGTTTGTTGACTACAATCAATTACATATTTAATTTTACTTAACTTTATAACCAAAAATTAAATTTTCTAACTGAATAGAAACTATTAGATTTTTTAATGATTTTATTATAAAAACACTAACAGTTTTGAACATGTTTTTAACTTAGCTATTGAAATCTCATTAGAGTTCTTCTGATGGGACTTAAAATCTCGCACTTAAAATTCGAAAACAATTGTATAACGCTGATCATGGCGTACCAGCTAAACGCTAGATAATGATGAAAGCTGAAAAAATAATTAATGTTGTATTACTTGTCATACAATGTACATATGTATGATGATTACAAAAACAATGGTTAAGGATTATCACATTAGAACGTAACGTTAAACTTCGATTAAATCATTAAAAATAGTCAATGTTTAACGTGAGTATGTATGTGTAATATGAATGACTCTTTTCAATTAATTTTGTTAAATAATTGATGTTTAATATAAATATGTACAACACTAAATATTTTTTCTATTAAAATGTGTGAGGATTTATTATCTGAACCAATTTTTTTATGTTGAAAATAACCTCGAAATCGGTCTACTCTGATTTATATTAACATTTTTTCAAAGCCATTTTTTTAGAAAAAAGTATAATGGCGTTTTTTTCTGACGTTCAGTCTGCCATAAAACGTTGTCAAAAATTAGAAAATATTAAAGTTTTTAAAGGTAAAATATTAAGAGGTAAAACACAGAAGCAAAGTGAAACATTTTTTTTTAGAAAATAAAATGCCATAAGCTATTTTGTCATATAAAGATATTTCAAAAGCAAAGGACTGTATAGTAAATAATTTAACTTTATAATGCAATATGCTGTAAAAATGTTACGTTATTTTTCATATAATTAGTATACACATCATTTATAATTGCTTATAAGTTATAAATATTTGCACAAATGTTTTTTTTAAGCCCCATATTTTATTGAATTTACTTTTAATTTGATTTTTGTAAACTTTTTTTCCAGTATTATTTGGGAAAACATGGTTTAATACAAGTTTTCAATAAGAAAACTTACACAATTAATGCTACTTAAACATTTAAACACATTTTTCTATGAAATTTTAATTTTATTGAATCAAAATGCAACTCAACTGTGATCAGCAATACCTTATCTACTGTTAAATTTACTTTAAAAGTTCGTAAAATTCCCTATATTCATATGATTAGTATATTATTTTATAATTGTTTACAATAAATACTAACTCTATATATATATATATATATATATATATCTTTGGGTTGAAAGCACAATTAAAAATTATTATATTAGAAGCACCGAAGTACTGTTTAAAATGGTTTTTTTTAAAAGTAGTTTTCATGCTCCATTAATTGCACTGATCATTTAAAATATTTTTTTGAAAATTTTTGATAATTTGTAATTATATTTTTATCACTAAAACATCAATAATCATCATTAAAGCCTTTTTAGTTTTTATTAAAAAAAAGAGTTTTAAAACAAACAAAAATATATATACATATTTCGTAACTTTTTTGTATTCTTTTCATATTGAAATGTATCTTCTGCGCGGCAACAACAACGTCAACTAAATACATAAAAATGAAAACATTAAAACGTTTGTCTTTTATTGCTTGCATACTACTCTGTCCATATCTTTAAAAAAATAATTCATCTTAATTTAAATGTTGGTTTAAAAACAAACAAAAAAAATCACATTTTGCAGACTAATCCTGCAGTTAAGTCCGCTGTTAAATCGGTGAGTGGTTAATAATATAACATGCTAACCTTAGTTCTTAGTTAGTTAAAATATAATTTAGTAATAACATAATTAATAAAATAAGTTATATATTAAACTGCTTTACTTTAAATGTTTATTTAATAATTTGTAAAAAAAAGAAATTTTTCAATCACACTTTTATGTTTTTCTTCAAAAATTTTTACAGGTTAAAGAGAGCTCTCAAAGTGCTAAGCATGCATATAAAAATTTTAAATCAAAATTGCGTGATATTACACCACCACATACAACAATCCATAACTCTACAAATTTCCGTTCTCATTTAACATCGAATTCGCAACACGATCGCATTGATGGTGTTGTTTATGGTAAAGAAATTCCTATAAAATCATATATGGGTCGTCATTCAGCACCAAGTTCACCTATTTTTGGTAAACGTGTTAACGGTGTTGCTGTTGGTACTTCAACTGTTGGTTTTCAATATGCTTCCAAAGAACAAATTACTAATGCCTCTCTGCAATTACGTCGCGCTCCGACACCTTTGGCTATGTCTAGCTCAAGTACTCAAATACAGTCGAACGGTTTTACGAAATCTGCAACTGGTTCTTATAATCTTAATAGTAATATGGCTTCATCTCCAACGGTTAGTCCGACAAGTTCGTTATGCTCGTCCGAAATGAATTTGTCACAAGAATTACAAAATCATCCATTATTCAAGACACCAACCATAGACAGAAGTGTAAGTATAATTGTAAACTTATAATACACACAGCCAAGTATTATTCGTATTATCCCTTTATAGTGGAGTCTAAAATAAGTTTAATTTATAGCAATAAATATTTCTATATAGATTAAATTACTATAAAGCAACCATTTTTTTAATTATTAATTAATTATTGAATATGCAGTGTATATTTTATTAACACGTCTTACAACAACAAACAAATGTTTGATTTTTAATGATACATACTTGTTCATACATTTTATCGTAACTGAAGAGTTCTTAATATTTGCGTAAAATCATACAAATAAAAACTATAAAATAGATAACCAGAACAAGTCAGGAATTTTGCAATTAAATAAACGCTAAAAATCACTTGTTAAATCTGTGTTCACAGTAGAACAAATCAACAATAATCTTGACAATAACAACAGAAAAATTTCACAGTTTCTTAACATAATTTTTTGGTGTAATTAATACTTTTACATCATCGTTGAAAATAAGAATCATTTTTAAAACCTACGACAGGATCAGCTAAACATTGTCGTAATTACCAAAAACTCTTTACTATTAGTTTATCGTACCCACTTTTTAACGAAAATAAAACAATAGTTATTATCCGTTCTTAGGCATAATGGACAAATTTTGATTGCGTATTATTCCAGCAGATAATGCAAAAGGATTAAATTAATTTTCAAATTTAAAAACTATTAAAATTTATTGTTTAAAGCTTTCAATTAATATTAAAGCCTTATTACGGTTGTAATTGTTGATAGTCGTATTACGTCATCACTGTTATAGACCTTTATTATAAATAAGTTGCATTCAATCTTCGCTGAGTTTTGAACATCAATAAACGAATGTCAAAATCGAATTTTGTGATGGCAGCATTAATGACGTTTTTGTTAGCAAGGAATTTTCTGTAGAACATAATTTTGCTATCAACGATATTGGGAGTGAAGTGTGTAAAAATATTTCAAAGTGTAGTTATTTGGCAATTGTTTCTTGCTTTTGTTAATTTAATGCAGAGTAAGGTAGCGATTAACATATAACAATTCGAAAGGCTACTTTCATTAATCGGAATTCTTTTTGCGTTGTAATATGATTGCATTGGCATTCACACATATTACACGCCAGCAATTAATGAAACGAGAACAGATATCTCGAACGTTGATCCTTTTTCCTTAAAAAATGTAGCTCAAAGCTGTATATCCTATATATGTTATAAATCAAGTATTATAATATATTTTTAATACCAGAAGAATTCGTATTAATGGAATAAAATCTAATTTTATTAGTCCCGAATATAATTTATAAATCTATAAACAAATTTAATAAATGGTATACATATGTAAACTTTTATATTTAATACACTTGCGTAGTTCAATGTATTACCAAAGGGTTAGAAGCATTCATCAATTGATTTTTTACTTCTAACCGGTTCCACTAATCTTGTAACCTTATCTCTTCAGATAATAATCAACTACAACTCCTCCTAAGTTATATAATTCTTTTTGTTCTTACTTTTTTAAATTTGCAAAGATTATATCAAAATTTATTCGATCAGCTCTTTTGACCACAGTCGAGCTTCGAATGGAATTAATAATAAGGACAAATATAAAAATTAATTTCGGTTTTTAAATTATATAAAGTTTATATAGTTCAAACAAACTCCACCGTCATTTAATATAAAAAAAATTTATTTGTTTTTTATTGTTCAATGTTTTTTGTTTTTTGTCTGTTCATATTTGCTTGTTTTATTATAAACGAAAGCTTAATATTTAAACTTTATTTTATTACTATCGCTTTAAGTGTGTGTCATATGTATACTATGTTACGATCTCACTTACATGTTTTTGTTTTTCGTTTTATATAATTTATATTATTATTATTTTTTTTGAATTATTCTTTTCTTTTCTATGTCAACTTAAATTGCATAACTTTACGCGGTCAACTTTCATTTACATGAACTTCATTAAAAAATTAATTTTAAAAAAAAATATATATATATTTAAAAAACAAACCAAACAGCTTAAACCATGCCACAGTTTAGAACTAAATCATCGCATAACGGCTTCACGCACGGGGGGACCACCCCCGGCAAGGCCACCACCACCAGCACCTCATTTATTACAGCTTTATCAAGAGCAGTCGCAGCAACAGCAATTACTTCAATTCAATGGTCCAACGTATTATAATCACCCATATGGGCCACCACATCCACGTGTAGAGGGAAAACCACCACTTGTACCTAGACCGGCACCTAATTACATTCCAAATTTAAAATCACAAACCCTTAATACTGCCACTCTTACTACTACTACCACCAATACCTTTAGTAATCATTTAACACCTCTACAACAACTGAAACAACAGTCACAAACTTCATATACATCGGCACCCAATAATAAATATATTCAAACGACTGATTCGTCTTATGATACACCACCCGATGTGCAATCGCCACCCGTGCCACCCAGACGCCAAGCCGTAGTTACCACACCTCCAACACCAACGAATTCGAATGGAGGAAATGTTGCAAATATATTGTCCAATGCTGTAGCGGCAACTGCTGCAGCTGTTACCGCTGGTATCACACGACTTGAGCGTAACTGTTGGCAAGATTATGCGGAGACTCAACTAATGCAAAATGATTCATTACGCAGTTCAACATCGTCATCATCAAACACATCAAATTCATCCTCGTCAAGCGCTTCTTTTGTTACAGCCGCTTCTCGATTTTCCCTTTATCAATCATCGCCTTCCGGTTGCGAACCACCAGTACCAGCACCACGTATTAAAAAAGATAAAGACAAAGAGGTATACATTTCAAACAAAACCCTTCTTCAACACAGTAATGTTTTCCAATGATTATTCACGTTGTCATATTGTCGACAGGAAATCTATTCGCCATTTTGTTTCTACATTAATATTGCATTTCAATCAATTTTAATATATATCGTCAGCTAAAAACAAGAAAAGCCTAACAATTTCAAAACATTTTATCTAAAGTTATATCATAAAAACAGCACTTAATAAATTTAAACCATGTAATTAATCTTTTAATATTAAACACCGTTTTAATTTTCCTTTTCTAATTTTGGTGGAAAAATAAAATTTTATAAAAAAAACCTAAACTCACAAAATGTATGTGTTTATTATTAACAAAAAATTAATTTCAAAAAAAAAACTATATAAATGATTGAAACTTCGCTGAAATATGTATATATGTATGTTCCATATAAAACCATATTCTATCCATTATTTGATTTCGAAAACAGTTTCTCCGTAGGCTTTGTTGTAAGACAACAGAATTATTTAAATTTAATCTACTACAAAAATTTCGAAAGCAGACAACGTCTACGCCAAACACGATAAAGGACCATTATTTAGTAAAAATGCCAGTCGCAAAATCAAATGAAGTAAACATGTTTATATTTTCCATATATTTTTACAAGTACTTCCATCAGAAATGCATACATACTAATTAAGGTCGATTGAAGCATATGAGTTTAAGTGAAATAAACAGTTTGAATTACCAAATTTTTATGTTACGCTGTTTTGTTTTTATCTGACGATATATCTTTGAAATTGTTCTTGTTAAACTAAAATTTATTGACATTTTCTATCAACATACAGCTTGTAAACTAAATGTTTTCAAAATAGAAAAAAAGTTAAACTCTTATTTTCATTTAAGAATTCCAATAACATTACTGTACTTACTGTACTTCTTGAGGACTTCGAGACGTCAAAACATTTAAAATAGACCAACACGTTACAGCGCTAACAACAAAAAAGATCTTTACTTGATTTAAGAAATTACTGGAATTTCTTGGAATTTGGGTCTATTATAAAAAAGTTTTGGTTTTTTATGAATGTTATCGTATGTAAATGTATACTGTTTAGCAATAAAAAAATGGACAAACGTGCAATAAGTGACTATATTTAAATGAAAACATTCAGGGAACACCAGTCTGAAAAGATATGGGGGATATCCATTGTTTTAAAGGCAGATCATCTAGAAAATTCCGTTTATTGTTTTCAGGGCCGTGGACGAGATCATATGCCGCGCTGAAAAATTATGAAGAATCGAGTTATAAAGCCACCAGAAGACAAAAAAATAATTGAAGCAAAGTACAAAAAACAATGTACTATGAACCGCAATCCAGATTAAGATGTTAACTTTTTTCTACTTTGAAAACATATTGTTTATAAACTGTATATAGGGGGTATGTTCTGTAAACCAAAATCGAGTGAAATTGAAATCGAATTAAACTTCTCATTGATATAATTTTAAAATCTGACAAGATATTGTTTTTTTCTTCTGTAAGCAGCTTAATTACCTTTCAAATAACTTCTTTGGTTATAATTGTCGCAATTAAGTTTTATATGTATTTGAAAATTTACTCGATTTCAATTTCAATCATTTTTGGTTTACAGAACATTCCCGACAATTTTTAACAACAGTTAAAAAAATAATAGAATAAATATGCATATATCATTAAAACATCTTATTTTTTTAGTTTTCATGATATAATAAATGCGATTTGATTTTATAACATTACTGATGCAATATAACTACGTTTAGATGTCCACAATCAACAACATTTCGAACCTTAACAAAACAAATCATTTTGTATAATAATAAATCACAGTCGAACACCTAGAGTCAATACATGTTGTTAATTTAGAAAGCAATAACCTAACAAAGTCATCACCATAGTAACCCATCACTTTAATACATTAACATGCATGTGCCGTAATCGTAGTGTCTTGGTAACTCCTTTTCTCTTGCTTGATTAATAATAATAACACATTTTTGTTAAGTTTTCTTAAAAAATTATTATAAAAAAAAAAGAAATCTTTTAACACTACTTGACCTCTTTAAAAGTTAACTAACGTTTAAATGTTATTGCTTTGCTTTGTTCTTTTTTTGTGTTTGCCGACCTTATCTTTAAACAGTCCTTACGTTCTCTACAGCCCCAACATATGACAATGGGTATTAATGGTATTAACAACACAGTTTCCTCAACCGCAACAACTACAGCTACAACTAATTCCCATGCTTCTGAGGATTCTATGAAAGATTTAATATCGCTGGACGATAGTCATAACAATAGTTTTGATTTGGAAGATTTTGATCCTTTAAATCAAAATGCTCGCCCTCTACCCACACCTTTTGGTACTAATAAAATCGGTAGTAGTCAAAATACTCAGAAGAAATCAACAACCTTGCCTACAAATGCTACAAATCCCTCGACGCTAATGACAACATCCAGTATAAGTAATCCTTTATATACATATTATACACCACAGCATATGCCGCAAACTATTTTAAAACCTCCCAATGAGAAACCTCCACCTTTACCAAAATCAGTGCCACCTCCCCTGCCGCCACCAGATGAAGATTTTGAGTTGTTGCGAAAGTATGGTCTTGATCAATTTACATTGATTACAACAACAGTAACATCAACTAGCAATAGTTCATCAACTATAACAACAACTGGTATGAGTAATTGGACAACATTTGATTAAAAACAACCCATTTAAAGCAGTTTAATATCCAAATTATCTTTTCTTCCATGTAAAGTAAATAGGAAATGTATATAAATAAAATATTTTATTTTTATATATAAAACCATGTATTATTGCCAGAGAGAAGAATGTGTGTGTATGTATATGTAAAAATATAAATAAAATTGAAAATAATATATAAAATTCTCTATTTGAGTCCTAATTATGTGAATAGTATTTAATTATTAATGTGTATGTTGCTTAGTAGATATACATATATATAATTAAAAAAAAAAACAATAATATCTAGGTGAACACTTTGTATATGTAAATGTTAGTATTGAATGCTTTTATAAGAATTTTCGTTTTTATCTAATACAATGTTATCATTTCCAATTCTCACTAAATTTACATTAAATTATTCAATTTTAAAATAAGAAATTATAAAAAATAGTATGTATTTAATTTATACAAGCATGTAAAAGACGTACTTCGAAATTTAATAGAAATCTTATTAACTAAATAAAGTAAATTATTATTTAAAAACAAAATAGACTTAAATTTTTTGTTTTGGAATTTTTCTCTTACCAACGAATGAAATTGTATAAATAATATATGTAAGACAGTAAGGTATTTTTTATATATAAAATATTTTTAAATTTTATTGTATATTTCAAAATTAGTCTCAAAGTTGAATATACTATACATATACTATATGAAACATAAAACAAATAGTGAACAAAAAAAAAGTTGTACAGTAAGTGTCCCGGTTTTCAAGTTCAGATATCTCTGTAATCCTTTATTTACAACTTTATTCAAATATTTGTTATTTAGCGTCTTAATTAATCACAGCAGTGACTTTTGGGACATAGAAAATCACTGCGATGAATCAAAATTTAATTTATTCCATGGTCGGCTTTTTGTATGGTCTAAAGAAGGCCAAGCTTTAAATAACGAAAATTTTAACAAAATTGCCAATCATCGCAGTCAGGTCAAATATACCGCTCAATATCACCAAGAATCTAGTTCATTCTATGAGAAAATTATTTAAAGCTGTAAAGCTGACTAAAATAAATGCTAAATTTTGATCTGGGGTCTATTCAACACAAGAATTTTGATAGGAAAGCAAATGTACAACTTTTTTTTGCTATGAAAATATGAGCAATTTTGAGTTAGGCTTATTTTTGATATTAAAATGAATTTGTTCAATTCATTAAAAATTGTTTTTTATAGAAAGCTGACTAATTTACATTTAAATTGCTTTTGGTTTTAGTTTAATGTCTTTAACGAATACAGAAATATCTGAATTTGTAACCCGGAACACTTACTGTACAAGTTTTTTTGTTCACTGTATGTATTTCCAATTAACCAAATAACAATTTATTTTACACTCTTTGCTTTATTTTCGGCCATTACGGTATTAATACGTGTACATAATGCTTCCGCACCTTTAACATTGACTTCCTCGTAATCTGGCAATGATTTCATACGTTCCATCCAGGCGGTAATAAGGGGATATTTTTCAGCATCAACTGGTATTAATTTGTGCAAAGTTATTAAGGTAGTATTTATAGAAATATCTGCAACCGTCATTTCATTGCCCACGACGTATTGTCCTTGTTTGAGGAAAGCTTCTAGAAAACCATATGCATTTTGACACATTTCAATGGTTTTGGGATTGAACTCCCCTTCACCACCATAGATATTACGTGCCTAAGTGTCAATTTTAAAAAAATATAAAATAATTATGATTAAAAAATGATACCAAAGAGCAAAAACTTTTACTTATAATATATATAATTTTAATACTAATCTAACAAATTCGTATATCAGTGTGATAGTATAAAACTTAAAATGACTCAAAGAAATAAAAATATTTCAAATACCTCGGTTTTGGATCTGAACAATTAGGAAACTTAATTTTAACGAATGTTTTAGCTATCTATTAATTTGATTTAGCACTTAATAGAGCAGTCATTATTTTTAATTTTCGAGTGTTGAAATTCACTGCGGTTAGAGCAAAAAAAATCATTTATGTTGCATTTGACTACAAAATTTTTAGCCATTTAGCCAATTTATTGTCCAACCTGCACGCTATTTGGCGAGAAAGATAAGAAATTGTTTTTAAATAAGATTTATCTTATTTTAAAGGTGTTAACATTTTTCGTACTCCTTTTCTAGAACAGAAGATGTTACGAAACATCCCTTCTTATATGGAACAACATTTTTCAGTTTGAAATCTATTTGACATTAGATATTTTGTCTTATTTATGAAGTTTTATAATTTTCTATCGGTGTTCATGACTGGAATGCATTGATCAGTCCATTCTGGAGTTTAAATAATATTTACTTGCTTAGATTACTTCAGAATAAGAAAAAATTAAACTAACACTTTACTTCAATTTAAAATTCAAATAGTTATTGATCTTAGTCTTAGTCTTTCTCTTCAGTTTTTATTCATCCCTATTCTGCGTTTCGATTACGTTTCCGCAACAGTTACGTTTCGATATAAAATTGGTATTAAAAAAACAAAATCGCATGAAATGGAAACAGAAAAATAAAGCGAATTTTAATAAAAATTCAAAATGTAGTGTATACGCAAAACGATTCAATAAAAAAAATACTCAATTTGCGTTTGTCTTTTTCATGCAAATGGACAAGCGAAAATTATTATTTCTATTAATATTATGCAGATTTTGTATATTTTCATTTCGTATTTAATAAAAATAAATAATAAAGGGTGGTTCAACCAAAACGCACGATGTTAATTATAAATACAACAAAAAGTTTTCAGAGAATTATCTTAATGTTTTTTTTTATAATATAAGGATCTATGACAATTTTGTGTAAAACAAAATATCGACCAAATGCTTTCCACAGCTTCGGTGGCATACCTCTATCCCTCAGTCTATATTTTCAATGACTCTAAAACATAATTGAGGTTAAATGTCGTTAATATGCCGAATTATCTCATCCTTTAGCTCTTGGATTGTTCTTGGTTTAATGACGTACACTTTTTATTTTATATATACCCAAAAAAAGAAGTCCAAAGGTGTCAAATCAAATGATCGTGGCGGCTATTTAACATCGCCACGACATGAGATAACACGGCCATTGAATTACTTGTGCAAAAGAGCCATTGTTTCGTTGGCTGTGTGGCTGTTGGAACCACATATCGTCCAGGTCCATATTCTTAAAAGCCACAAGTAGCCCGTTATCATTCGCGATAACGAACACCATTCTCGGTAATAGTTTGGCTAACCCCATTTTCGGAGAAGTACGGCCCGATAACACCGCCAGCTCATAAACTGCAGCAAACAGTTACTATTTGTGAATGCTAGCTTTTCAACATTCACTCGTGGATTCTCATTTGCCCAAAAGTGGTTTTATACTTGTTAACGAATACACTGAGGTGAAAGTGTGCCTTGCGAAGTGTACGAAATGCATTTTGATTTGAATCTTAACGCACTGTTCAATTGTGTACCTCTCCGTGGTTGAATTTGTCAAACAGTGAAACGAATAAATGTCAAATCAACTTGGGAAAAAAACTTGACGTAAAGGCAGGATTTACAATTAACATCGTGCATTATGGTTGGACCACCCTTTATAATAATACATTTTAGCTAAATAATGAATTTTAGGCTAAAAAACAAAAATTGAAAGATCCTCCGTCACAACTTGGAAAAACGTAGCTACGATTGTAATGCAGAATATATACTATCGAATGAAACTGAACAGAGTCGAAACGCAGCATATCAAATTTGTGAAGCGGAGAAAATTTGAATTCAAAACGATACGAAACACATAATAGGGGTGATTAACTCTATTTAATTGCATGCCCATCTACAAACTATTACTGATCTGAACAAAAGCGAGACTCAAATTATGATACAGGCTTATATATATAAAATAAACAAAAAATGTATATGTATATTTGGAAACTGTTTTAAAAAATTTTTTTATGAAAAGCTTGAAATAGAACACATTTCAAACTCATTTTAAACTTTATTAATATAGGGGATAAAGTTTTGAGACAAGCTGATGGCTCTATTATTTCATCGCTCACCACTGCATAAGAATTGGTTAAAACAAGCTTGTCATTTGAAAAAAAAAATAATAATAATAATGCTAAACATGAAAAAAAATGTTTTTCGGGATAAACTTAAGAGCTTTATTTTGTAAATTACTTGGGTAAAACGTTGTGTTATTTCTGTACAATTTGTTTTTGTTACAAAAATAATTTTCATATTAAGAACGCAACGTATCACCTAAGTAATTTATAAAATTAGCCCCTTAGTCTTCAGATACTGAATAAAAATAAATTCTGAAAAAAAAAAAATTTATTGATCATTTGATAAATCTGTTCGAATAATAACCTACCGCAGTTAATTTTACTATACATTTTCATACTTACAACAATATCTTTAATAACTTGGAATAGAACACCGTTTTCATAATGTAATCGATGGTCAACACGGGCTCTTTTAGATAAATCTTTGGGATACAGCTTATCATCTTTGGCATATTTTGCTACCATGAAACAGATGATGGCATGACTGAAAGACATTTTATATGAAAATGTTCAAACAGAGAAATTTACAACAAATTACATATTTGGAGAAATTAGAAACTAGAATTTAAGTTTTTACAAACTGCATTGTATTTTAAATAAATGCATTGTGACAGACAATATTACCTGTCTATATAAACTTCACCGTCGATATCAACGAAGACTGGTATTTGATGCTGGGGATTCAACTGCAAGTTTTAAAGCATATAACATGAAACAATTAATATGTAAGACATTATTTTTAACCAACATTACTTACCTTTAAAAATTCCTCACTCAGATGTTGTTTTTGCGAAAAGTCAACAAATCTTTAAGATTGAACACAGAAATATTTTATTATGTAAGCAACTATTAATTTTGATATTTTATTTAAATAAAATTTGTTGATACTTACTTTAAATCCAAATCTAAATCAATTAATTTGGCTGTAATCATACAAGTTCTGGCTGGAGGACTAAAAAGTGCATAATATAGCGTTGGTTTGGCCATTATAAATAGAAAATTATTGTGTTTTGTGTATTGTTTATCGCTCGCTCTTGTTCCAAATATTTTTTCTTGCGATACGATGGTGTACAGCTTATGTGTTTTGTTTCGTATTTTCTTTTGAGCACTAACTCAATGGAATCAAGCAATTTAAATTTACGGTAGAAGTAAGCTTTAAAAGCTTTTATTTTGCATACGAATATCAGGGTTGTCATATTAAAAAGTTATTTGGCGTCCTAATTGTCAGTTTGGCGACATGGCGATTTTAAAATTAGTTGGCTAATACGAAAAAATAAAATTATTATTTTGGTGTTTTTATGTATGAAATTCGTTAACATGGTGTATTTTAATGTGTCGATTATAGACGGCAGCATAACTTCAGTTATGTTCTCAGCATCGAGAAATTTGTAGTTGCTTATATGGAACTGAAATTAACAGATTTTTAGCTTCCAGTTTACTTATGTAATACAATTTTCGGCAACTGGCAATGAAATAAGTTCATAAATGGTACGATTTTTTTTTAAATTTTAAAAATCATCCTTTATTTTCAGTGTTTGTTTATTGATATATACATTTGAGATCTTATCGACTAGATACTACAACAATTAAAGCATAGGTTCATAAGATATTAACTATATTTTTGGTTACTATATATCCAATAAATTTTAAGGGCAAAAATATGGGAAAAAGCCTTTATACAGAAGGAAAGTTATTCAAATATAGGTAGAAAATGTAGGTATGTATATACTTTCAATAAAACTATTAAAGACAATAGGTAATTACAAGTTTATAAGTTTTCATTTGGTAATAATCTAATATTTTCATGTTAGTAATAATAATATAATCACAATTCTCAAACAGAAAAAACGTAACAATACAAAATATTTTGGAGTAGCACTTAATAAAAAATAATAAAGAAAAAATAATAATACGAACTAAAATTCAAATTAAACTGCTATATCCTTTGTTAATTAATTTTATATTAATTTGAAATATATATATATATATATATATATATATATATATGTATATTTCAAATTAATATAAAATTATATATATATATATATATATATATATATATATATATATATATGTCTACATTCTCTTATCCATTGATAAGAAGAATTTTCAATTTTTTCGAAGTAGTTACTAATCAGTCTTTTCATGAAGTCCAATATTTTCTCACAACAGGTTACATGATGAAGTATGTAAGTAGCACATTTCCAATGCAAGTTGTGTATCATTTTCTTTAAATGACAATTGGCTGCTGTATACCAAACAGAACATACGTAAGTTAATATTGGTCTGATATCACTTTTGTAGAGGAGGTTTTTGTGAAGTCACCAGGTTTTGATAATGTTCCCAATATTATCCTAAAGAGGCTCCCAGTAAATGCTAATATGCTTCTGGTATCAATTTTCAATAGTTGCATTAAGCTAAATTATTTCCAATCGACCTTCAAAACTCCTAATTCATAATAATTCATGTAGCTATTCACAAACCAAACAAACCGAAAGATAATCCTAATAGCTATCGGGCTATCAGCTTGCTAAGTAACTTAGGTAAATTGTTATAATTGTTGCTATCGAGAATTTAATTATTTGCGATGAACAATTTGGATTCAAAAAAGATCATACCACTACTCATTAAATTAACAGAGTTAAGAATAAAATACTAGCCAACAACAACAAAAAACGATCTACAGAACTAATTTTATTCGATATCGAAAAAGGGATCGATACTGTCTGACACAACGGCCTGTTGTACAAACTTACTGTTAGAAACATACTTAAACATGTTTGTAATCTTATAGCTGATTTTCTCGAAAAAAGAATGTTTTTGGTCTCTGTTAACAACGAATTATCATCACCTAAAGCAATAACAACTGGATTACCTTAAGGATCATTTTTGCCGTCATTGCTCTACTCAATATATACGTCCGATTTTAAAATTCCGCCTTGCATGGAAACAGCATATTATGCAGATGATATAGCATCAATATGCTTTTTCAGTACAACAAATCTCCAAAAAGATTACTAAAACGTTAGTTGTGTTTCGGAGTAAGTGTAAGTAACGACGTTAAATACCGGAGTGTTGTTCTTGACAAAAAAATTATCTTTAGAACGCACGTAAATGAAATCTGTAATCCATTAATCATCATAAATGGTACGAAAAAGCTCTAAACTTGAAAAATATAGAAAGAAAATAATTTTTGCTTGAAGAATGCACACATATTTCTCAAGGCTATAAAGCAAAGGTGGCCAATAAAAAAACTGCATTACCCGGAATTAAAGATTATTAAGATGTTTCGATAATTTCAAACACTGACTTGTACTCGATAGCATTTATTAGAAAAATAGTTTAACTTTCCATGTATTTCAACTTTTCTATTTTGTCGCATAGTGTAATTTAATACTCATACAAGACAGTGAGAAATGTATCGAAGATAAAGTGTATACGTTTTAGATATACTACCTTGATCAAAAAGTTTCCGATATAACTCTCATGTGGCGGTCCCTTAGCGTCATAGCTTGGCATTTGCAAAAGCTACGTAGCCAAGAGAACATTTATCTCTCTGTGTCTTGACTATTTTTTAAAATTTTGACCGTGTTGAGGTCGCGAAGCTGAATCCGATCTCAAATTCATCAAGATTATTACTGAAGACGAGTCGGTATTCAGACATCAGGCAAGTGAATGGCGTTCACCAAATTAGCCGAGACCAAAAACCCCACGTGTTTTCAGTCAAAAAAGAAGGCAACGCTCACGGTTTTAATGGATTAAAATGGTGTAGTGCATCATGAATTTTTGCCAGAAGGCCAAACAGTAAACAAAGAGTATTATTTGGGCGTTATGAGACGTTTGCGTGAAGCAATTCACCGAAAGACACCAGAGTGTGGGCAGAAATATCATGAATTTTGCACCATGATAAAGCACCGTCGCACAGTGCCATCATTATTCAAAATTTTCTGTCGAAAAGGCCACAAATACCATCCAATTGCCACCGAATTCACCAGATTTGGCTCCCTGTGACTTCTTTCTGTTAATCGAGTTAAAAAACCATTACGTGGAAAGCGTTTCAACAGCCGAGAGGAATGTCAAGCTATGACGATAAGATTTAGCGGAAATATCAACAACAGATATACCAATAGATATAGTATAACAATAATGCGACTACATATCTATTTTAAAAATGTATTTAATATCAACCATAAAAATTATTTTTTATAGTTTCCTAGCTTTCAGTAAATTATAAATTATAGTGAACACTATAGAAAACAGTATTTTTGCTTAATAGCATTTTACACGATAATACAAGTCGTACGTCATGTCAAGTTTTTATGTAGATGAGAGCGAATAGTATCGTGTAAACACAATATGTAATGAGAGCGAACAGCATAGAGAGAAAATACGGATGAAAATTTGGCAGTCGTATGGCTCTCTTTGTTTTTTAAAATTTTTTAAATATCATCACACTTCATAACATCCCGGATCTAATCTTTATGTAAACAAATAAAATAAATATAGAAAAAAAATCGTTTTTTTTTCGCTTGCACTTTTGGTCTGTTTTAAAACAGCTGCTTTTATTTACTTTGTACGTATCGAATAAACGTTAAAAAGTCTGCCGTAAGAAATATATTCTTATTTTTAAAATACGGATAGAATTTTATAGTATTTTCTCTCTGATTTTACGTACTTAAAGTATTATCATGTAAATTACCCTTTAATAAAATTAGCAAATATATTTTAGCCAATGTTGTCACAATTTAGAGTTTTTTGTAACCAAATTTCAATAAAGAAGTATCAAACAATCTTTTTACTCCTGTTGCTCACAAGATCAGTTATCTCCTCCACCAGTTCCTGTGTTTAGATGTGCTTTTGGATTTCGAGTTTTTGTTTAAATTCAAATATTGTTTAAAATTAAAAAAGTGTGGATTTTAATTTTGTTATTTTAATACATATACAAACGCTACATATAAAAACACTGATAAAACACATTTTGTTTCTAAAAAAAAGGTTATTAAAATCAAGATCTATTGGCCCTCGATGATTCTGAGTACCACGACTATTTTATATTTTTCCCTGCTAGACAAAAATATGAAACTTTTCGTTTGAGCTTAAATCATGTCAATAGTAAAGATTCTATAAAAATTAATCGTTTTTTCATCATAAAGGGTCCTTGACAATAAAGGGTTAAAAATAACTTTAATTAAAAAAATTTCTTGGCCTATAGGCCTATAATAGGAGAAAATTTGCACATTCAGTTTTACAAGCGGCTTTATATTCTCTTTATTGATAATGACACAAGTTGGACTTCTTCTTAAGGAATAGTCTTATACACAATCTCTTCGTTAAAACTATAAAAAGGCAGTTTAATAGTAAACAACTAACGAGACCAAAAATGTTTGCTAAATTGTTATTTCTGCAATTTTTATTTTCTACTACCAGGTGTAAAACTTCAAAAAGTAATATTCTTAAAATGATTCGTATTTTTAATCACTTATATGGCATCTTGGAAGGTAAATATCTTTTATTTAATTTCACTTAGCCTCTAAATAGAATAGTATAAAAAACAGTTTTTTTTTTTGCTTAGACTGTTCATCGAAGCTTATCCTGAATATATACCATCGATCTCAACGAGCGGGATGTTTGATTTATGCGGTTCAGAAGTGATGACTATGATACGGAAAAAAAACCGCCCAGATTAGACAAAAATATTCGGAGATAATGATGGCATTACTCTATGAAGTTTCTTTTCAAAATATAAAAAGCAACTCAAACATAATATTTGCAACTAGCAGGATTCATCAAAAAGCAGTGGTATTGAGTACCGCTCGAAATGTTGCTGGAAAGTCATGAAATAGTTGTTGCAATTTCAATCACGACTGGTGATGAAAACTAGATCTATTACGATAAATCAGAGTTGAAACTTTGGCCTAAAGCTGGAAGACGTTATATTACACTATGACAAAGCTCACCCAGATGTTACAAGATCACTTAAAACAATTTAGAAGAGTCATATAGTCCAGACCCTGCCCGTCCGACTACCATTTGATTCGTACTTGGCATCAAATTAGCAGTCTTTTGGCATGAAATGCTATAGGAGAGGTCATAGCATAGTCACAACAAAAGCCCAAAGTTTGTCAAAAATCCCTTTTTTTAAGTTATACACTCAAAAAGAACCTGAGTAATAAAAGTTAAATTAAATCATTATATTTATCTTTTTACTTCGAGAAAAAGTAACCAAAATGGCAAAAAAGACCACATCGACATATCGCAGAAAAAAATAATCAAAACGGCAACACTTATTATAGCGATTTTTTCCATTTTTGGCGAAATTTAATAACTCGGAACAAATTATTTTCATTTATTTTCAATAATTTTTTTATTATTTAAAAAAATATAAATTTTATTGTCAAAATGTAAAAAAGATGATTTGACGATTTTGGCGAAAAAGCTTTAAAAGGATCTGATAACCTTGATAAATATCGATAATTATTAACGGAGAGAAAAAATGGGAGTCGATAAAAGTTCACTCTACAAAACAATTTTGAAATAATAACCTTTCTTTGTTAAGCTTTATTTCAATATTTTCTCTTGGATTAACTGGATCCTCACTAACGTGAGATTACAATTTGTACTCTAATCTTAAAACTAGAAATACTAATTTAGTCCGAACAGTGGGGGGCGACATCGCATGGGGTCATGGAATTAATTTATATTTTTTATTAATCCGATATGTTCAGCATCATTCAAGGATTGCACGGTCTAGTGGGATCAGGAGCACCTCTAACTTTTTCAAATACGTCTCGGCATACCTCCCCCCTTCTAACTATAGGCACGTTCAAGTCTAATAAGTATTTTTCAGTTCGATGCATTGTTATAATATGTACATATGTATATATAGTTATTTTATTGAAAAAAATTTGTACTCCTCTTGTAGGGGTTTATAATACATAAATAAATTGTACGGAGATATAAAATATTAGAACAAAAAGGAAAAACAAAAGATAATGGTATTAAAAAAATAAGAATTCAGCAGTCTGTTTAAAGACAATAAAACTTTTATCATGGCAATACGATAAATAGAACACAATTGTATTACTTAACATTGGTCTATATAAAAACTATTTTTGGCTTCATCCGATGTAAAATATAGATTTCGACATATATTCGCTGCCGTCTTAGTTGTTGTTGATGAAACACCTGTAAAAATTAAAAAAGCCAATTAATAAATATTTAAGTTGAATAAGAACAAGCAATATAAAATTTCTGCTGATAGCATAGAATCAGTGCTTAATTTGGGTGTGTAACTTGCAGCGCAAACTAAAATCTACACGAAATATTAAATATTAAAATACCGCTATGGCTCGTAGAATCAGGGGTGTTACAGAATCTGATTGTTGTCAGAATCAGAATTGAAATCGAAAAACAAGACTTTGGTGTCACAGATCCACTATAAAAAATTTCGTGTTCGACCCAGAAATGCTATCTGAAATGGTATCATAGAATCTGTGTGTTTTTTTTTTTAGAAATAATCCGTTCAGCTGGCAACTGTCAAATTTATATTGTATATTTTGATTTTTCTTTTAGGCGTAAAATGTATTATTGGAGTAAAAGACACTTATGTACATGTAATTTAAGGTAAAAGTAATCACAAGTATGTATGTAATACATTTAAGTTAAAATAAAATATCTACATAATTAATAGGAACACATTTCTTTGTACACCTTTTACGCCCGTTCTACTACAACGGTTTGAAAAGATGTATCTATATGGACTTAAAGCTTTTTCTGTGTAGATGTGCACAATATCAATTTTATTTAAATTGGTACAGTAGTTTGGGAGTAAAACGACTATAAATTTCTTACTAACACACGTCAATCAAACATCTAATTGTGTACTCAGCTAGCAATTGGATGTTTGATTGACGAACAAAGTTCTAACAACCCTTCGATGACCGTCAAAATGTAAAAACAAGGATTCTCTCGTAGAAAAATCGTCGAAATGACTCGCAAAAGCATCATTTGGTAGAGCAAAACATAACTCTACTTCAGCAATCGCATGGAGTCGTGAAACCACCGCGCTCGTCAATAAAACATCCAATTGTGTACCCAGCTAACGGCTTTACAAGTTCTATAAAAAATTACAAAATTCTTAATAAAGTAAACACCCTCATTTGGTAATTTAAATGTTCATAATGTTCGTCTTGGCTACGCACAACTCCAGAAGGCCAATATGTGGAGTTATTTGCCGCGCACAAACAGCTTGCGCAATTAGTGAATGACTCTATTCACATATCGTGTGTAGATGAGCATCAAAATAACACCCACGACATTTTCCAACTACACACCCTCAAAAGTATGTAGTTGAGATCATTGCATCCTCGGAAATTCGGACTATTGTACCATTTCTGCCTTTTTCCCGTTTTTCACTCTTCACAGCGCTTCACATACAGCTACGAAGCGCTTGGTTTTCAATTACGGGAAAGCTCGTTAAACTGACTTAACAATTTCTACAGGCATTTCAATTGAAAATTTGTTTTCTTGATCATAATGTGAATGCCATGGCCGAAATGGTTGTTAATATAATAAAGCTATGGATGGATAATTTCATCCCATCCAGAAAGCTTCCAATTAAATCAAGAAATAAATCTTTGTTTAATCAGACGTGCAAACTTGCAGTCAGATACTGATTTGCTACGCAAACAGGCGAGATCTTCGTGTGCCGCAGTACTTAGGCGCCAAAAGGCTCTATACGAGCAGCGCCTACGTGCTAAAGTTCTTACTTTTCCACGGGGAAGTAAAAGTGTTTGTTCATTCATTAGGAACAGCGCTATTTAAATTCCAGTCCTTATAAAGAACGATCAAGCACTAGCCCGATTGAAAAGGTACTTTCTGGCTAAAATGTTTGCAGGTAATTCGGACTTGGGGCTAGTAACCCTGAAAACTACCGCTCAATTACAGTTTGTTCGACACTTTCGAAAGTTATGGAGAGTATGATTAATCACCACCTCGTGAAATATTTATAGTCCAACAATTTGCTAAGCGATCGCCTATATGGTTTCCGTAAAGGTCGCACTAATGGTGATCTGCTGGCGTTACTCTCTGAAAGGTGGAACAGGTCCATTCATGGATTCGGTAAGAGTAAGGTTGTGGCCCTGGATATTTTCAAGGCGTTTGACAGAGTCTGGCACGAGGCTCTCATATCCAAACTTATTGCTTTTGGTGTCGGCAGTAACTTCTCATATCGATTTATATCGAACGTTCTCAGAAATCGCACTATAAGAGTAGTTATAGATGGGATCTCATCCGACGAGTTTAGAATAAATTCAGGGTTACTGTAAGGCTCTATTCTTTCTCAAACTCTATTTCTAATATTTCTTAACGACTCTTTTGTAGATGACAGCAATATTTGTCATTCATACGCTTTTGATCGTAGGCCGAGCCTTTTGGAGATTGGGGTGAAAAGACGGAATATGAACGACACACTTACAAACGACCTGTCGAAAATCTCTGAGTGGGGTCGCACGAACAGGGTCAATTTTAATACGCTCAAGACTCAATGTTGTTTTCTGACACACAGACGTGGTGGTGTGTTGTCATCTGTTTCTATGGGTAACGTAGATACTGAAGAATTTGAAGCTCCTGATGTTCTTGGCATGGGAATTCACTGTGACGTTCGTTGGAACGATCACATATTTCGAGTGTCGAAGACACATTCAAATGCCTCGGTTTTTTAATACGGTGCAAGAATTACTTCACTCCATCTGAACTCCTTAATATTTACAAGACCTATATCCGACCCAAATTGAAAAACAACTCTCATGTATGGGCCGGTGCTTCAAAGTCTATTTTGGAAAATCTCGATCGCGTACAGGAGAGGGCGAGGTTATTATTAATGACGGAATGTGGCGTGTGTTTCATTGTTCTATCGGTACTATAACGGAAGGTGTTCTTACGAAATTAAGGATTATATATTTTTACGTAGTAATTATGTATTTTTACGTAGTACTCATATTTCTTGTAGAGCACATCCCTTTGTAGTTGATTGTCCAGTAAATCGCACAACGCATTATAGGGAGAATTCGTTCTTTGGTCGCACTGTTCGTTTGTGGAATAATTTTCCTGCGAATGTCTTCCCTGCCACTTACGAGATGAGCAAATTTAAATTGAACGTCCACAGACACTACTCTATATATCCTCCTTCCCACAACCTATTATCCTAGTTCCAGCACAAAGCACTGCATGAGTAGGGGTTAACCCATGAGTGCTGGTCTCAAGAGAAAACAAAAAATAAAATTAGTTCATATTTCAGTGTTTTAAAATACGATAAATATAAACATATTATATTTTTTAAGACTATTTATGACTCTGCAAAATCTATAAAAAAATAACAACAAATTCTTACAACAGAAGAATTTTAAGTTGCCAACCAAATGTAAACCAAACCTTAACAGCGCTTGATTTTGAAAAAGGCAAAACCAAGACGATTTCATGACACCAATTCGTTTCAGAATTGATTTTCAATTCTGATAAATAATAATTCTGTCTTGGATTCTGTAACACCCCTGTATGTATATATGTGACGATATAGAAGAAAAACTTAACTAGACCTAATCTTTTCTTCCATATGACCACAGATAAAAATAGCTTAAGTCGACTTTCATATCGACACATATATTGAAAATAATTTGAATTTAGCCAAACAAACACATTGCTTATCCATTGTCTAAGTTAAGATTTCTTTTAAACTATAATTTGGTTATTTTTTTTTATAACAATCTTAACTTTTTTGGATTTTACGTTGTCTTTTATTAGTCTTTACGAAATTGTCATACTAGCATAAACAAAGTTTTATACATTAAAGGCTTTTAATACTTACCAATATCTGAGTGTGCTGGACTTACTGGCGGCGATGGTGAATCTAATGATATAATTTCGTTTTCTGTAAATAAAAACAAGATATACAAGAGGTAATTAAAACCTTTTAATAAAATTCAAATAGAACTACATTTTTCGACATGAAACCATTTCGTTACCTTGGATTTTATATAATTTTTACCGTAACTCTTTTTTTATAAATAAAACAACGATTCTTTTTAAGAGGTTTAATAGCTATTTTACATACGTTTTCATTGTGTAATATAATTGATTTTAATTTTTTTTATTATTCAGTTTTATTACATTTTAAAATGTTCCTTTTTTAAGCTTAACTTATAAAAGTATAATTTTTTTAATGGTATATAATATATGTATATGTATTTCTTATTTATTTGATTCTTTTATATTTTAATGTTTTCTTATTTTTGCTTTATAAAACTAAATTATTAATATTTAAATTTTTATGTACATGTGTTTTAACTTCATTACAAAACATTAGGAATTTTTTTCTAATGTAAATTTTTGACATAAACTTGTAAATTATAGTTGGTGCGTTTGCTAGCAAAAATCATAAAAAATTAAGCTTTAGTTAATTTCATTATAATTTTTTAATATTTTTTTATTATTATTTATTTATTCTTGTTTTTTTTTAAAGAAGTCTGGCAAAGTTGTTTGCTTACCTTATAAATTTATTTTTGATAAACAAAGGATATTAATAGAGTTAATAAGAAACAAAGGTATTAAAGAAACAAATAGTGACGAAATATAATATATAAAATCAAGATATTGAAATGATTTCGTTATAGTTTTCAATTAAAGTTTAATTATACAACAAAGTTCTTAAATATGCTATGTTTATCTGATAAAATTATGCAATTTTTCTTTAAGACATTTAAATTGATCATGCATAATTAAATACAAGGTAATGAAACAAGAAATGTAATTCAACGCGATTTCTTTTCAAGTTTAATAGAATTTTTTTAAATAATTTGGTGATAATGACTTTAAAAAAAACTTAAGAAAAACACTAAAATTGTGAAGAAATCCTATTTTTAAATACTCCCTTTTTATACACTTACCCCCATATATTCATAAAAAATAAAATGTATTTGAAATCTATTTTAAGAAAAATGTTTATTAAAAATTTGAAATTAAATACATTTGGAATCCATTTATAATTTTATTAATATGGGGGTTGAAATGTAAATGTTGAGAAATTTAAAACGAACTACGAATTATATATATATTTTACACGATAGATACGTTTCCGAAAAAATCGTGTAAAAAAACATGAAGCGCATGGAAAAGAAGGGGATTGGTTTCATATCCTTTATAAAATATGTACTAAAAACCAAATGATTCATTAAAAAAAATAACATTTATGAGACTTTTTATAAAAAGTTAATATGTGCACTTGGTTTATTGTATAAAAAAAGGGAATTCAATCTCAAAGCAATACAAATATCAAATTGTCGCAGTCCAGAAACCGAAAACTCGTACAATAAAACAACAAAATTAATTAACAAAAGAGACATAAGCCAATTCTTAAAGCAAATTAAAAATCCTCAAAGATGTATAAACAAAATTTCAAGAACCGCCATGGTGAGTAGTTCTAAAATCAATCAACTCAATCAAATAGTCTTCAAACCGTGCTAAATCAAATAAAATCCTGTAGAAAAGAATCCGATCTTTTTCTACACCGTGTTATTTCAGAAAATCGTGTAAAAACGGAGTCATATTTTTTTTCTAGACCGTATGATTACAAAAACGTGTAAAAACAGAATTTGGTGATATTAGGGTGGGGCAATTTTTTTGGTCAACAGACGTATAGCAAAGGCATAATCTACGAAAAATTCTAAGAAAATTTCAACAAGAAACTATGGGTCTTAAATCGACACATAGCTCCTACCGACAGATATCAAAATTCACTTAGAAGTTAATAGTTTTTCATTTTTGATAATCAAACCTTTAATAAAACACTGGTTAGTAATACAATTTTAACAAAATATAAGTAAATTCTTAAAGCTAATGAAATCATCACGAACTGATAGTATATTATGTTTGTTTTTATGATAATATTGTTGTTTTCCATAAAATCTAAGCAGTATTTTAAAATATCTTAGACTAAAATCTTTATGTCTTTCGGCGAGAGTTAGGTTTTATTTTTGGTTTTTTTAGAAATTCAGATTTAGAAATTTTGCGTAGAATTTCCATTTTGCTATACGCCAGTCTTATTTTTCTCATCCGAAAAATTGCACACTCATACCATGATACTTTTGAAAATTTTTGTGCTCACACATTCCTTGTGAAAAGCAATATTTTAAAATACATACATAATTAATAATTATGTTCATGATCAACAATTTAGCTTGGAAATTAGTATTAGAAAATTGTATTTTTGTATGTATACAATAACTTTTAATTACTTTATCAGATAAAGTTCATAATATTAAATATGCAATATAAAACTAAATACCCACATGTACTTTAAGAATATGTGTACCTTAAGACAAATTAAATATATGTACCGGTTACTAAAAATACATAATAGGAACTGTATGGTATATACAGTTTAAGTAGAGTAAACTCAATATGAGAAAAAACAATTACATATATTATTTTTTGTAGAAAATGTAGATATTCGTTACAATATATGTGTGTATATGTATATATAAATAATTTTAAATAAATAATAGTAAATTTGAAACTATATATAAAATAAAGGCTTATAGAAAACTGTCATTGAAATAAAAAAGATTACATATCATTTATTCATTACTACTCATAACTTCTAGTTTTCTTTTTAAATAAAATTTTCAATTTAATTGTTTAAATCACACAAAAACATATATGAATTTGGATGATTGCTAAATAACTTGGTAGAAATTTTAATAGGGAGAGAGAGGAATTAAAACATAAATTATCTTCAAGCTGAAAGTAAGCTAATAAAATAATAAAAGCAATCTAAGTATCCAACAAAATCACAAACACTAAAGAATATGTAAATAGCGAAATGAAAAAAATAAAAAGGTGAAACATATTAAATTTCTCTTAAAGGACACAGTCACAATGAATAAATTATAAAAACTTAAAATTTTTACCTCCGAAACACTTAGGTTTGGTTTCCTTGTTGACAAATGAAGAAATATATAACGAAACTATAAACCTCGGAACATTTTCTTTCAAGGAACACACGTAAGAGTAACACAAAATCAAACGGAAATCAAAAAAGGATTACAAGTTTTAATTTACATATCGTCATTTTCATTAGAAGTTGTATTATTATTATTATTGCTAATCATTTGACTTGATGAAGAAACAACAATATTGTGAGATAAACGTGTTGCTGCCACTGCTGAAATTGAACCCGGTGAAGGCGAAGACGATGTTGAAGAAGTTGGTGCAGTTGTGGAGCAAGTTGTTTTTGTGGATGAATTGTTTTGTCGCAAATCCATTAAAATTTGATCCTGCATCAAATCCGTAGATAAAGCGCCTTCTGACCATTTTACAAAATGTTAATTTTAAATGTGAAGATTAAAAAAGAACAACGTAGAGCACATAATATTTACATATTTGTTATTTGAATAGAGCAGCAAAATATAAAAAAGTATAAAAGAAACCAACAAAAATGTAAAAGACGTTTATGTTGTTATTGAATTATTGAAAAAATTTACTTATATAAAAATAATTTATTTTGGTGTTTCTTTTAAAATGACTTAATAAAACAACAGTATGTATATGTATATGTTAGTTAGTAATAATGAAAAAAAAAATTGAACATATGTATGACAAAAAAAAAAAAAAAAATTCAAAGAAATTACACAGTAATAAAAAACATAAAGATATCACCCTTATTCTGAGTTTCGATTCGAATCGAAATTTTCTCCATATGGCAAATTTGGTATTCTGAGTTTCGATTCCGTTCAGTTTTTTTCGATTGTACGTATTCTGCATTACGATCGTAGCTACGTTTTTCTAAGTTGTTAAAGTTGTGACGGAGATTTTTTAATCCTTGTTTTTTAGTTGAAAAAAATTTTTTATAGCCAAATAAAAAATATTATATTATTCATTTTTATTAAACACGAAATGGAAATATACGAAGTGTAACAAAAATTTAATAAAAATATTAATTCGCGCTTGTCCATTTGCATGAAAAAGATAAAGAAAAAACAAAAATTTTGTGGTTTCTTATTGAACCCCTTAGTGCATGCACTACTTTTTATTAAAATGTGCTTATTTTTCTGTTTCTATTTCATACGTTCCTATGCTTTTGAGAACACTATTTTCTTCTTCTTTTTCTTTCGATTCGATTTTCTTTTGGAATACCAATTTTCGATCGAAACGTAACTGAATGCGGAGACGTAATCGAAACGCAGAATAGGGATAATTATAATATAAATAGTATGGAGATCTGGCAACACTGTAGATTGTATAAGTTAGTTGTTGTGTTGTATTATATATACATATACATATATATATATATATATATATATATATATATATATATATATATATATATATATATATATATATATATATATTCAAATCGCAAATCGTTTTTAAAACGCAAAACGCATTTAAGCATGTTCTAAAAACGAAGCGATTTGCTGGCGTTTTGCCTTTTTCGAAGTTGTGTTCGAACAAATAAAAAACATATGTTTTATAATAACAAAACATAAACATAGAAAAAATTAATCATAAAAATTCGTCAATTAAAAGAATTATCAAAAAATAAATTTTGTTTAAATAAATTTTAAATTAAACCGACTATTTTTATGTTTAAAACAAAAAATTTGTTATTGAAACTATTTAATAAACTACCAATTAAAATGCCTACAGCATATTTACTTGCTCTATTGGCTTTAAAAAAGCTACAAGAGAAGAGGTAATTAAAAAAACTAAGGGATTCTTCCAATCCATTGGACATTCCAGACCAAGCGTATGTACATACATATATAATTACATAGACAAAAAGTTCAGTTTTAATTTTTTTTTCATCACCAGTTTATAAGTAAAGAAATGAAACCGATAATTGACAAAAACAAAGCAAAATTTTAAATTGAATATTTTTAATTAAAATTGTGATAAAATGCTAAAAGTTTTTCTTCAAATAAAAACAGAACATAAATTTTAATTTCACATCAATTTATTTTCTCTTTCAAGTGCAGTTTAAATAAAAATGACCAGATCGCTTCAGCATACACTAGCGGGTCGAAAACGCCAGATTTCTAGCGTTTTCGTGTGCCAGAACACCTGTTTGGCGTTTTCAAATCGAAAACGCAAATTTTAAGCGATATGCGTTTTTCAGAACATGGGTGTATATTTGTAAATAATCATCTAAAATATAAATAAATACAATTGAATTAATTAACTATTCAATATAATAACCCAATTCACGATCTTGCATATACGGTCTTGCATCCTAACATTTGTAGTATATTTTTACTATAAAGCAACAAAATAAATATGCCCATGTTCGGAAAAACGCATATCGTTTAAAAATTCGTGTCTTCGATTTGAAAACGCCAAACAGGTGTTCTGACAAACGAATACGCTAGAAGTTTGACATTTTCAAACCGCTAGAGTATTCTGAAGCGATTTGATATATTTTATTTAAACTGCACTTTAAAGAGAAAATGTTTTGACGCAGAATTTAAATTAAATATGTGTTCATTTTATTTGAAGAAAAACTTTCAACATTTATTAACGATTTTAAGAAAAAAAATATTCAATTTAAAAACTTGCTTTGAGTTTGTCAATTGTGTAGCTAATTGTTTACTTATTAACTTCTTTTGATTTTAGCTTTATTAAAGCCATTTTAGCCAGCAAGTATTCTGTAGGCATTTTAAATTAAAATTTATTTGTTTGTTAATGTTTTTATTTGCCACACATGCTTGCAACACTTAATTTCACTATAACATAAAAACTGACAATTAATAAAAGCAAAAGAAATAAAACTATGAGAAGGACCTCAGGTCCAAATGTCTAATCTCATTCGTTCTGAAAACGTTGGAAAATATTTTAGACGGCGAAACTTGGTCCAAATACTTTCTAATTCTTGCTGACAGTGCTCAAGACGCTTACACAAGGGTTCAATTCGTCGAGAATGCACTAAGTTCCTTGGTGGGCTACGTTGAGATGACTTTAGCGATTTAGCTTTTTTCACTGGCAACCTTCAATGAAGTAGATGCGGTTTCCAGATTAGATTACAACTGCATTTAATAGAGAGGACCATCTGGTGAGAAAGATAAATAGTGGCATCCTGCAAGGGGGAGTTTTCCCGCCTCAGCTGTGTAACATCGTTGTGGAGGGATTGTTGCTGTACTTGCAACAATGTGGTTTTAAGGACTTAACCCATGCGGGCGATCTGGCCCCATTGTAGTGCCAGGTATTGATCCATCCGCAACATCCTCACGATAAAGTTTAATCAGATCTTTAATCTTGTAAATGGTGCTAGTCGTGTGGTCTTGGCGTCAATTCTTTCAAGGCGGAGGATTGACTTTAAGAAGGAAGTTTGACTTTCAGATTTCAACTGAGGACTTCTGTTCTATCAGGACAGACAGGACTTTTCCTAAGAATTTCTAACCATTCAAAAGTAATTCTTATATGGCTTCTAGGACTCAGGGATATCGTCGGAAATTGCATTACAAACCGGGGATAACCGGATATAGAGCTCGCAATTTTCACAATGGAACCGGCCATAGGTGCTCCAATGGTTCTGAAGAGGAGGAGGAACTATCTTTCATCGCCTGTGTTAGTACCCAGTTGTTGCAATGAAACAACCTGATTTAATGCGGTATTACAATTGGCCCAACTTCTTGTCTAAGTGGGATGTTAACCTTCAATAGGGGCTTGTCACCTTATCTAATCTGAAATAATTTAAAATGTGACAAACCGAAAAAAAATAGAAATAAAATTTTTATAAATAAAGAAATAAATGATGCAAAGACGAAAAAAGCATTGCTGTATTCGGGTAACTACAGGATGTACAGTATTACGGCAAAACTTGTAGAATTCGAGAATGTAGCTACGGAAGTAGACGTATACAAAATTCTTGTAGAGAAACTAAATAAATATTTTTCATTGGACAATAATTCTACCTTCAAAGGTTCATTGAAACATGAAAATGGCAACTGCTTAAATAAACTTTTTTTATATCCTGGATTAATTGAGGCAACCAATAGAACAGAAAATCAGTACAACTCGCAGAATCCATTGAAATGTGACACTTTTATCAACAAACAAACACTAAGTTCTAAATACAATAATATACACACATACACTAAGAAGCTTGTTTGTCTTTTTAATGCAAGTAGACAAGCGTAAATTCATATTTGTATTATATTTTTCACAATTGGTATATTTTCATTTCGCATTTGATAATAATAAATAATATAATAATAAATTAAAGCCAAATAACAAATTTTTTACTAAAAGAAAAAATTGCGACAATCTCCGTCACAAATTTAGTAACTTGGAAGAACTTACTACGATTGTATTGTAGAATACAGGTAATCAAAATAAAATTCTTTTCAAATATCATCAAATAAAATTGATAAATTTTGACACAACATTCGGCATTTTTATAGCCATAATTAAATAATTTTCGTTCTCGGCAACACAGCGTGTTAATTTGTGGTGTCATAGAATCCAATAATGTCGGAATTGGATTTGAAAACGACACAGAAATGCATTTGGTGTCATAAAATCCAAGACCATCAGTTTTGTTTTCAAACTTGAATAAAAATCGGTTTTAGGTGTCACAGAATGCCTTATTATTAGTTTTGATATTGGAAACCAATCACGCAGCTAAAGGCTATCTGTATTCAAATTTATGTATGTTTATATTATAAAATAAAGGATAACGCATAATTACATTTTTCAAAATATTAATACGTATGTGTGTACATGAAAATAAAAAACTCCATAATCATGGATATTAAGGATAATATCCAAATTACGGAACAATTCTCATAAGGATGTGAATGGATAAAGAAACAAAACGTGTACCAGAAATAAAATTGTGTTTTGTTGTTGAAATATAGTGTTTCCTACAAAAATGAAATCATATCTAATGGCTCGATTATGGATGTCAACTGAACTTTAGTTGCATTGCTAGTTACCGAAAATTGAATTAAGTATGGTAGCTGGCAACTAAAAGTCTATTAATTTTTGCATAGGACTTTAAAAATTTATGGTTGCCGTGCGACAATGCAACTAAAGTTCGGCTGCCATCCAGAATCGTCCCAAAAGACCAAAGCAACCGGTAGATGAGCTTTTTCTAAATATTAGATAACAGAAACTGAAGAGGCTATTTTGCGGTTATAGTCTATACATTCCACATGGTGCTGTATTTAGCTTCAGCAAAGATACATGTGCTCTAAATGAAATACTATTAACCTCGTCAAAATGTCTCTATTTTTAATAAGGAACACATTAAAAAGACGCTCAAATTAGAAAAGACTGGAGCAGATGCTTTTTCATAAAGTCGGTAGGTAGAAGAAAACTGGAATCGAATGAAACTGTGGACGAGATAGTAAAACTTACAAAATAAAAACATTAGCAGCTTGCGGCTGATTTAAGAAAATTAATCTCACAATGGAAAATTTATTTATTTTGTCTAAAACCATAGGAAATGCGTATTTATTTTTTCATTACAAACATAGCAATTTTCAATAAATATATTTTATAAAAAAAAAAAAAACACACAAAAAAACATTCAGGTATGTTTATGCGATAGAAAACGATTTTGATCGAAATTGAGATCGACAATATTTTAAGTCTTATAAATTTTGTAACTCCTTGTTTATTAAGAGTTTTGTTAATCAAGGCAGTTAATGTTAATGGTAATTAACACAATATGTAAAAAAAAAAGGAATTCAAAATTTTGTCAGATTTGCAAATTATAGCAGTTTGAAATTTCAGTCAAAATCGTTTGTCATCACATACCTGATTAATTTTATTTCAATTCGAAAATTGCAATTTGTGACACCAAATGAATCCAATATTTGTTTTTAAAAACGACGAAAAGCAAAACCGACTTGGATTCTGACACCCCTGTTTATTTTATTCAGTAATTAATTTTTGACGCGTATTTTGCAAGTGTTAATTGCTGGCGACTTGGAACTACTTGGTGTCGAAACAAGTTTTCCGATCGAATAATAACCGGTCAATTTCCTTAGCCAAAATCTCTAAAACGTATAGCATTTATTCCTTGTACGTAAACCAAATGTTTTCTTATTGTTGCCTCAACAAAAAAAACCATTTGCGTTTTAAATAACCCCATGTACATTTTTTTTTATTTTTACTGTTTAGTAAATCAAACAAAAATCAATCACATACAATGAATTTGAGATAAAAATCCTTGACTTTAATTTTTTCAATTTTGCGTTGCTTTAAGTAATAATAAGCATATAAAAAGTAATTGAAACAAAAACAGAAATATATATGTATATAAAATGAGCATAAAAGAAAACAATTACAATTTAGCAAGAATACAATAATTTAGCAATTACATTCATTATATTCTTCATTAAGTGAAACTTTACTTTTTCGAATATTTTTGCGTGCAGAAGACTGTTTTCTATTCTTCGCACTAACTCGATTAGCCATATTTAAAATATCTGCTTGGGGAACACATGGTAAATCGTAAACGTCAAATGGAGCTTGCTTAAAAGGATCAATATTATCAGGAATCCCCAAATCATCCCAACTACAGGTACTAATTGATCGGGATTCAGACGATGATGGTAAATGCATGACGTTGCTAACGCCACCTCCAACATTATGAACTTTTGTTTGAAGTAGTTTTGTAATACCGGTAATATCTAACATAAAGATAAATGTTAGAACTGCTAACAAAAATCTTGCTATGTAAAAAAAATCATTGCGTATCCAGTTAGAAAATTCTGGTGCATTATATAGTAAAAAACTCTGATTTGCTACAAGTACGTATTGACCAAGAAAATTACTTAAAAAGTTTAGTAATTTTAGCGTAGGCAACCATATTTGACGTAAAAGAAAATCAGTAGCACAAAGTATCAATGCCAATTCCACGAGAAATATTAAAAATTTTTGAGGCATACGTAAGGTTTGTGGCCAAAGCGGTCTTAATTTCGAAAATATACACAGAATGGAGAACACGAATAAACTTGAAGCTGCATTCGGCATTAATTGAGGCATTTTTGTATAATGTAGTTCAATGATGCTTAGGCGAAATAAATGCATAGACATGCCCACAGAAATTATTATGAACGTCTCAAGTACTTCTATTTTGTTCGCCATTATTTTTTTTCCTTTTTTTTAATAAAACCACAACGAATTTTCTTTCAATTTAATTTTTAAGTATACAGACAGGTAATTTCTGAACGATAATGTTAATTTCTTTTCCGAATCTGATAGATTTTTAAGCTGAATTTAAAAAAAAAATATATATATATACAGAAAAAAATGTATAAAATTCGTTCAAAATTTGTTGAAATTATAAAAAAAAAAAAAAATGAAACATATTTCAATGTAAGGAAAAAAAATTAAACAATAATTTAGTGAAATTAATCAATAGTAAGCATAAAGTCAAAGTAAACATTTGATTAAGGAATATTTGTTCAGCATTAAAACTAAAAGTTACAAAATTATCTAAAAGTGAACGAAATATTTCCCAGATATATTTTCGACACGATAAAATAGAAAGAAAAACAAGTTGACATTTTTATAGGTATTTTTTTTAGCTTTTTTGTTCTTTAAGCGGAATAAAGAATTTCCTTAATCAATTTTTAAAGTGAATAGTGATATTGACACTGATTGTGTAGATATGTGGAGAAAGCAAAAAACATAAATGCAAATAAAAATAAAAAGTAAAAAGTACGCACTAAATATACAATTAAATTGAAAATTAGACCTGTAAAAAACTAGAAGTAAAAATATGTCTCTGATATAAACGTAAAACAGATATAAACTAATTATATAAAAGTAAAATTAAACTATATTATTTAAGTTAAACTAAATGTTTTTTTTTTCTTTTTTTTTGATTGCATAAAGGAAAAGATGAAGGATAAGAAATTGTTGTAAATCCGTATAAACTGTATAACATAGGCATAGTTATGTTAATTTATGATTATGTTATTGGATTTGTGTTTGTATTTGTATTTGTATTTTTTTTTTTTTTTTTTTTTTTTTGTCAATACCGACATGTATAATTTATTTTTACTATTATTAAAAATACACTTGGTTTTGCAATCAGAATTTAGTACGAAAATGAATCTAACGTACCATTCTTTTGTTGCATATACATGCCTCTTTGATTACTACTTCCACTGTTACCGTTCATAGTAGACGAAGGTGCTCCTTGATTATTATTTGGTTTAGCAATGGGACGACGTTTCGCCAGAGGCAAATCATCATCTGAATCACTAAGTGTTAAATCCACCTAAAAACAATAAAAAAATGTTAATACACGTTTGTACAAAAATTAAGTATTTTAGGGTCACTCACTGTTTCACTGTTTGTAGTTGATGAAGGTTGTTCGTTTGTGTTAAGTGATGCTGAGGCTGCCGCTTTGACTGGCTTAACATCTTCTGTTGTAATGAGTTCTTTGATGTGGTGAATAGAAAACAAATATAAAATAATTGATTAAAATCTTATCTCATTTCAATAAATGACATATTATTGAATTGAAAATATATAAAAAAATTTACGAGTGTACGTACTAGTAAGTCGAAAAATTCACACATTCAAATTAAGTGACTATTAAGTGTTAAGCTTTAAAGACTTATTACATATACATTATCAGAATTAAAAGCCTAAAGCTTGAAAGGTCAGTTTTTCTAAAACCCTTTGTTAATGGTATTTTCCTTGGTACATTCAATAGGTAATTTATTTTTTGCACTTTTTTGTATACATGTAGAGTTTTTGCGTGCCAAAAATCCCCCTGTTCCCACAATACAAACATAATTCCCGCAACGCCCCAACTGGAGCAATAGAAACTTCTCTCAATCAATAAGCTGCACCCGATTTTATTTTTAGACTTATAGAAAGGCGGCTACAATTTAAAGCCGGTTCCTAACGGCAGACGCATTAGCTAAAGAAGTTTTTCATATAGTAACTATAACTAGTCGCTGGCTAAAGTTTGAGTTGATGCCGCTGTTGAAAATTATCTAATGGTCGGAGGCCTGGGTTTGAAACCAGAACCTTTTAGCTAGTAGGCAAGTGTTTCACCTACGACTCCCACAGCGACACACAATGCATACAAAATCTTGTTTAAAAATAGTTCAATATTCGAGATACATTATTGACAATCTTTATCAAATTTTTTTGGGTAAACATAATTTTAAATCTATAAACCATTTTCTAATAGTCCCTTTGACTATTTTCCATTAGCATCCTCGCCCTTTGGAGGTATCTTCAGTTTCTCTTAAACCTGCATTGGGATTTCAGTTCAATAATCTAGAACACTAACACTTTTCTAGATATGCAATTCAAAATCCTTCAATTGCCCAAATGCTTTTTTAACCCTGTTCTTTAATTACAGTGCGGATCATACATCCAAGAAAAAATTATGAATTTTTTTTCCTACGATATTGAGTTTAAATAAAAAAATGCTCACTACTATACTCCTTTTTCTATTCATACACTTACCAATATCATCTGAAATAACTTCCACTTTTTCTACTGGCTTAGTTGGCGTGTCTATAATTTGGCCTTCATTTCTTAAACTATGAGTGCTCCATGAGCCATCTTTGTGCAGCTGTATTTCAGTATCATCTGGTTTGAGTAAATTCGAGGCTAATACTTCTTGGAAGTAGCTATTGATTGTAAAGAAAAAACAATAACATTAGAAATTAAGCAGTTCTAGAACTAGTCTGTATTAGGTAAACTAACCCATCAATAACCAGATTATCATAAACGGCAGGCTTATCACAAACTGGGCAATTCCATGTAGGCTTACGTTCGTTCATTTGCAGGTAAAGACTAGCATCAAAACATTGCAAATGTGAGCAGGTTGAAGCTCGACAAGGTATTGACATTTTCATTTTACCAAGAGGACAATTCAACGAAACTTTTAACATTGTTGTTGCAATTTCGCAATCAGCATCTTCAGTTAATTTTTCTTTGACTATATATATATAATGTTAAGAATAATATAAAAAATTATTTTAAAAACAAGACAAATTAATATGAGAACGTAAAAACCTACTCAAGGCCCTAGTATAATCAGCGGGTTTAACACCCTTTTGCTTCATTCTCTGCAATAATTGAGCCGATGTTAGTTTCTTAACTAAATAAACTGCAATACAATAACCTCGTGTATAATCTGGACACCATTGAACTGTTATAGTATTAGTTACAGTGGGTGATAGTTTGACATTAGACGTAACATTCACTGGTCGCGGTGGACGTTTTGGTTCCACGTTGGGACGATTTGTTGGAATGACATTCTGATTATCAAAAATGTATTTTTAAACAAATTTACTATCGTTGTATAAATTGATTCTACTTACAGGCAGTTGACATAGCTTATTATTTACTTTAACGCTAACACTTGGTGGAAAACAATCCTCTTGGTCGCATGAAGTTTCTAATAGACAGAATCTTAACTGAACCTGAATAGCATGTTCAATTTTCGAACTATTACGTATATCACGATTCGAAGCTATTTCTGTAGCCTGTTGTGGTGTTAAAGTAAAATAAAACGGCACTTCCTGTATACGTTGAGCATTTCGTGGTACTAATGACGAAGGTTTTATTAAAGTGCCGAGAACATCATAAAATGCCAATTTTTTTAAACGCACATCTGGATGAATTGGCATTTGTGTTGGTATAGCATGTATAAATGGCACTACATTATTACCGGGCGGTACACCGGTTGGTAAGCCGGCTTGATTTGCTGGATTCATTATTTGTTGTGCTGTTCCCATTTGAGCCGCAGCATTGGCACCCACCATTCCGCCGGCAGTTGCTTGCATTTGCATTTGGGAATACATTCTTTTCGGATCCGTTGGACCGTACTGATTAGCTTGCTGTTCCACACTACAATAAAATAATAACTTGTTTAAACCCACATTTTCATATATAATGTACTTACATAGATTGAGCGTATACGTCGCGTACTTTAGGTGCAATTAAATCGAAATTTGTACGCAACAATGATAAAATTCGTCTTTGATAATCAATTTTACGCCCAACAAAGGAAATGTTTAAGTAAGAAAGTATCTTTTGTAGTTCAACTACGCGAAGGAGGCTTATCATTTCCTCACATTCCTATAAAAGATTTATTTAAAATATAGTTATTTCTAAATGATACAATGTGGCTGGAATTTAAGGAAGAAATTATAAAATGGATACAACAAATTTAATTTTTTATTTCATTTAATGTGGTAAAAATATAAATTTACACGCAAGTAAAGCGAAAAAAGAACACGAGGTTTTATATAAACACTAGACTTCAAAGAAGACAATAGATGGATGTCAAAAAATATGAATGTTTGGTTGACACCTTTTCTCAAAAATAATATAATTCTAAAGAAGTTTCTGTATTTGATTAACGACCAAGTAAAAAAAAAAAGAAATTTTGCTAAAATAATGTCAAGGTAGTCAATGTTACTGGGTAGGTAGAAATAGGTGTTTTTAGTGTTAACACAATAAATTCTAAAAATATCAATTTTATTTCAAAATACAGTGAGTAAAATACCTCTATGTACATTAGAGTGGTTCGCTTTCCATACAAAAAAAATTTCGTGCCAGTCACCAAAAATATATTTTTTTATCACGCCTGAAAATATCGCCCTTTTAGTATTTTATTCACAGTGTCGCCATTTTTAGTCCGATCATAACATTTTGTATATCGGTGTTCATGGCTCTGTAAGTGCTATATTTATGTTTTTAATAGTTTTTTTTTACCGCCACGTCATTTCTAGTCATAACTTTAAAACTAGGTTCGTCCCCACCCTAATGCTATATATATTCGAACGAAAATAAAGCCGATTTATTTTGATGAATCTTTTGCGTTGAAGCTATTTATTTTTATCCATAAACAAAAAAATTATAGTAATTAAAAAAAAAAATACTTAGTGTTTTGAGATATGGTAACACTTTTGACAAAAAGTAATGTATTTGATATAAAATTTACGATACGATAGAACTCAACATTTAAGAAAAATTTTGCCGTGAATCGAGGTTGCTATACTGTTCCGGACTTCTTATTTTAACAAATATATATCCCATGCGCCATTCTTCTACAACCTTACTAGCAGATTCACTAACAACCCGTACAAAACTTTCAGCATTTTGAGAATGAGGGATATTCTAAAAAATATCATTAGTTTTATTATAAAGTGAATTGTAGATGTGTTTTAAAATTCATAAATTTATTTGGTATTTCAATTATTTCATAATATAAACCATAATTTAACCAATTCGTTATCAATATATTTCCATGGTTTTTCAAAAGTTTATAATAATAATCCAAATGATTCACTAGCAATTTTCTGATAGAGGTCTTACTTAGTATTGGAATTTCTGTATTTTGCCACAACTCACACAAATAACTTTTAAAACTACTTGAATATAACGAGTTAAACTTTTATTTTTAAAATTGTCTTTAAATATAAAATTAAGTTAGTTTTTATTACTTAATTTAAAATGCCAAATATGAGAAAACGGCATTTTTGTCAAAAATGTTACTATATCTTAAAACGCTTTCAGTATATTTATTTTAACTCCTATATCTTTTTTATTTATGAATAAAAGTAAATAGCTTCAACGCAAAAGATTCATAATAACACGGCTTTATTTTTCGTTTAAAATTATTTAGCAGTAGGATGGGTACTAACCGAGGTTTTAAAAATCAAAACTCGAATTTGACGCGGTAGTGAAAAACTATTAAAGACAGAAATGTAGCGCTTACAGAGCCATGAAAACACCCGTATACAAAATGTTATTATCAGACTAAAAACAGCGACACAATGAACAAAATAAAAGAGCGGTGTTTGTAGGCGTGGCAAAAAGATATATACATTATTTTTTGAATTCTTTATACATTATCTTTAATCCTAGGGGGTGACTGGCACAATTTTTTTTTCGAACCATATGTACATATGCAAAAATCTGGCCAGATTCCATCAATAACACGTGCTCATTGTTACCACTTTGTTGTCAATGGAAATAATTATATGTGAATTGATACTTGAACATGCAAGTAATTGCAGGGCTAACGGCTCGATTAGACGTGACTTAATGTACCGCCATAGCCATAACCTTAGTCAGCTGTTGGAAACAAACCTTATGGGCCACTCTGTATTCGACTAGTGGTGACACACCATAACGTCATAACAATAATCGTAAATATCAATTGAATTTTTGTTTTCTGCCATAACCATACATAGCTGCTGATTGCTAGATGAATGCTTTTTTAATTTCTTTTATTTTACATCACATTTTAAAACAAATAAACACATTAATAAGTTGTTTACGGTTATGAAAATATATGTATTTATGTTTTGGCTACGGTTATGGCTACGGCGTTACGTTAAATCACGTCTAATGAGCTACATCAAAAAAACATGAGAGTTATATAAAGCAACAATTGGGTTTAAATATAACCAAAAGAAGGCTTCGACAATTACCTATTAAACAACAGTATACATATTCAACATCGCAAACGATTAACCCAAACCAAAGCTATTGGAGACGAGCTAAGTTACTAGAAGGAAAGAAATTTAGGGGTGACAAGTAGCAATCCGTTAATTTTGTAAACGATGTAAAAAGTTTAATTTATATAACCCTGATTTTAAACCCTGCTCTTAAAACTTTCTCGTCAAAGGAGATGTCAACGCAATTTTCAAGAAGAATCGCTATTGTTATGGGTGATGCATTTGGTTATCGTGGAAAGACAAATATTGAGCTTTATGATCCTTAGCTGATTGAATTTGCAATTTACAATTTATGGCTATAATTGGATCTAACAGCAGAAACAGATCAATGGATACAAACATTGGATGTAGTTTGACAATTTAAATCCACCTACAGCAGCTATTCAAAAAGAATGGGCTAAATTAAACCTGAACATAAACATTTTTCTGTAAAATTTAATTTAATAATTCTCTGAATTTCAGAACTCAGGAAAGATAGATTCGTTTTAAAAGAACAGTTTATTTCAAAAGCTTATGTAGTTAAAAAATAAATAAATAAAATAAAATTTAAAAAAAAAATATATATATGTAAACGATAGTTACAAAACTTAGCACTGTAAAAAAGAAAACTAAGTACTATTATAAAATAAATATGTATAAACAATACGCACACAACAACAATTACCACTACTAAAATAAAAATTCATACAAAACAATACCAACACAGATGTGCAGCGACACTTATACATAAACAAAGAATTTCTGTGTGAAATTCATATGTATACAAAAATGTTGCGTTTGTATGTATACACAGCACACACACAAAGAAAAATAAACGCACACTTTCAACATACACCATATTTGACATAACAACCATACATATATATTCATATATGTATACAAATAACCAACTAACACATTTGAACCAAAACAAAAAAGAAAAATTTTAGGGAAAAGTAAGAGAAAATAAAATACAACTTGGCAACATCCGAGAAGACAAAAAAATCCTCCATAAAATAATTTCAATATCTTGTATTTTGCATTAGTTGTAATTAGCTTAAATAAAACATGTAATGATATTTGTCTGTAATCTTTTCACTTTCCATAGAGCATATCAATTATATAGCAAGTTAAACGCACCTCAACAATAATGCAACATTTTTGCAAACATTAAACGGGTCATTTTCTCCTCTACAATTGCTGCTTTAAATTTGAAAGAAAAAAATCACAAGTAATTGTATTTGTTGGTTTTGTCGCTTATAAAAAAATTATCGTCCCATAATTTATTTCGTACACTTTTTGTTTTTTATTTTCTTTTTTTATTTTGTATACTTTGTTTATGTTAAAACTTTGTTATTTTTTAATAAATTAATTCTGTTTTCTCTTTATTTATGCGGGATTCACAAACACTAGTTTCATTTTTTGCTTGCCTTGATAAACTCCACGAAAAAAAAAAGAAAATAAAATTCTATTCCAAAGAATATGGCGGCGAGTTTGGTCTTTTTAATGACAGCAAATCCCACTATTTTATGTGGATTTACTCTGGTGATATTTAGTGAACACAACCAATTGCTAAATGCAAACAGAGTCGCATTAAAAAGTAAATTGAAGTAGTGATGACAATTTAGCAATCACCAACGCAATTGAACGATTTTAAAATAAACCCAATTAGACTATAAGATGCCGATTTAATGTGCATTTAGAAAATTTATCAACAAATTAAAAAGATACAAAATTTGAAGTTGAATGTTTATGAAAATTCACAAGACAAACAACAGTTTCAAAAACTTAGAACTTTTTCTTTTAAATTTGAATACCGTGAATATTGTTTTGCATTAGTATAATTTTTTGAATTGTTAAAATGCAACAGCGACACACACTAATGATCTCAAGTTTATTTTATTTCGGTGCTTTAAAATAAATTTTTAATTTTACAATTATTTTTCCTCTTTTTAATTTTTATTGGCTTTTAGATATTGTTGTCTATTTTTGACAGCTTTAATTTCACATCACCTGTTTACATATCACTATGTTTTCAACAAATTCTTTGAAATTTTATTCACAATTTTCAGTTGTCATGAAAAATTTTAAAAATTATAGTACTTAAAAGTAGTTTTATTTTTACTAAAGATAAGAGTATGAAACGATGCAAAATAAAAACAGGACTTTAAAGAATGGCTGATGCAAAATTAATGCTAGTGTCGCATATATCACATACAATTTAATAGAGTTGAAAGCATATTATTGAAAGCATATATTTGATATTAGAAATATGTATGCAAGGTTTGAAAACATCAATTTGTTTTCCACATGATATTAAGTTCTAATGTCTTCGATAAAAGTTATTGAGTTCTTTCTTTACGATCTTCTAAAATAAAACAAAAAAGAATATAAAAACATATTCCTTTAGAAACTTAAAATAATAGATTTGGAATTTTGCCTTATTTTAACCTCGTTCAAACAAGTTGAAGCATACTTATTTCTTAAAAAAAAATAATTGGGGTTGCAATTTATAAATTTAGATTTATTCAATACAAAAGAAGAATAATATAATATTCACTATATCACAAGTGACTGAAATTAATATTAATTCAACACAATAAAAAAGTTTTAGCGTGAGCGCACTTACACCTAAAACATTAGCCAAGTTTAATATCTTTTTTATACATTTTATAACGCCCCATTATTGAGCAGGAAATTAATACTTTTACCATACACTATTTATATTCTATGTATTTTCTTCTGTTTAATCTGTTTGTTATTATATTATTTGCATGGAATTGGTTATAGACTAATAGCCTTTGTACGAAATAGTTTCTGTTTGATTTAAACAAACCAAATAGGCGGCACGATTTTGGACAATTTTTTTTATAAATTAGAATTTTTGTTTCTAATAAATAAAACAACGAGTTTATTACACGTTAAATAAAGTAACATAAACACTTAACTTGTATGCCCCTATTACGGTTTAAGATGAGTTGAAATTTCAGTTTAAATTTGACAACTGCTATTGATGAGTTGCAAGGTATTGTGTTTTTAAAAGGGTAAGTTGTTATCGATAAAACCAAATTGTAAAATTACAACTGAAATTTCAATTTAACTGAGTTGGGTTGCAAACCGTAATAGTGGCCGTAATTTGAATTGTAAGTTAATTTATTTAATAAACAAAATATAAAAGTACACTTAACTTTGTACACCTTTCTATTCTTCTTTTCTCCTCTCGAAATAAATCAACAGGGTCTAGAATATAAATTGCGGGTGTTGAAGAAAACACAACACCAAGAAAATTGTAAAAAAACATTTTTCATATTCTCGTAAAAAAAATGGATAACAACATTGGTGCAAAAAAATAAACTTCAGCAGATGAATATTGACAGACGTATGCTTTTGTCAAAAAACTAAGTCTTTTACAACATATAACAAACTATTGCTTTTAGGAACTGTTTTCTTCTAATAACAAAGCTAGGCATTTTTTCCTTCACCTCTCTTGTGTAAGCAAATAACATTTAAATAATGAAATATTCTTTGCAAACAAATAGTGAAAAGATTTCAACCATGCTTCGTAAACATAATTTTTTTCTTTTTGTAGTTTCACCGGCTTTTATCTCTGGAGAAAAAAATCATAACCTGCAATAATTTTTAAAATAAAGCGTTTTTATCAGCTGTTTAATAGTGAGCAACATTGAAATACAACCGTATAACAATGGTATTTTTTACAGAAATACTGGGAACTACTAATAAAAACCTCCAAAAATTGCAATAAATAAATGAAAAACTTGGTATTTTATTAGGCTTTTTTTACAACACAATGCATATTTTACAGACAGAACCTTTTTCAAACATCTAAATTATATTAAAAATTTATGCTCACCTTAAGTCTAGTTGAATCAATAAAATTTAGAGAGGCAGAAGTTTGAGTGTTGCGTTTTTGCGAGTTGCCGGAATTCATTTGAGACTGCTGTTGGTGGGTTGTGGTGTTAGTTGTTGATGAAGTGGACGAGGACACAACACCAGAACGCGAACTGTTCATGGCGCTGCCCGACAGTAACGCGTTTTCTGCTTGCGTTTGAGATCGCGTTTTGCGCATTACAATTTATTTTAAAAATAAGACAACTTTTAACAAGACGCACACACAGACACACACCTTAAGGATTTAAATAGGAAAAAAACAGATTCATAAAAGCGTTCGACAACAAATTTTTTTGAGAAATATTACTTTTCATTTAGTCCAAGTCTCACTGTAACAAAATTTTGAATTTATTTCTACAACACTGACTTTTTTTTTGATAATATCCACACAAAAAATATTTGTGGCGGACAGTTTTCAGAACACAACTTCTACTGGGTATAGTTCTAAAGTATTAAAAAAATGCACTAAAAGTAGAAAAAATCAGCTGTCATATGTGGATAGATGCAGAAGCCAAAATCTATAAAATTCCCATTATTTTTTTCATTGGTTGTGTTCATTAATTAACCAGTGTTGCCTCTTTATATTATAAAAATAAACGTGAAAGTCCCTGTTCTATAATTCGAGTGAAATGGTCACTGTAAAAAATGTGAAGTTCGAATGACCACTTTTCTCATCTGGAAGCAAATTTTGTTCTCAAATATAGAACAAAGGATTTCCAAATTAACACTTTAAAACAAAACTATGCAGATTATTTTAGGTGTACCTTTAAGATTTTAATTAGATAATTAAACAAAATGAATCTATACAATAAAAATAAAAACTTGCTATTTTTTTTTTAGAAAAAGTCCATTTCTCCACAATTAACATCCAAAAAGTCATCTTCATACGTTTGCAATGCTTCATTCGCCGTCTCAATGCCATGTGAAGTTGAAGGCTTTTCCGATATACCCTCTTCGACAACGTTGGTTACATGATTTATGGGTATCGTCTTTAAATCCAATTCAATTTGCTCACATGCTTCAGGTGAAGGTGGAGGATTTGATACTTCAATAAAAATGTTCAATAAAATTGATTTAATTACTTTTATATACATATGCACATATAATTCATTATATCACTACTCACAATTTCCATCACTTTGTTTATGAATAGTATCATCTCCACCCACTATTAGATCCTTACGTGAACTGAGCGTCGGTAGTTCGACTCCTTGTTCGCAAAGACGTTTCTTGAGTTCTTCTACTTTGCGATCGCGCATAATTGTTTTCATGTCTTTATGCTTTTTATTTGAGCTTTGGCGATCTTCGGCAAATATAGCTTTTTGATCTTCGGCGGAAAGGGAGTCATGATGTTTAAGTAAAAATAAAAATACACCGCCGGGTGTACGTCTCCGTTGTCCATTCTATATAAAAAAACCATAATTAATCATTAATTAAAAATATTGTCGCCTTATAATACTTTATACAAAGTTTAGTTATTTAGGTAAAGTATTTTAGCTTAAGATATCAATGCGCTTAATGTAAACAATGTAACTGAGGACATCGCTTAAATTTATTGGCTTTTCTAAGTTTAAATAAGGACTTTAATATTTTTAACACTATTAATTATTATTTTACTCACCTTTATTGTCATGCCACCCTCCGCTTCAATGCGCTGTGTTTCTTTATAGATTTCTAAAGGTAATTCTAAGCCCAAAACTTCTACGACGCGAACTATAACACGAAAAAAAAATACAAATTAACGGTTTCTTATAATTCAAACTACTTATATTACCTAACAAATCGTTCTTTTCTTCTCGTAATTTAATGGCCATTTCTATAGCCACCTCCACCGGTTCACGATTGTTTATGTCCGTTAAATCTTCAATGTGTTTAGGATCATAAGAATTCGAATCAGAACCACCACTATAGGGCGATGAACGTCGGCGACCATGAAAATCTTTACGTTTACCTAAGCGTTCATGTATGGAACGCCTGGACGATGATGATGATGTCGATGATGGAGTTGTCGAAGATTTAATTTCACCACGACGACTTGAATGTCGTTGACGTTTGCTGTGGGGTTGATATTGGTCACTATCGGAAAGATCATCGTTGGAGTTAGACAAACGACGTTTTAGACTGTTTTCACCATTTAAGCGATACTTTAAAGAAAAATCATAATTTTCAACGTTACGATCGTTTAGTACATTCTGTGTAACGTCACAACCACGCATATTTTCCGTTAGTGCCTCTTCCTGTAAGGCAGCTGTCCAAATGTCATACTTTTTAAAGCGGGCTTTTTTTTGCTCAGCAGCACTACTATCGGTTGATGGTTGTTGTTGTATACGTACCATCACGGTACGTTTAATATGACGTTTTTTATGTTTTGATATTTTATTTTCCGCTTTGTTAAACTTGTCTAAACAAGTGTCGGACAAATCTCCAGACGAAGTAGAATACTCGTCATCGTCGTCATCACTTTGACATTCATCCTCTACAATATCTAAAGGCATAGTTTTTGTTTTATCTTCATCCATAACGCCGCCATCGGCATCCATTTTCGTACATTTTAATGGAGTTGGGGTGGTGTTGATGGTGGCAGTTGTATTGTGGTTTAATGTTATTGGCCTCTGCAGTGGGGTATACACCTCTTCCGATGTATCTGAAAGCTATTTAATATTATTTGTTATTTATATGTAAAAAGTGAATTACATTCATTCCATTTAATTGAATTATTTGGAATTATATTGCATTTAAGGTGTGTTTTTTATTTCTTTATTATTCTACTTACTTCACCATCTTCTAAGTCGACTTCGTTCGTTGACAATAACTCAACGTCCATCATTACTGTTCAAGTATCACTTTAATCTTTTTTAAACAAAATGAAAATAATTTTTACTCCTTTTTGTTTCATTTAGAGAATTATTTTTGAACACATTTTGTGGTACTAATAAAATAAAAAGAAAGATTGCAATAAAAATAAGAGAATCAGCTGTCAATGTTAGGATAGACGCAGATGCAAAATTATAGAATATCCCCGTATTTAATTTTCGATGTTTTTGTTGTTCAGTGTTGTCAAGTAATGTTTATTTTCCACTTGATTGTTTACATAATTTTTTAAGTTTTATGATGTAAACTATAACAAACGTTAAATCAAACCACAAATACATTACGAAGAACACGATTTCCGCCAAATTTTATATATAGAATTTTTCCTTAGCTCTTTTATTGCACATTACATTATTGAAAAAGAAAATATTTCTACCAAAGTTATAAACCATCAATAATCACTACTTGCAAAAAAAATAAGAGTACTACCAAGTTTTAAAAATGAACGCTTTGATTATTGTGAATGTTTATTTAAAAAAAAGAAGCAGCATTGTAAAAATTCTTTCAATTGGAAAAAAACACTGTTTGTATGAAAATTTTGCTAAAGAATTTTCATTTTTTTATATCTTAACATTGGGAAAATATTATTTAAACAAGAAAAATGTGATAATCAATGCTCTTAAAAGTTCATATAGTTAAAATATAGTAAAAAATGTGTATACAAAGCAAATTAAAATTTGATAAAATAATGAAACAAAAAGTAGAAAAAGACCTCTAATACCAGTAATGAGGACCGCACCCCCTTTACATTAAAAACCCTCTTTGCCGACAAGCAAAAAATACTATACGAAAAAACCTGAAATAGCCCCTCATCAATACAATAAACAGTTACAGCCGTAACTATCCACAGTCTCATTCATTGTAGTGTACCAAGCAAAATTTACCTGTGGTTTTGCAACGAAAGAGAGGCCGCTTTTGTTTATGTGTGAGTTGCGTGTGTGTGTTTATAATTGTTTTTTAAGCCTATAACTGTGTGCGTGAAAGAATTTTCTTTGCATAGACAGTACTAATTTGCAACGAGCTGCAAGTGAAAATTTCTAAAAGAAAAGCAGCAACAACAACAACTATAGGTAAAAGGAATAACAAAAGAAATTTATAACAGGTGCCAAAGTGGGCGTGTTTGGCAAGAACCAAAAGAAAAAAACTATTAACGCCCAAATTTTTCAACACTTCTATAGCGATGGAGAATGAATCAGTAAAATCTGAACAAAGTGGCCGTTCTCGACGCTCTAGAAGTCACAATAACAATGGAGGAGGCGGCTCTATAAATAATGGCTATCATCGAGATCGTACACGGCATTCCCATCGAAGTAATTCACATTCAAAATCTAAAAGTAGTCGTAATAGTGATTTAAATCCATATCAAACAACAGTCAACATGACAGGTGAAGAGGGGCGTGAAGGTCAAGAAATCATAGAGGTACAAATCTTGCCGCAGGACGATAATTGGGGTGAAAATACAACTGCAGTTACTGGCAACACATCAGAACAAAGTATATCTATGGAAGATATTAATAACGGTTGGCAACGTGAAATGACCGAAACAGGCTTCGGATTTAAATGTCGGCGTTATTTGGAATCAATATTTTCGATGTTACTGGGTTTTGGCGCGTTTTTCTCGCCCATTGCCATGGTAGTAATGCCCCATTTAGGTTTCTTTCCCTCGGCCTTTGATCATCCAGAATTGACACAGACAGTAAGAACACAGTTGCTGGCTTGCGGCAGTGAATGTAAAGGTCTGTTGATCTCTATGGCTGTTCGTTTACTTTTGTTAGCTATTGGTCTTTGGGCTTTATTTATGCGACATGCAGCAGCTACAATGCCAAGAATTTTTCTGTATCGCGCTGTGGTATTACTACTTGTTACGCTATCGACATTTGCCTATTGGCTTTTTTATATAGTACAGGTGTGTTATGAGAAAAAACTTATTTTAAAAATCAATAAAATAAAACAAAAGCATCTTATATGCAAATTGTTAACTATTTCATATATATATATATATATATATATATATATATATATATATATATATATATATATATATATATATATATATATATATATATATATTTTATTTTTAGGTTACAAATGGAGCAAAAATTGTTGTTGAAACTGGTGGCGATGCAGTTGATTACAAATCTTTAGTAGCATATGCCACAAATTTAGTTGACACTCTACTCTTTATACACTACATTGCTGTTGTTTTGCTTGAATTGCGTCATAATCAATCTATGTATTACGTCAAAATCATACGTTCACCTGACGGTATATCTCATTCATATACTTTGGGGCAGTTAAGTATACAAAGGGCTGCAGTATGGGTGCTACAGCGTTACTATGTAGATTTTCCAATTTACAATCCATATTTAGAACGAATACCAATTTCGAAATCTCAAAGAAATAAGATAACAACAAGTTTTAAGTATTACGAAGTAGATGGTGTTAATAATTCCCAGCAGCAAAGCCAAAGTAGAGCTGTTTTGGCAGCAAATGCTAGACGTAGAGATTCATCGCACAATGAACGCTTCTATGAAGAACATGAATATGAGCGTCGTGTTAAAAAGCGTAGAGCACGTTTAATAACAGCAGCTGAAGAAGCCTTTACCCATATTAAGCGTATACATAATGAGCCAGCACCAGCTGTCCCATTAGATCCAAATGAAGCGGCCCAGGCTGTATTTCCATCAATGGCGCGAGCTTTGCAAAAATATTTACGCGTGACCAGACAACAGCCCAGGCATACGTTCGAAAGTATTCTTAAGCATTTAGCGCATTGTCTTAAACATGACTTGTCGCCGCGAGCTTTCTTAGAACCATATCTTACGGAGTCTCCAGTTTTGCAAAGCGAAAAAGAACGTCGCTGGGTGCAGTCTTGGTCACTGATATGTGATGAATTAGTGTCGAGACCAATTGCTAGTGACATAACATTTCAGCTAATACAAAATGATGTATCACTGATGGTTTCAATACATAAATTGCCACACTTCAACATAGCTGAAGAGGTTGTAGATCCAAAAAGTAATAAATTTGTATTAAAATTGAACTCAGAAACATCGGTATGACAACAGCAATCTCAAACACCGACATTAACACCAACGCACAGCAACGTTACACAATCTTCATATTTACATGTTTTCGTATAAAGTTCGAACAAACAAACTATGAAGATTTTAGAAATTTTCTTTTTCAAAGGTTAGTACTTCAATTTGTTATTCCTTATTTATATATTTGTCTTTTTTAAAGCAATACCAAGGAATATGCTCAAAACGTTTTTGATTAAATAGTAAGCAAACCCAGTGTACTTAAATAAATTCCTAAATCCTCTTAAACATAATCATATTTTCTCTAAAGAAATACTCACATTATTCCTCTACACAAGTACATATCATATTAAAAATAATATAGTTAATGTATTAACATTTCTTGTAAGAAACCAGTGAAAATTTAGTTTCTATTAATAACAACTAACTCTTATATTTTATGCATTTTATAATTTTTAATAGGCTGGTCCACTTAATTTAACTCTTTTTATCATTGCATTATAAGAAAAGGTTCGATGAAAATATATTAAAATTAATTAGAAAATTACTGTTGATATCCACGAACTATTAATTTTAGTGCTGAAACGTTTTACCACAAAATTTGTTTCTATTCTTTTCAAATTATTATTATTTTTGTTTATTATTCGAATATTTTTCAAATCCATTGCACAAGACAAATTATTGTGTTGTTTGTAAGGTTTTGATACCAAAAGCTGCACTGCTTTTTGCTCAAGGTTAATTGTAAAGCCTTGGCAGACGTTGTAGGGTAGTTCTTTTTGTTAATTTTTTTGTAATTCTTTATAAAAAATCTGTTTAATATACTTAACTTTATATACATATGTTCAATGGATACAAAAATTGACATAGTAGTAGTGATGTATGAGATGGCCACGCAATTCCATACTGAGGACGTTAAAGCTAAAGAAGTAGTGTGGTAGCGGTATTGTTTCCAACCAACAATTACACTCAAATAACTTTGATTTCTTGAAAAAGTTATTTTGATTTTTAGTAATGGTTTGTAGCATACTAGTCTTGAGTTATCTTGAAGGTAGTGGACTATTTAGATTGGTAAGGAAATTGTGACACAGCAATTTTTCTTGAAGATGCTGATTGAAATATCAAAATCCATCATAATTTAAAAAAAGTATTCTTTTATTTTTATATGAGTATCGCTCATTTATGCATTTCAATAGTGTCTTTAAGTTTTTTAAGCGGAAGCATATGAAAGAGCCTGGACGGAATGTGACTCTTGCATTATTGCCAGTTTCATCTGGCCAAGTTGGATATGAAGCGTACCAATCAACTGTTCAAACTGTACCGTCGAACCATTTCCTCTGTTGTATCTATCCTCATTGGCCATTGAGTTATGGGTAGGCACGTAGAAAGGCTGCGTCCTCCTGAGGAGGAGGAGATCGTGGTTCACTTTATCTGTCAGTGACCGTCTCTCGTACGGCGGAGACTTCCCACACTGGACTCTTTCTCGATGGCTTATCGGAGCTATCGATCTTTGACATCAGGTTAATAGCCAGGTTTATTAGACTGCCGGGCTGGTTTCCGATCTAACCTCAATTGTCCGCTATTTAACTTCTTAATAAAAATAAAAATTTTGATTCTAACCACTAAACTTTCTACGGATCGTATATTTTTGCATATGTACTTAACTAAAAATTACATTTATCTTAAGTTACGACACTATTGAAATAATGTGTCATATGTATGTGTATGTATTGTTTTATAATTTTATTTTTGGTGTAAAATTGAAAAAGCAATCACGTTTTTAAAATATTCGTATAATAAAGAACTAATTTTTTTTGTTTCCTACTAGTCTATATTTTAATTTTCTTCAATAAAAACTATGCACATTTGTAATATTTTATAGCATAATAGAGTCGTTCTTAGTTATGATGATCTTTGAATATTTTTTGAAAATTCTGGTAAAATTTGACATTTCATAAGCAAGTTACAATACGCTCTAAATATAACTTAAGATTCCTTAACACACAATAATATGTAAAAAAAGCATCCTATAAACACTAGAAAAATACTTATCTATATTTAAATTTACATTTAAAATAAGCTTTTCTAACAAAATGCCTCTCATGTCTTTTAACAAACTTAAAAAAAAATGATAAAACTGAAAAATCATACAATACTCACTATGGAATGTTCTGTAAATTCTAAACTTTTACATTAAAAGAAAAAATATATAATTTCCTATCAAAATTTTGAAATCAAAAGAAAAGAAAAGTGTTTTTTAACAGAACAATGCCAAATTAGAAACTCAAACTTGTTAACAATAAGACAAATAACGTTGGAGACTGTATTAATAATTTTTTTTAATTATAAATACAAATTTATAAAAAAAAATATATTTTAAAGTAGAATATTATAAATTAAAAAAAATAATAAAATTTTATAACTATGTATGTAAGTAAAAACTAAGAAGAAAAATGTGCATTTAATTTCACAACATTTTAAAATAATTATATATTATACATTATGGTTAATATAAGAGCGAAGTGAACATATGTAGTTATCTTTATTATAATTTTTTTTTAGTTAATATAAACAAAACATACAAGCTGATTGTCTGGTTTTACCAATTTATATAACAAAAAATTTTTATCAGAAAAAATTCCTAAATTCTTTATTAAAAAGTATCCTTATTTAAGTATAAAAAATTACATCCTGCAGAGTTTTTTACAGGATATAAAAATATAGTAATTAAAACTTAACTGAAAACCGGATAGTTTATAAAAATGGTTCTTCATTTACATTCAATGTGCTTATTATAATTTTTCTCATAAGTCTGATTGTTTATATGCACTTTGAAATTTGGCGCGGCTTTGTTTTTTATGTTTATGAGTACATACAGTTAGGATAATAAGTATTCATGCAACCCATACATTTGAAAAATCTGCAAATATTTGTAAAATATTTAAAAATCTTGAATGCTGTTTCATTTTAAATATAATTTAATTGTGTTAACGCTTTTTCTAAGCTGCTATTGTGGTTCTCACAAGCTATTGTTTCGGGGCTCCCTTAGGAAATTTCATAAATAAACAAAAACACTTTTACTTTCAAACATTAAATTAGTACAAATAATTAATTTATACAAATTTTGACATACATTAATAGTTTAATAGGTAATCCAAAATAGCATTTTCATTACTTTTTGGCGTGTTCTTCGGCACGAGTGAGACGCGGACCCATATTTGAGAACCTCTGTTTTAACCTGTTATAGGTTATTTTGGAATACTCATTGTCTTTCTACGTTAACCTCGTAACCGTAATATCAAAATTTGCCATAAGTCAGTAAAAACTTTAAGTTAATAACAATACGAGATATGTGAAAACATACAAATCTCTAATCTTTGTGAACGTTATGATTTTTTTTTTCAGTAATAAACTCAATTTCGAAAAAAACATATTTACAAAAACAGTAACCAACGGTCAAAATATTCACTGAAGATTTGTCTTTTCATGGTGCTTTGTTTCACAATTCCCGAACATGTAATAATCATACAAAGAACAAATGCCATCTTACCAAAATTTTGTATTAAAACTCACAAAACCAAAAATCGAAGAACCACTGAAAACCACAACATTGAAAGAGTGGCGGACCAAATTGTGATTTGAAAAATGTGTTATTGAATAGAGAAGCGTCGACAATGTGTGTTAAAGAAAACTTTAAATCTTTTTCAATCACTAAATTTTATGTAAAACATATATGATTTTTTTATAAAAACCTATTCAGCAAATATTTTTTTTATTTATGTGTTTAAATTGTACTGTTTATGCAAATGCATATTTTATTTAATTTGCTTTTTACTGAAAGAAAATTATATGTTATTGACGTCCAGATTTTTATGTAGCCATACTGAACAAAAGTATACAAAAGAAAAGTTTGCTTGTGTTTATTTGATATTTACTCGATCTCGAAATTAATTTTATATATTTTTTTCTCTTAAGTTAGAAATATTTTGTTTTACTCAAAACTATAATATAGTAGTATGTGCACAGTAATTAGTGCAGTTGTATTATATTATCAGCTTGTATTGAAAATTTTATCAAAACTTGTTTCTACTTATATTTTGTATTATTAATAAATACTCAATGAAAAATATATAATTAAAATAAAACTACATATACAGTGGTGGAAGAAATAATAGGGACACTTTCATTTATGCCAAATAACTAGAATAACATAAAATGGTCTGAAGAAACAAAGATTAATTTATTACAATGGATTCTTTATTTGATTTTTGTAATGATAAATAAAAATTTAAGAAAATTTTGATGTGTCCCTATTATTTGTTCCACCACTGTATACAAAAACACATTTTTATTTATTTTATTGTTTTTTCTCTGAAGTTGGAAACAGTTTGTTTTACTTAAAACTTTATAATCAAGTTGTAAACAGTAATTAGTGCAGTTGTATTATCAGCTTGTATTGAAAATTTTATCAACACTTATGTTTCTACTTATATTTTGTATTATTAGTAAATACTCAATGAAAAATATATAGTTAAAATAAAACTACATATGTATATATAAAAAACACATTTATACATGCTTTCCTTTGTTTATTAAACCTTTTAGTTATTTAAGATGGTAATCTTTATATATTCATAAATACACCAATACACTTAGAAAGCATTCAGTATGCTATTTTTTTTTAGCTAATTTTAAACATATGTTATTAAACCCTTTTTTATCCGTCTTGAGTTTACTATTAATGATGATAAGTAAATACGTTTGATAGCTTTTAATGAATCAATAGTAATTTTAATTAAATGTAAAGTTATAATTACGATTTTACAGATTTTAATCAATTTTGTAATTAGTATTAAGTTTATAATTATAAACAAATGAACACTACCAACCAACCAACAATATATTTATACACATACATATAAATAATGCAAACAAAAAATATATATTAAACATTATAAATAAACGCTAAAAGGTAATGATTTTTTCTACAAAACAAAACTCAATTGTTTATCATTCACATAATCTGATAGGAAATAGACCTTCCATCTTGAACCCATGTAATATCAAGCAATTTAATTAAAAAATATAAAAGTGAAAATTTGCGTTCTGTATTAACAATTGTCTAAGCCAATTACTTTCTTGAGTACTGGGGCCGAATTACCACTTTCGATATCGAGACGTTTTGATCAAATAAATTTATTTTTGGATTATAGCATTGGATATCGAGGATACAATCGAGTGTAATCTCATTAACGTCGTTCGATAGTAAAATAGCTATGGTAAACAAACAAAATATGATTTATCAATAGCGAATTCAACGGAAAGTGTAAAATTAATGTTTTATTTATTTTTAATTTAAAATACGACAAATTAATATTACATTTTTAGGATAAACTTAACCAAAAAACAAGCCAAAAATGTCTTCTGAATTCAATGAATACAAATAAATTTGAATAAATAATTTTTAATTCATACTCTATTCAATACAACGTTTTTAATTAATTTATAAAAGTATAAATTCTTATTAACGTTAATAGTGTTCTCTTTGCTTTTGTTTTATATATAATTTACCTCAACACATGTTGTGATTTTTTTTTAATTGATGAATACATTCACAAAAATGATGAAATTTTGATACGATAGCAATCGAATGCGGTAATCAGGAAACTTTGATATCGAAAGCGGTAATTCGGTCCCTGACCTTTTTTGTATATTTTGTACACCACAAATGCAAACGAATTCATTTGAAAAATAAATTTGGCAATTGTCATAATTGATTTAAAAGCCAAATTTGATCCACCATATTCTGTTGGCTAGATACATACTTTGTGATCTAGTTTTAGTAATCAACTTCTCAATACAGGAAAAAAAAACATCCCTGTTCGCCTTTCTTTCTTGAGGTATTCAAAAAAAAGTCATTATAATTTCTTAAAGTAAATTTTGTTTAAAAACCTTTTGCGATTAAGAAGAACGTTTTTTATCCTTTTCTTTGATTATTAGTAAAAATTTAAAAGCGTTTCATTTTTTAGAATAGTAAAATTAAAAATTTTTGGGTCGAATATTTTAAAAAGCACTTAAACCTGTGCTAAATTTGTGAAGTTGACAAAGCTGCATAGATATTTATAGATATTAGATGTTAATTTTTGTTTTATTACTTTGTTACTTTGTGCTTCTTCAGATTTATTGAAAATAATTAATCCAGAACTGGATCAAATTTATTAGATTTAAGATTAAAAAAAAAAAATCACAATATATTTTAATTTTCCATAAAAATGTTTATTATTATACATATATTTAGTGCATATTTTTGAAACATTTCGATAAAGTATGGTTATGTATAAGTGTTTGCAGATTAAAATCTTATCTAATTATATTTACTAGAAAAAGCTGCAAATGCATTCATATTACGACAGACAATAGACAATCATAAATATAACACATTAGGAATGTGCGTTCTTCATAATTTTATATATAAACAATATTTACTTAATAAATAAATGCACATGCACACATACATGGTATAAAATTATTTACTTCTATCAGCTAAGTCATTTACAGATGGCTGCAAAAACTCTTCTACAATAGCATCGACCATCCGATCTAGAGTTTGCCTTAGGAACATCCAATTTTTTTCTTCGGGTTTGGCACATAATTCCGCATAATATTTAATCTTTGGTTCGGTGCCGCTTGTGCGCAAAGTAATTACTAAGCCATTTTCAAAACTAAATGTTATCATTTGGGTAGAGGAACTAACAGGCAGAGTAGCTTTGCCATCTGGTTGAGAGGTATCAATACCTGTCGTTAGATCTCTGATATGCTTGATTGCAAATTCACCATTCAATATCGATTGGGGATATGTATTTGGCTTGCCATCTTGGTAGTTACGTAGACGTTCAAAAATACGCTTTATAACTGGAGCTCTATCACAAAATAGATACGAGCATTTTGTGCAATGATAACCATAAGTCTCATAAATATCTTTTAGTTTTTGGGTGAGATTTATGCCCTGCGTCTCTCTGATGTAGCAGGCCATGGTGGCTAAGTGTGTAGCTGCACTTATACCATCCTTGTCAAGTACAGCAGTAGAAAACATAAAACCAATAGCTTCCTCAAATGCAAAAAGAACTTCCTGCCCTTCTTTCATTAAATCGATAGCACGATTTCCCATCCACTTGAAACCAGTTAGAGTCTCTACGAAATTAAAGCCTTCCTTATTACCCATCGAGCGTAAAATTTTAGAGCTGACAGTACTCGACAAAAGACAACATTTGGATAAATCAACATCTGGATGTAAAGCTTTGTAGTTTTCCATAGACCACCAGCCCAGAAGGGCTCCAAGCTCGTTACCATTGAAAACCTATTAAATGAATAAAACTTTGTTGAACATATCATCTTAATGTAAAAGTTTTATGAATCAATCACAAAAGACAGCCGAATTTTAATAGCAATGACAACAGTTAACATTTATATTATAAAATAAACTACGCTAACCATTAAACATAAATCTGCAACAAGTTTTGTATATACTTAACTCAGTCTGAACATCATATTCACCTTCTTTTATTTTATGAAAATAGTCAAGCCATTTTCAATGCATAATTGTAATTGCTTAACTAAAATTTAAGAAAATTTTACAGCAAAAGTAAATAGCGAATACAAAAAAATAACATATTTGCTTTGCTTACATTTTTAGCTGTAAATTAAATAACTGTGTTGTTGAATGCTTTAACAAATAGTAAGTAAAAAAGCAAAAGCAAAAAAGTAGAATAAAGTAAACAAAAACTTGCTGCTTAAAACAAGAGCAATTCTTGATAAAGTTCTTGCATTGCTGACTGCTTAAGCAGAGAAGAAGTTATTACGTTCTAATTTTTTGCTTTTGCTTATTATCTATCAAAGATTTCAATAACCACTCAGCAACACAGTTATTTAATTTGAAGATAAAAACTGAAGCAGAGCCAAAATTTTAGTGCTGTTGCTATCTTAAGGCAAGAAATTTAAACTCTGATTTTCTAACCTTCCATTGTCCTGTTATAGGATCTTTTTCAGCACACGCCAAACGATCAGCATCTGGATCATTAGCCAAGATGGTTGTTACACCTTTTTCTTCTGCCAACTTTAGTGACAATTCTAGTGAGCTTTCGCCTTCTTCGGGATTTGGGAATTTCACTGTGGGAAAGTCGGGATCGGCATCTATTTGTTCTTTAACAGGTAACAGTTCTGGCAAATTGGCTTCCTTAAAAGCATTTTCAATAAAAGGCCAGCCAACCCCATGCATGGCTGTATACACAAATTTTAGTTCTTCCAACTTCTTTTGTTTTTCATTGATTTCTAAGAATTTAGCAGGAATATGAGATAGCAATGCTTTATAGTACGCGGCGAACATATCGGCATAGGGATCTTCTATTAGTGGATGTTCTTTTAATATTTCCGTTTGCCAAGATGAATCTTTTGGTTCTAAATTACAGAGTATAGATTGTTGTATACCCTTGTCGTGTGGTGCTATGATTTGTGCACCATTTCCCCAATATACTTTATAGCCGTTATCCTCTTTGGGATTATGAGAAGCAGTTACCACAACACCGGCTAAACATTTTTTTTGCAATATGGTAAATGGTATAAAAGGTGTAGCTACCATACGGCTAAATAGAAAAACTCTTAAGCCATTTTGTACAAAAATGGTGGCAGAAATTTCAGCAAAGCGTTTGCTCCTGTGTCGGCCATCATAACCGAATACAACGCCACGTTCATATTGATCGGGACTATATTGAGACTTAATATACTTACACAAGCCCTGAGCCGTCTGTACAATGACCAACTCGTTCATGGAATCGAAACCGGCACGCATAACTCCGCGTAATCCGGCCGTACCAAAAGCTAAACGTTGTAATAGACGATTACACAATTGATCCCAATCTTTATTCTCAACCAATCGTTTTATTTCATTAATAGTCTCTTCATTGCGATCCCACTTTAACCACAATTCTATTTTCTCATCCAATTCAACATCTCCGGAATATTTTGCCATTATTTTTAGGAATTAAAAGTAGATTTTAATTTTGTAATAGAGTGCTTCTTATTTGGTAAAATAATTGCAACTATTTTTCTTATCTCTTGCGAAACAGCTGGGGGCTTGTTTGTAATGATGACAGTTTTTCTTTTATATTCTTGCTATATTTACTTAGTCAAGGTCATCTACACAGAATGAATAATGTTTCTTTTACAAATTCTGAAACAAATGATAGAATTTTATTTCAAAAAAATAAATAATTTATGATTGTTAAAGTAGAATGGCCTTTTACTTTCTTTGCTTAACACACAACCACTCAAATTTTATGTATTGATTTGCTTATTGCGAACGTTAATTTTGTAATACACAGAGTTTACCAATGATATAAGAAAATACAAGATAGTGCCACTCTCTCATTTTTTCTGACATATTACCATTTGACAATAAAGGCGGCCTGATATTTATGTTGAAATTTGTGCTACCATACCCTGCTCACAAAACCCCATTTTTCACATAATTTTTTTTTCGAATTCGATTATTAAACCGTAATATAAGGCAAAACAAAATGCTAAATGTGCAAACAAAGAAAAAAAATCGAAAAGACAACAAGTTAAAACAAATCTTTAATAAAACTTTAAACATACATACATTATATATTCAAAATTAACGTTGGTAATTATGCTGCAAAATTCTAAATAATATTCTAAATTTAAAATCTTGTGAAAATTTTTAAATAGCGGTATTATATTGCTAGCGACTGGTTATGTGTATTTACCATGTGTATGTGTATTTACCAGGGAGATTAATTATTCGGTTGTCGAACAATTCGAAAATTAGCACTTAAAAAACCGGTTTTCGGTTAATAATAATTCAAATAACCGGTTAAATAAAATTGTTCCTAATTCTTGAAGCGCCAAGCTGGACCATGTCGTTTTTAAAATAAGCAGAAGCTCATGCAGAGAATTAAAGTGGCAATCAATACTAATAATAATTCTAACAAATCTCATAAAAACTATGCGAAAACGGTGTGTGGAGGCCATAAAAAACAAAGTCTATTACACAAAATAAAAATGAAAAATGCTGAAGTTTCGAACAGCTACTCAAGGAGCTAATTTCGTTTTTGTTGTATTACTTTAAAGGTTTGTTATTATAATTATAATTTAGGTGTCTAAGATAAGAAAAATTAAATGTTTTACTTTTAATAAATCTATTAGTAATATACGAGTCCTTAATTACCTCGACAAGAATATGTGCTTAGATTTCGAGCAGCACTGTATGTAAATTTATGCACCACGTATTTAATAGTGTGTGTGTCACTGTGGTATGTTAAGTAAGAACCCACCTTCCAACTAAGAAGTCGTCGGTTCAATCCCAGGCCACACCATCTGACAATTTTCAACACAATTTACTAGCGACTATGTGTGTAGTGTTAAATTAACTGGTTTATTCGGTATTCGAAAAATGAAGATTTTGAAAAAACCGTATTCGATCAAACCAAAAAACCGGTTAAAACTGGCCGAATAATAACCGTCCGATATCCCTAGTATTTACGCCATTAAAAACTTCTCTAACTAATGCATCTGCTGATCGGACCTGGTAATAAACTGTAGGTCCAAAAAATGGATTCGGGTGCAGCTCATTAATTGGGATGTCGCGGGATTTATGTATGCATGTATCGATAACATTCACTTTTCAGTTCCTAACTTAAAAAAAAAATATAAACTGACGTGCCCGTTGGTTAACAATCAAATAGTAAATTTGTGTGCATTACAATGCTGACGCAATAAATTGTCTTTAAAAAAATTGATCTGTTTAAGTGATGCGTAATATAGTTCCGTGTACTTTGCTAAAACTTACTGCCAAAAGAAAAGGTAGAAGCAAATTATAGTTTAAAGTTCGACTTATAGTAGTTAGCTAGTTACCCTGCGGCTACAGTTTTAAGTCTTTCTTTAAAATTTTTCACACCACTGTTTGTTAAAATTCATTGAAATTGATAGCTGTGATGTAGGCAGCACGCAATTTTAAAACAATTTTGATGTTTAAGATGTCTTTGTCAATAAAACGACAATTTATTCATAGGAAACAAAATCAACTGTTTGTTCATTGTAAATTGAAACACTAGATGGAAACGGAAATTGAAAACAAAGATTATGATTGTTTAGGTAAAAATTGTTGGTGCATTAAAAATTTTAAAGCAAAATTTAAACGTGTAGCTCCCGAAAAATAAAAAGTTTGGACAATCTTAGAAAAACGCCTTTTATAAACCTGTGGGTCGATTATTCTGTTCGTCTTTTTTAAACGCTAAAACCGTTTTATCATTTTAATTAAAGTGTTGCTGATTACAATATTATAGGCGTTTTTAAAGAATTTCAAATTAAAATGAAGGGTAACTCTAAAAAAAGAATTCAGTGACACGGCAACCATGAAATGCTATTAACTTTGACAAGTAAAACGCCGTGTGGACTAGATTTCTAAAAAAATAATTAAAAATATCAAAACTATAATTAAATAGAAGTTATAAAAAAACCATAATGGCTGATGTTTTAGATATTGATAATGCTGAAGAATTTGAAGTAGACGAAGATGGTGATCGTAAGTGAAATATATTTATTCCCTTAATGAGTTTGCTGTCATTGTAAAGGAAATGTTAAAATAAAATTTGTGTTTATTCTCAGAGGGTATCGTCCGCCTTAAGGAAAAAGCCAAACATCGCAAAGGTAGAGGTTTTGGTAATGAGACAACCACACGTGAGACTATACATCAATATGAGCGTGTTCGTCATGAAGATGATGATGAACTTGAGCCGGGACCACAACGTTCAGTAGAAGGTTGGATTCTTTTTGTTACCAATATACATGAAGAGGCCCAAGAGGATGAAATACAAGAGAAATTCTGCGACTTTGGTGCTATTAAGAACATACACTTGAATTTAGATCGCCGCACGGGATTTTCTAAAGGTTATGCTCTAGTCGAATTTGAAACACATAAAGAGGCTTGGGCCGCCAAAGAGGCGCTTAATGGTGCTGAAATTATGGGTCAACCGATACAGGTTGATTGGTGTTTCGTTAAAGGTCCCAAGCGTATTAAGAAATCATCTGAGAAGAGAAGACGCTGATAATATTTAGATCAAAAGTAAGCAGCAGTGTATAGTTATTACTATTTTTTAAAATAATTTATAAACTTATTCTCAATAAGTAGTAAGAAGACTACACATTAAAATACATACATTAAAACAGCGTTAGGTTAGTCAAATATGACTATATTTTTTATAAAATGGATTAAAGGATAAAATAAAAATAAACATTTTGTAATGTTTTATGAAGAAGAAAATTGTCGCAATAAAAGTAGACATAGACGATATCTTTAATAAATACAGCGGATGGGTGTTTGGTTCTGATTCTAAACTAAAGAGAAAAAAATATTGGACACCTGTTACTAAACAGTCTACTGAACAAGTTGAAAAGTTAACGTTTTAACCATTTTCATTAATGCAATGAGGTCTTACCTGGAAAGACCGCGATAAATTTTTAGCATCAACGGGTTGGAAATTAATCGTAATGGAGAACAGGAATAAATAGAAACAGTTCCAAAGGGATTTAATACTAATCAGTAAAACAAAGGACTCCTCAAAAAATATTAACGAAAAGAAGAAATATTTATTGAAATATTTGATAACTTATTTGAAATTTTTAAATAACCGAGAACTTAGGTTTGTGATATGTTTATGATGTCGGACCACCAACTACTGGAAACACGTTTTGTGTTTTGATAACTAAGAGGATTTAACAATCTTTAGTTTAGGCATTAAAAGTAATTTCGGAGAGAAAATATTCACCTGTCCCAGAATTTAGTGAATTTGCGTTCATTTAGTTAAAAGTTCATAATACATGTGGCCATAATAATAATTGATTCTACAAACTACTACAGTTATAGCAAAAGGCGTTTGATTAGTTATGTAAATTTAGCCTGTAATTAAATTCTTGTACTCAAGTTTGTAAGATAACTAATGTCAAACAAGGTAAAATTATGCAAAAAAAATTTTTTTTGAGTAAAAAAATTTATTTTTTTAAGAGCTCAGATCTTAAAGGTTTTAAACAAAATATAAAGAATATATGAGGGAGCAAGCGTCTCTTATCACAAGCTTTATGATTGAGTAGAATTACGATAGTAGTTTAACTTAAATTTTATGAATAAAAATGTTAACTCTTTATTACCTTCTAACACATGTTGTGATATAAATATAATTCTTTAAATCAACTCAGATTTAAACTAGGCCAGGTACTTTAATTAAAATAAAATCAATAATACTTAATATTTTGTTTTAAATATAAAAACTTTTAAATTTTATTTATATTTCTATCTTAAAGAAACAGTCTCCAATATACAATATTGTATTTAGCAAACGTATATTATTTTATAACGAAATACATTTTTACAAGGGTTAACTTAATAGACAAATTATTTCATTTTCTTAATGTGTAGCAAATGTTTTCTCATCGCCTGCTGTTTATCACGGAAACTCTTTTTAACTTTAGATCTAGCCTTATGACGCATCATAACAAAGTTCTTACGTTTCTCTTTTTCACGATTTGTTTTCGAACAGTTTTCATTTTTACGGCCGTCTTTCCATCCAAATTTTTCACGATCTGTACGACCGCTTTGTATCGACTCTAAGCGTGCTTCTTTGTCATGTTTACGTTTTTTATAAATCATTTCGATTTTATCTAATTTTACAAATTCCTCACGATCTTTTTCTAATGGTCGTTTGCGGGCATTAGTTACGGCCTTCTTAATGTTAGCAGCATTGATACGCTTGAAATCTTCATCGGTAAAAATACGAGTAAGGGCCAATTCCTGTGCTGCCTCCTTTTCATTGAGAATTGTGGCATTTTCTGTAAGTTCAGAAGATTTTTTCGGTTGTTTTAGTGATTTTTTAGAAGATTTCGACGCAATAGATGAAGTGGACATGGATCGAGATTTTTTACTTTTGTTTAACGTAGCAAATTTATTAGTTTTTTCTTTGTTTTCTGCTTTTAGTTGCTCACTCTCTTTTTCTTCTTGATCTTTCTTCCCTTCTTCATTCTTTTCCTCATCACTGGCTACACTTTCATCATCTTCTTCTTCACAATCTTCATCGTCAATTTCATCATCATCTTCACTTCCCTCTTCATCATCATCACTATTGCTGTCATCATCTTCACTCCCTTCTTCATTAGAACCGTCACTATAGTCTTCTCCTTCACTGTGACTTACATTCACCCATTCACCGTCATTAGAATCTGTGTCATCGTTATCACTACCTAAATCAATAGTTTTTGAATTTTTCAATAAGGCTTCAGCACCCGGTATAGTTTCATATACTTCAACAGCACCATAGGCTTTAGGTTTTAGTTCAGCCTGAGCTTCGGTCAGTCGACCTCTATCCTTTTTGTGTAACATCGCTGGTAATTGTTCTCTATACAACATAATTAAAGAACGAGCAGCCATCATAACTGATTTTTCCTTATAAGTTTTATACATAGCCAAATCTCTCAGTAAATCCTCTCCCATAGCTAAAGGACATCTGTGACAAATTTCACGTGTTGCATTTAAACCTATAGCCATAACATCAGAAGAATTTCTTTCTGTTATAAAATTATTAGCTATTGTTTTTAAAATTGGTTCAATTATATCGCCTGGCACTAACTCGTGAGATGCTTGAGCAGCAAACTGTAATATCCTTGTCACCTGACGTTGATGGGGTTGTATGAAACGTGTTATATACGGATAAAATGAGAACAAAAACAATTCGTGAATACCGATGAGCCTAGAGATAACATCCAGATGCATTAATTTAACTTCGAAACGTTCATTACCGGCTTGTAATTGCTTGAAAAGACCCTCGGCCATACCTTGTGGATTGTGTATTAAATGTATGGCTGAAAAATTGAAAGGTACTGCATTTTTCTTTTTCTTTTGTTGTTTAACAGCCAGTTTTTTTATTTGTTCCAATTGCTTTTTCCTTTTTTTAGTTTTCTTATTAACACGACTTTGTGTAAGAGCAGATTTCAAATCAACTTCATTGTCCGTATCGGAGTCATCAGAACCTTTTTCATCATCATCATGACCTAGGAAAAATTTTAAGGATGCAACTTGTACCTGGAAGAAAAATATTTATTTATTTTAGATAGTGCACAAATGCAGGACGATGTGACCCATGCGGTCTATTGTGTCCTGCTGCTACCTTATAAATAACAGCCATTCTGAAACCCTAGTAGTGGATATGTCACCCATTGAAGCCCTGTGTATGCCTTCACATTTCCATTTGAATCTCTCAAAACTTTTAAATGAGATTTTGATGAGCCTTATCAAAAGTACTAATCTCTAGAAATAGTGTAATAATATTTCTAGGGCTAAGCTCGTAATTAGCTAGCAGCAGTAATATTGATGAATGTATAACATTCGATTATAGGCCTTTTAATAATATTTTTTGATCTATTGTCAGGAAAGAGATTACTAACAAAGAGAGAGAAATGTTTACTCCAAATTAGCTTTAAAATATTGCATAATATTGCCGGCTCCAAACGGCATATGTATTAGTTAGACTAGCTTTTCATAGCATGAATACTCATAACCAGTAGCTAGCAGTGCTATTAGGTCATACCGCTGCTGAAAATTATCTGATGGTCTGGTCTGGTATTGAACCGAGAACCTCTAGGTTGGTAGGCGGGTGTCTTACCTACCATACCACAGCGGTGTTATTTGATGAAAAAATTTATATTATAATTCTACTTCTAGCGTTATCTGCCTAAATTTCGGCCCATAGTTTAAGTCGGCTTACATAACATTTTACGTTAGTATAAAGATAAACAGTGTAAATCTCATAGAATAAAACATTCACGTTTTAATAATTCCTTGGATATTTTTGATATATAAGCTTTATGTAGGTTTTAAAACTTACTTTAGTTATTTTTGAAAAACATCCCACAGTAGCTATTACATTCACCGTTTTTTCATCATTCCAAATATTCTTCTTGTACAATTCAATCATAATATCCACTGACATCTTGGCAGCCTTGGGATTGGCATCTTTTAACATGGAGTACATGAAATTTTGCAAAGATGAATTCAACTTCATATCCTTATGTTTTGCATTCATATTTTTAATATCCGTTATTATGTGATTTTGTAAAAATGTACGCAAATGTTTATCAGGACACCGCAGCAGTTGGAAGAACAGTTCCAATAAGTCCAAGGCGGGTATAAGATTTTTATTACGCAGCAATATTAAAGCTTTGACAAAACAATTACGCATGGAAGGATCCAATGTGGTGGCATGATTCTTGAGCAGATCAACCAAATGTTGAGGAAATTGTAAACATACTTCAGGATAACATTGCGCCACCTAGAAGTAATACATATGTTTCAAAATATTTTGAAACTGAAAGTGGTTTACAACTTACTTGGGCTATAAACATAACCAGTTCATCTAATGATTTACTCTCCTCTGTTGGATTTAAGGCAAATACCTCAAGACTACTAAGAAAATGTCCATATTGCTGATTGAATTCATCTTTATAAGATTCTGGATCACGTTTAATTAAATTCTGCAATTGTGGCAGATTATCCGGCAATTGATTATTATGCCGTACCATGTTGAAGACTTTTTTATATCAAAATATTGTTAAATTACTAAAATTTTGGGAAAATATTTTAACGAGCACGTTTTTATATTGTTTTCGTACTCTTCTTTTGTCAACGTTTTGACAATAGTATGTAATAATGCCAGATCTGTTGGTTGAAAACATTACAATTTACGATGCAAAATAAAACAGAAAAGTTATATAGAAAAAACGCTGGTATGACCAAGTACATATCGAACACTAAATTATGAACAGTCACAACTCAAAATTAATCAGAATCGCGTTTATTTCACTAAATCAATTCACATTTCGAGTTGAAAAAGTATTATGTTAGTCAACAAAGAGGCACAATTTGATAAAAACACCCGTTATGCAATGAAAAAACTTCGACTATTTAGTCACAAGTCAAAGTTACCTTTTTTTTACAAAGTTATTTTCCAAAATCACAGCATGAAATTAAAAATAAAAATTAAATAAACTTACTTCTAAGACGGTTTTCTTCACTGTGGAACTTAATTCGACTCTGTAACTACTGCTGACCGCTCTAGGATGGAATGGGTTCTCAATCTGAGTAGGGAATCTCTTAGGCTTCTGATAGGCTTTGTGACTGTGAACTGCGTTCTGAGGGCGAGGACTGGGATTTGGGAAGCTGGCTCCCCTATTTTCTGCCGAGTTAGCGGCGATGCAGGGGAGCCAGAGACTGTGGAACACATCCTCTGTCACTGCCTGGCTCTTTATGGGCGCAGGCTCAGACTGTTTGGCTGGGGCTCTTTTGATGGCCTTGGTGACATGGCGTCGGCCAGGATATGCGGCCTGGAGGGCTTTCTGTCAGGTCTCAGTTGGCTCCTTAGGTGATGCCTAGTCCTCCTTAGGCATCCGTCTCTCTTTTTTTTGTATGCCTCTTCTTCCTCTTCTTTTCCTTCTCTGTCCTTCCTCCCTACTTGTTTTCTAATTTCTTCTCTTCACTCTTCTTATCAGATAAAAGATTCTTTCCACAATGGACCACTGTGGTCTCTGGGCGTGGTACTTTTCGGTACCGCTTTTATTATCTACCTACCTACATAATCCCATCCTCTGTCACAACCATAAGTTTGCAATGTCTTTCAATTGATTTTAGGAAATAAAAATTAAATGAGCCTACGTCGAAAACGTTCGCTACAGTATTAAAATTACAATGAAATGAGAAAAATAATATGAAGCAACCGTATGTAAACTACAAAGAGTATAAAAAGAGAGACCAAAAATGTTTAGTACAGACCCAAGTGATTTTACTTACAAGGTGGTGTTGAACAATCAACTGGTTCTTTTTTAGTTATTTCGTAGCTGCCAAGAGTTTTGTTTTTATTCATGTTTTTGTTTATATAGGGTCCGCCAAATAAAATGTTATTTTTTTTTTTTTGAAAAAAAAACTACTTGATATTTTCTCAAATTTCTTTTTTTATTTGAAAGTACAATCCTGCCGGTTAATAATGGAAAATAATTTCATTCAAATGACTGCCTCGGCTGGCCATGCAGTAGCCTACACGATCGGTGCAATTTTTAAGCACATTATCGATTGTGTTCAGCTGTATTTCACCAATGGCTTCACGAATATTGTCCTTTAAAGCGTCAATTGTCTCTGGCTTGTTGGCGTAACACTTATCTTTGTCGGCACGCCACAAATAATAGTTCAACGGTGTCAAATTGCAGCTCCGAGGTGGCCAAACGACATCAGCTCTGCGGCTGATAATGCGATCTTCAAAAACAGGGCGCAAAACATCGAGTGTAGCTTCGGCTGTGTGATACATAGCGCCGTCCTGTTGAAACCAAATGTTCCTAATATCCTCCTCTTCAATTTTTGTGAACAAAAATTCGTTCAACATGGCCCGATAACTATCGCCATTTACCGTAACGGTCACTTCTTGCTCATTTTCGAAAAAAAGGGCCCAATTATGCCTCTGGATCAAAATCTGCACCAAACAGTGACTCGTCTTGGGTGTATCGGCTTTTCAATGTATGCGTGCGGGTTTTCTGTGCCCAAAATCCGACAATTTTGCTTGTTTACATACCCGCCAAGATCAAAATGAGCTTCATCTGGACACATCGCACACATTCTGCAACAGTACCATAATTTTCAAAGTAATGTCGCAATATTTCCCAGCGTTGTTCAAGCGCATACACAACCATTATCGTTCAGCGGAAGGACAAAACTAATTATCTGTCAAATCAGACATGAGCTAAGTGTTACCATTTACGAAATAAGCACTAGTTGAAAAAAAACGTTAGATGGCGGACCCTTTATTTATGTTTTCTTATTAAAAACAGATACCTAATTATTGTAAAAATTTTAAAATTTTTGTGAAAATTTGTGAATATGTGTGCTTTTTTAGATTAATTTAAATGAATAATAAATACCAACTTTTGGCGCATTATACGTATTTTTAAGAAATCATCGCCAAATAGAAGCGTTAGAGTCGTTTGATGTGATTTACGAGCCATCATCATTATTTTAAACACTTTTTTATTATTATTTGTCTTTTTTAAATAAAAACTAAATTAAATTTTTTATTTGTGTGTTTTGCTTCTCGTTTATTTATATATTTTCACTTTTAACAGCAGTTTTTTATTTCACCACGGGCTTTTTTTGACATAAACGATTTAAAAAGTGTCCCATTGTTTTTGTATTGTTGTAGAGTGCCACCACCTTATGTAATTTCACCACGGTACAGGCATTCGTGTGCTACACACTCTACCTCTTTCATCTCGCGCCAACAAACTTCATTGGTTTGCCTTTCAATTTCCACATTGTCTTGGATTATTTTTAATTTACATTGGACTTAGCTGTTTTATATTATTTTACACAATTGACATTATTGGTTATAACAAAAGAAATCATCTGGTATCTCTGTTAAGTCTAGTTTTTTTTTTTAATAAAAATAGTAAGAAAACACACAAAAGGCAAAAAAGATCACACAACAAAGCATTTTGCCATTGTTTTTTTAGTTTTCCTTGATTTTCCAAAAATATATTCTTATTACGTTTAAATAATTTCTGGTGCATTTATATATTTTTTGTGTAAATAAATAAGTCTTAAATTTTGTTGTTGAATTATTTATAAAACGGTAAGGAAACGGGTCCATTTGAATTGTTTAAGCTTATTTGGAGTCTCAAAGTGGCTGCTAATGATGACGGCATCATTATTATCACTCGTTTGCAAATTGTCTGTCCACAATTAGACAATAGAAGAAAACTAAAATAAATACTCCAACGCAGCACACACACAACGCAACTTGCAGCAACTGCCTTAAAGATAATAAATAATATTAGCCATTAAGTATACAATTTGCATCGATTATAAGTATTTTTTTAAGATTTTTCGTAATTATTCCATTGTATTGAGTAGAGTAATAAATAAGGAATCAATGTCTTTGCGCGCTATTAAAAAGCGCGAAAATCAATTACCCCCACCTGGTGTGAATAGTACAATAACAAATTCTAGAACCACTCTATTCAAAAAATTGATCAATCGAAACAACAACAATAACGGCAGTAAAGTATCATTGCAACATCAACCTTCACAACTGCAGCAACAGTCAAGAAGTGATGGCTTTAGGGTTGGTATTGGTGGGGGTTTTCTAAAAAGTTCAAATTGCCAGCAATTTAATTTATCGACCAGTCATATAAAACAACAATATCAACTTTTGGGCAGACTTATCAAATCGAATCCTGAATTAGGAAAACCTTCAGAGACTCTTAAGCGCTTGGAGGCCGCCCGTTTGGTAAGAACAAAGTCAGAGGGTGATGTTAATAAACTGCTGAGCAGCATTGGCCAAACAAAACAAGGTGCTCTTTTAAATGCAAAATCTGAGGTTTGCATAAAAACCATTTCTTCACACAATTATCAAGTCACTGTGTGCAGTAACAACAATTTAGTAACGCCCCGTAAATCACAAACACAACAAACTCAAAACAATACGATGTTAAGTGGTGCTCGTTCTCATCGTGACTTAACACAGTCCGCCTATGCTGTTTCACCTCACAATGTAGAGGTCAATAACTGTAGTGGAGGTGGTGCTGGTATGTCTCATGCCTCACGTAGACGCATGAGTGAAGGCAACTATGTGCGTACACAAAGAACCAATTCAATGTCCACCAGCGTTACTTCGTCTTCAAATGCTGCTTCCACCTCGTCGCCTTTAACACATACCGTACCTCCCGTCGATCCGAACAGCATATTACGTATACCAATTATAGGCTATGAGGTAATGGAAGAGAGAGCCCGTTTTACCGTGTATAAATTACGTGTAGAAAATCCTCATACAAATGATTGTTGGTTGGTTTTGCGTCGCTACACCGATTTCGTACGTCTTAACACTAAATTGAAACAATCATTTCCGCATCTTGTCTTGAATTTGCCACGTAAAAAGATTTTCGGTGACAACTTCAATGCTGTCTTCTTGGATAATCGTATACAGGGTTTGCAAATGTTTGTAAATTCAATTATGAGCAAAGAGGAGCTAAGAAAATGCCAACTGGTACGGGAATTCTTTTGTTTGGACGAACCTCCTTCATATTCTGAATCAATGGAAGAATGCAGGGTAAGTATTTACTATAAATATTCTATTTACTGCAACTTGGGCATGTGTTAAAATCAATTATAATTAATCAATTTAATACTATAAAGCATTTGCACATGTTTTGTTTATTTTACTTTGATAAGCAGCAGCATTAATTAAAGTATTTTATTTTGTTATAAATTATCTGTATATATGTATGTAGTATGTATGTACTTCATATATGGAAATTAAAGCAAATTTCTCTTTACCCAATTAAGTTTGGTATTATGAAGTACATACATATTTAAATTTGACAGTGAGAGTGTAAATTTTATTATTTACCTTAGAAAAATAAATACAAGCAAATGTGTATGAATATTCTTTATATTTTACAGGCAATTTTTGAGGCCCAAGAGGAAACTATAGCACATTTAAAATTGCAGGTTAACAATAAAAATGATTTGATATTACAATTACAACAAAAACTACGCGAAGAAATGCAAGAAAAAGAACAGCTCAAAGAAATGTTAAAGTAAGTGTACAAATTCTATTTAATCAAATAATGGCCCGTATTCTCTTGCAGAAATCTCAATATAACTCCAACAAATGGAAATGTTTAAATAATATCACTAATCTAAGGATGCTATATTTTGAATCCCTCCTTTATTTTTTTCTACACAACGATAAAGGTTTTAAATTAGTTTATTTATATATATTGAAGACTAAATGGTGTCTACAAATGGTTGTAAATACTGATACTATCATGTTGAGCATAATTACTCAGTATACCAATACACACTAGCAAACAAAACACATTTAAACAAAATATACACAAACTTTCTGTAGTACATAGTAGATTTTAATTTAATTTTTAGTTAATGGTATTTTCTCCCTCTTATTGTAAATTATACAATAACAATATTTGTTTGTTTTTTCAACGACTAAATATACAAAAATTGAAGTCTGTTTTTAACCACCTTTTTTGTTTTAAAATGTAGCGTTTCATTGAAAGTAAAACAAAACAAAATAAACGAAAGAAATGTGTTTAAACAATAATTTACAAATGTAACATGTAATAGACTAAAAATACATATTTATAAATATAATGTGTAAAATGTAGTAAAATAATGAAAAGTGACCTTAAAAAAGTTAAATGTACACACATTCATATGTATATGTTAATATCGAATGAATTCTCGATAAGACTTTAAAAATTGTACACACACACAATGATAGTTTACAATATTTTAAATAGTGAAAAGTAAAACTAAAGTATATAGATATTAAGTGAAATTATACAGAACAGTAATTATAGTTGATGCGTATATATAATAAACTACATTTAAATATACATATAATTGTATTATAATGTAAAAACTTGAATAATTATTGTTTGTTGTTGTGTTTTTTATAGATATATGGCTTAGATGGGAAATCGCGGAAATGGCCTTGAAAATTTATAAACTTGTCATAGCTGGTGGTCTCGCATAGGCCTTGGGTATAAAACCATATTTACGTGTTTTAGGTGCATAAGCCCATAACCAACCGTCCACGGTTTGATTATTTAAATCGGCATATATCCAATCTCCACGTCTTACGCTTAAGTCATCGGGTGCTTGAGCCTATAGCAAAGGAATATAAACAACGTAAAGATAATTTAGTTTCATTTGAAGTAAGTTCAATAGTGGGCAATGTGAAAACTAATTGCGACAATCCCTTATTAGAAGATTATAACTATAAAAAAGAAGGAAGATAGTTCAGTGATAGTTCTCTTTTTAAATGTAAAAACAAATTGAAATTTTCAATTTGTAAAATTGTATTGCAAATGTTCAACATCGTAAACCATTTGTCTATTGAATCATAGAAACATGAGAATCTATATAATTTTTTATTGGTATTTACATTTTTGGTTCCATGCCTTAAGAATCGTAATTGTACAGTCGACGACAAGCTACTCTTTGAACTTCAAACTCAAAAAATCCCATATAATTACTGGAAGTGACATCATAAGCAGCTGCACTATCGACTTTAGCATCAACCCTTGTAATAAAATAGAATTAAAAGCTTTTAGTTATCTATGAAACTGGAACCATAGCACAGACAAGGCTTAAAGTCATATAAAAAGAATCTGTGTTTTTTTGTATCACCACTAGTAGGTGTTGATGGCTTACAATACAATACAATTACTTTTGTTCTTCTGCACTTCGATTTCCAAGATGCACCTTGCTCTGGTCTGCAGTCACTTAAAAGTCTAGTAGATCAAGATCGCTATCAGAGATAGCGAGTTTTGATGCCACATGAAGTAACTCAAAGAAATTTGGCAAAATTTTCATCAATGAAATGCTGATACGTAGTAAAGTCAAACTATAACTATAACTATCGATAACAATTTAACTTGTTCAAAACACCAAAAATTACAACTCATCAATGGTAGTTGTAAAATTTCAACTGAAATCTTAATTCAACTGAGTCGAGTTGTAAACCGTAATATTGGCATTAGTTGAAAAATAAATTAAAAAGCCGCGCTACTTTCTATGATTCACAAAATTTCTAACAATTAAATTCGAATCGTTTTTCTTACCTTATAATCGTACAACATTACCAATTCGGTGCCATATCTTAAATCATCTGCCGGTATTTGAGCTGAATTTTGCTGTTGCTGCTGCTGTTGTTGCAAAGAATTCTCTAAAGTATTGGTAGTAAGAACCACAGGCTGGCTTAACGAATTTAAATTCCCCTGAGTAGGTCCAGAGCCTGATAACAAATCATTCGTTAACTGTGTATTAGTTTTATTTAAATTATTCTCCAACAGTTTCTGTTGAGTTTGTAAGACACTATCGGCTGGATATATAAAAGCCGAGGGTACAAATCCTTCTTGGCCATCGCTGCGCACTATCCAAAACCAATCGGAATCATCTCTATTCAGAAGAGTAACAAATTCACCTCTTTCTACCGAAAGATCATTTTCATCACGTGCTATAAATGTGTAGAGTACAATATAACGACCATTAGGTTCCTTGTGAAAGGGTGTACACTCCGGTTCGATGATTATAGGCGAAGCTAATTCGGCTACAGCATTTTTTAAAGCCACTTGAGCGTTGTTAACTTCCTCTATCAAATCCAATTTGGTTTGATCGCCATTTCCTGGCAAGAGAGGCATATTTTCGGAATGATCTTCGTTCGTGGCCGTATTGCCCCGGGGTAATTTCTTTTTGATGGCCATATCTGCCAATTGGGTATTATAGGGAGCACAATAGGAATAGGGTATAAAACCCTCCTGACGCGAGTCTTCGCCTATGACATATACCCAATCGTTTTCACGATATAGAATATTAACAATTTGTCCACGCTTTACTTCAAGTTCGTCATCAACACAGGGGGTGAAATCATGTAAAACTACCATTTTGGAGTCAGGGCTCAAGCCATGTTCCTTTTCAATGCCGACTCTTACTAAAGTCTCAATACTGGAAGAGCCCGTAATGCGGCCTAGGCCAACGCCACCGGGTAAGGGTAAATCACGTTCAATATTCGCGTTGGTAGCTGTGGTAAAGAGGTAAAGTGAAGAAAATCTATTAAAGAAAATCTAAAATTTATCAAGTTTGTTTCTTAAGTTCTTTTATTTTGAATGGAAGTGCTTAAAAGCAAGTTTGTGTCTC